>JAOXYL010000039.1:6093893-6108181 GCA_028564955.1 Terapon puta | reverse complement strand
ACACATGCGCAGATATATGCATATTATTACACAAGCACAGCTGATTTACTGGGGAAACTTTTACACAAATGCATAAGAGATATGCACCAGCATGCACACAGGAGCCGCCGCTCACAAAAATGCTCACATTCACACCATACGCCGCAAGATCTATAGCATCAGGAGGATGGTGAAAGAAAGCAGCCTTTCCAAGTCCATTAATTTAGCCAAGATTTGCCATTCATTCCGTCTTTCTTTCATTCATCTACTAATTCCTCTATTTCTCTGTCATTTCATTCAGATGTTCCCAGAGCTTGTTCTTGTCCATGGGAGACTGATGTCTTGTTGGGGATTATGGCAAAGTGCCACATCTTTTTATCCATTTACATCTTGTTTTGGGGTTTGCATAGCGCTTTGCCCATTTTCTCAGTTTGGAATGCATGTGAGCGTGTTTACTCTGTTTATGCGTCTGTGTGTTGAATCTTGATCACGCTGTTTGTCTGAGGATGCTGTTGCCACAGCACCAAACCCCCCCCTGCAGTGGTATTTTCTCCCCCAACCCCCATATCTGTTCTTGTGTGTTCTCCACTGCAGTGTCTTGTTCTCAACCTCCCCACTTCTTCCTACTTTACCCTTGGGGAGGAACACAGAACAAGGGTGAGAAGGTTGCCCAGTTCCCACCTTTGGGCTCTCACACTCCCACAGAAACACAGCCGCGCCCCAACACACTCCCAGCTCATGCAGTGTCTCACTCCATTGTCTGATTTGCATATGAGCCCAAGTAGTTCATTAATGCACAGACATACTGTGGAATTGTTCAGGTCCCTGAGATGGGGAGCCCCTAAACTCCACTGTTATTGTGTTAGAGGTTTACTGGTTTCTGGATCTTAGTCCTGCTGCTTGCCTCTTTAAGGACCAAAACACCAGTGCTTGAACCCTGTTGGACACCACTCAAATGCCTTGAACACCACTCCCTCTCTCCATGTTCCCCACCTACCCCCTCCTCTCCTTTTGCCACTTCTTCGGAGAACTTGCTATACCCATCACTGTGTGGGACCTTGTTCACAATATGTGAATTCAGTTTAAAATAAAATTTGTCCCTCCATTTGGGCCTTATGTGCATGTTAGGATGGATATTTGGAAATGTGGATAATATAAAAAAACATTTCAAACTAATGTAGGGTCCCTCAGAAAGATCACTGAACTCACTCACTGTATTTTTGTGTTTCTACTGTAACTGCTTGAGTAACCAATGAGTCTATTGGGGACCTCAGTATGGCTACACGTAGCATTTAAGTAGTTCAGTAAACTTGTGTGTAGTGAAGGTGCTTTTCAAATTGATGTTAACAATGAGCATTTTTGTTTACCAGCATCGATTTAGTTAGAAGCTGAATTAGGGGCAGAAAAGTTTTGTAATTTCAGTTTGGACAGACAACAATATGAAAAACTAGTGTGCGAAATAAACTTTCAGCGTGAAAACTTTGGTTGTGAGTGATCTGCGTTAATGTGGTGGACATGGACTGAATTTCAATAGAGTCTGAACTAAAGATTGCCTCGCTCAACTCAACCTTCAGAGACGAATACTTTTAAACAGTTAAACCAGTTTCTCTCAGTGGATTTCACATCATTGTTCATACAGTACTCTCATTCCCTGAGGAGCAATAGCAATAGAAAGAGTTTACGTAACTGACTCCAGCAGCATTGTGAAAGCCTTTTTATGTTGACTCTATATAGTGTTCATAGACATGCCGGAGAGTTTAAAAACTAGTCGCAAGGTAAGTCTTTGTTAAGCCTCTACCTGAGCTGTGCTTTTGTCAGTCCCGTCCCTTCACAGGCTCTAAGAGTGGACTGACTCTTAAATATGTTTCCATTTTGTAGTGTGAGTTTGGAGGAAAGTCCTTTCTGCCAGGTCACATCTCTGGATGCCCAGGGGAACAGCTCCATGTGTGACAGGTTGTGCCAAAGCCTGGACATGGTCCTGTAGAGCAGCCTTAAACTGTCCTAGAAGACTTGGAGTCCAGCCAGGAACAAGGGGCTGCCTGGCCAGTGTCAGACCCTCTCCTTTGTTCTGAGAGCTGGGACGGGGCGTCCCACAGAGCCTCGTTGGTTTGGCTGGTGGGTTCAGGGTTAGACGTGACATCCTGCCCCTGGCTCACGTCCCTGGTCCTCTGGCCCTCCCTGGCCCTCTGATGTTGAGCTGTGGAGAGCAGAAGGTGAAGCTGTTGGAGGCTAAATGAGACCAAAGGTCTTGGCCCTTCTGCCACTCTCCTTTTTTTCCACATCTCCTCTCATGTGCAGCTAAAAGTCATCTGAGTGAGCTGCCGTCGTGACTTGAGACAGACTGACAGAGACTTTGTGGCCCAGAAAGCAAGATTCTCCTGCTTGATATTAACTTGGATTGTCATACTCAAAGCTTTTACACACAGTTCTTGCATGTTGTTGGATGTTCTTTATGCTGTGTAAAATTCTTGCACCATCAATGCTTTTTTGCAAAAGCATAATCTAGATGCAGCCATAGGTTGTACATTTTCTTATCGTGCCCGATGTTCAACTCCTGAAGTGATTTGCATTAGCATGTTAGCACATTCACTTATCAAAACCACAAGTGAGTGCCTTACCCCGCACTTCAACTCAACATATAATATTCCCTTGTCCTCCAATAACTCCAGCATCCAGCTTCAGCAGCTCGCAAAATGTACTCCGAGTTTCATTAGCTTTCATTTGATACATTTCCACTTTTTTATCTTGGACCGAACAAGGAGAGTTCCGTGCCACGTTGTAGTGATTTTCCATTTCTTTGTAGAGGTGTGTATATGCGCGAGCACTTACCCGTGTCGGTTATTTTTTGAGTGCTGTATAAGCAGACTTTGATGATAACAAACGAGGCGGTCACCCACTTGGCTTTACCGATTTGCGATACCTGGTCTGGACAGATCAAGCACTTTTCGAGTGTGGCATACACGCACACACACACACACACTAAAAGAATACCCAGTTGTACCCAGTCAGTGAGGGAGTGAGTGAGTTGCATGAAGTGGCTCTTACTCTTGTTATTATTGTTCACAGTGAAAGAATGTCTCACTCTGAGCCCAGGAAACCATTAAATTTTCCACAGAGGGGAATAAAGGAGTGAGCAAAATGAGTGAAAGGAGGAGGAAGAGGACAGATGGAGAGAGAGAGAGACAGAGAGAGACAGAGAGAGAGAGGAGTGACAAAATGTGTGCCAAATGAGAAAAGGAGGCGAGATGAAAAGGATTATTCGTTTCCCGGCGGTACTTCACTGACTTTTAAAGAGCCCTTTCGCGGCAGCTGCACCTCCGTTCCCTTTCAACCCAGCTCCTCCTCGCCCACAAACAACAAACACTGTCAGAGAGGCGGTCAGTTCTCTAGCAACAAGCCAGCAGTTCTCCACACGGCCAAAGCTTTTGAATTCAGTGGACCTGAAATGAATCCATCCAGGTGTCAGCCACTGTGTGGAAGAATATGTCGGGGTACGACCGGTGAAAGAATTTGACGCTGGTGTCAATCGGTTGCTGCTATGCTAATGTTTTCCTTAATCAGCGTGTGCCTGCGGGCTTTTCTGTCACCTGCTGCATGAGATTGGTTCTCATGACATCAGTTAGACATGACAAAGTGCCTCCCAGCTCAGGCATGTACATTGGACCTCATTTTCTCAGTCCGCACAAAAACATACCTGCACACAGCGATGTTTTTTTTTTTTTTTTAAATAGTTCTTGATACTAAAGGTCTCCCAAACACTTAGTTCCTTTTCTCGCCGATTTAATTTCAGCCCAGTCAACTCAATCCTGAATATTTGGCAAGAAAATAAAGAAAAAAACAAAGCTCGTCTTTCTGAATCATCGCAGTGCCATCAATAACCAGCAGTGCACATAAATGTAATGAATCTCTCCCTCAAACGGGCCGTCTCCTCTGCAGGTACGCACTTGCAGGTTATGACATGCAAAAAAAGGCTCCGAGCTACAGCTATCAGGACTCTGCACGCATGTTATTTTCACTCAAGGGGCCCCGTTCAGACAGTGCGTTATGTGTATGTGTGTGACCTCACATTCTGTGTGTCACTTGCTGTACATCTGGGCAGATTAAGAGTGACACTGAGTGAGTTTGAGGCATCTAGAGGGTGATGTTTCCCACAGAGGCCCCCATACAGCTTTTTAAAATGATTGTTATTTCTTAGGTTTGGTCACGAGGGCATTCCTTTCGTATGTATTTATGTTTATGTTTTGGCATACACTTTTAACAAGCCTAGATTTCGATGGCCTGCAGTGAAAAGGTTTACAGCGGCGTTTGTGTAAAAATGTGGGTTTCCGCTTCACAGGTCCTGCAGGTCCGGGCACAGTGCAGCCGTACCTTTCAGTCCCTGTTTTTCTTTTTCCGTCCTTCTTTCAGCAACTGTTTTAAGAAACCAACCACCATACTGGTTGGGATGAAAGACTGAGAGAGAGAGAAGAGATCAGACTGAGATAAAACACAACATCAGATTTTGTTCACATAGTCTGATGTTATTAGCAGACAGGGCTGACATGTATGTTTTTGTAGCGTCTCTCCATTCGTCAAAGCTGCATGCTAAAACGCACAAAGCACAATGGCTCAGATAGATGTCCTATAAAGTTGCTGTGGTGAGCGTGTTGTTCCATGTTGAAACCTTTCTCACGGATTTACTGTAAGATTTTTATTATCTTTAGCCCTCTCTCTGTTTTTGCTCTGTGCTCTTTTACTAAGATGAAGCAATATTCAGTTGGTGTAGAAGGTATTTTTCTATTTTGCCAGTTGCGTTACCTTCCAACAATCATCATGTTAGAAAACCTGTGCCCATCAAAACAAGATCGATCCCAAAAAGGCCCGTTTTCACCCTCTCTGTGAAATTTATAAGCGAAAGCATACCCCCTTTTTCTGCCTTCCAACTCCCCCTCCCCCCGCCTTAAATTGGAGCCTTTCTGACAGAAGCAGTTTTGTTTGATTTAGCTCGACAGGAGACCACCAACAGTGCACCTCTCAGCAGAAACATTTGTTTAAAGTTTTTGATAATTTCTCGTTTCTCCTATGCCTCATCGTCTCCTTTTTTTTCCCGCCTTGTGTCTTGCTACGGTTGTGTTTTTAACAAATCATCAACAGGCTAGAGGCAGCCGCTGCTTGGCAACCCCCCTACGTGGAGCGCTGACAAGGTGAGGGTCTGTGTGAGCAGAGTTCAAGAGGTCAGGTCAGGCGATGCCGTCTTACCGTGTGTCTAAGGACGGAGGTGCAGGAGGGGTGTACGGGTGGCAGGGGGACAGGAGAGCGGGGAGGTGTGAAGGTCACAGGGGTGAAAACGAGAGTTTGGAGATGGTGTCATGCTGAGTGGATCCAGAGCCCTCTAGCTGCCAGCCTGAGGTGTTTGCCTTGCCATTAACTTCCCCACTATTTATTTTCAAACCCGCTGCAGCTGCGCCACTTTGTCTGAAACGCATGGTTTCTTTTTGGCAAGGGAAGGCATTCAGATCTTTGATAAGCACTACTGGACAAAATAAGCTTGCCTCATAAATGCAGTTAGACATTCGTTCAGAGTGTGGGCGGAGGGCCTCGGGTTTGGTCCTGCACTTAGAAGTCTGAGGTGGGGTTTTAAAGGCCGAGATTAGGGGCTGCGGTTCTGACTGCAAGTCAGTAAGCTGCGGTCTGTGTCAGACCGGCGTAACAGCTCGCCTGCCCGCAAAGGCCAGAGGAGATAAAGAGATAAAAGTGCCCAGTCTGTGAGCTGATGCCCATAAAAGCGCTGCCATTGGTTCTCAGGGCTCCGTCGAAATGCGATCCTGTAAAAATATTTTCTCCTCATTAACCTGTCATCCGTGGAGCCGTGACGCATAGCCAGGCGAGGGAGTGCTCGGACAGAGAGGGGTGGGTGGAAGGGATTGTGGGGGTTGTCGAGGGGCCCAAGGGGGGAGACTTACCAGCCTGGATGCTTTATTTGAAGGTCGTCCTGTGGTAATGTGTTGAGTAGGGTGAAAAGGCTTTGGTGGGCCCCGAGTGTTTAAACAGCAGCAGTTAGCGTAAATCTCCCCAAACGCAGCCCGGACCCCTGACATGTTCAGGGCACTCACACACAGACCTTGTCACACAACACACACACACACACACACACACACACAAATCTGTATGTGCATATTGTCACAGACTGTGGTGAAAGTGCGTCTGTGTGGACCACTATTCTGAGACACGGCTTGTTTGGGCATGTCTTTCATTGCCGCTGTCCCTCCGTCCAGACCGCTCCGTTTTTGGCGTTATTTGTCTAGCTGCATGTGTTTGTGTGAGCTGCACTGTTTACGGCCGTCCGTCAGCAGTTAGGGGCCCACCGACCGTGCCCCCTTGTCTGGGCAGAACGCATGTGTTTCAGCAGGGTGGAGACGATAGAGGGGGTGTATTGTGAGAGCTGCATGTTTGAGAGAGCACGGATGTAGGGATCAGGGCCTGTGTTTATTGGTTTTTTACTAAGATTGGCTGAATCTGACCCCAGGTCAGAGTCGTGGCCTGGGCCAGCCCAGGTTAGGCCTGCTGGGTCACACTGGGCCTCTTTGTATGCTCTCCGAGTTCAGACTTGTCCTGGTTGACAACCAACCGAATAACATACTGCGGAGAGAGCACAAATGTGACATGTTGACCGTATTTGTGTGTTTAGGTCAAATGTCCATGTTCTGCTGAGTGTTGTGCACAAATGCGTAATCCTGGAATAATATCCCATTCACTATTGTCTTCATGCTCAACCTGCTATACTAGAAAACAGGCTCCTTCTTGTATTGCGTGTTATTTTTGGATTTGTATCTTTTGCCAGAGACAAACAGAGTAAGGTCTAGCATTAGTGACCTCATCTACTCTGCGACGAGCCTTACATCACCACTGTTGGAGCCGCTCTGTCTCATACTGAAGTAGGTGTTCGGTGGGCCAGCAGATTACTGTATAACTTACTGCCCTTTTCCTGCAGAGGTTTAGTGCTGATACTGTTAACAAGAATAGACTCATTGAGACTGCATTCAGACCTTCTGCACAGTGCCCGACTTGTGTGCGCACACACGAAGGGACACCTCGGTTAGGGGCAGGGTGGGTGAAAACTCAACTGGAGATATGAGCAGGAAATCAGCAGCAGATGTGGTGTAAAGTAATGCAGATGGAGGCAGGGAAACCCTCTCACTAGGACACAAAGTCCACCTCCTGGTCTTTCTTCCACCGAGCCTGAAAGAGGATCACTTCGAGCCATGACACTGCAGCGTGACTGTGAAACGTGTGACCTCATCCTCAAAAAGTCTGGCTCTGATGCAAGATGTGATGGTATCTTTGGTTTCCTAACGCTTTAGCTTTTTATCATAATGGTATTAATGATTAAGGTTATGGAGACTAAGGAAAAACACTAAAGAAACACAAGAACAAAGTAATAATAATATGTAAGACATCAGGTTTGATCTGAATTTTAAAAAGTGATTTAAATGATACTATTTCTTAGTTTGGAGAATATAATTTCAGAAAATTGTGAAAATGCTCAACACAATTTCCTAAAGTCTGAGTAGATTTAAAATCCATTCATTTGTTTGACCAGTGGTCAAAAACGTCAAAATGTTCCATTTGCAATTGTATAAAACAGAAGCGCAGCAAATCCTCATGTTAGCAAAGCTGAAACCAGAGAAATATTTGCCACAAAATGGTTTAATCAATTATCAAAGTAGTCCCTTCATTTTCTTATGATTCGATTTAACTCTTTCTTTTCAGCGTCATGTCATGCCAAAACCCTAATCTACTAATTTGTTCTGCACAAATCCAATTTGTTCTCACCAGAAGCATAAAACATTTCACTTCCTTCGCCTTAAGAAAGAAACATTTTCAAGCCTTAATAAACTATTTAACTGGTGTTAACTATGAATTTGAATTTCATGCATGTGAATTGGCGTTTTTACAGAGACGTAAAAGGTCTTTCGGTTGAACGCCCTATACATACCAAAGTCATAGTCAGGGACACGGGGAGAGAAGCAGCAGAAGGCAAAAGAGGTGTAGGTTTTCACGAGGATTCCTTGGCTGCAGCGAAGGGCTCGATTTATGTGTCTGATTAATTGCTTTTCATATAAATCATAGGTACGGGCCTGGGGCATGCTCCATATCTCGAGGTGTGTGAGAAAAAAAGCGAAAAAGAAACCGTGGGGAGGGGAAGGGGGAAATGAAGCACAATGAAAGAGGGGGAACAAGGTGACAGTTATGTGTTTGAGTTGTGGAGTTTGTAATAAAGCTCGCTCTGACAGCGGGGGCCTCTGCTATCTGTACGTGTGTGTCTGTGCCTGTGTGGCCTGAAAAACAATGAGCGATGCCGTGTCACCGGGGGGGGGCCTCGAGCGATAATGCACTAGATCCGCAAAGTATTGTGTAAGTGCATGTCAGGCCCGGTGGAGATGTGCGTTTATTTACTCCTCATGATTGAGGTTGTGCAATTGTTTACACTGGGGCAGCTTGTTATTCAAATGAGTAATTTCCCCCTCCGCGTTGTTAAAGTTCACTTCATTGGGAAACCTGCACTGAAGAAGATTGCTTCCCTATAAACAGCGACCTCTGCTCATTAATTAACAAGCGCGCGGCTAAGCAATAGATTTAAATGTCTGAGTGCATCCTTCGGCTTTGCAAATGTACAGTCTCCATTTTGTCAAGTGTCTTCCGTCTGTTTTTTTCCCCTCCCATCTCCATCTCACCCCCTGTTATTTAGCCCCATTTCTGCCCTCTTTCCCTCCTCCCCTTGTCTTCCAACATCCTCTCTGTGTGCCGGGGCCCCTCTGTCCTGGCACTCAAACTGCTCCTATCACGTCCATCAGCTCGCCTCAGTCCATGTCTCAGCTACGTTAAATACCATCCCTTTACTCATCTGCACCTAATTTTCTCCCGTCATCCCCCTATCTCTTTATCATTTCTCACACCAAGTCCGTCCGCCGAAGTTTGTACATGTTTCCTTCTTTCTCCACTTGTTTTTTTTTCCATCCTCTCTCTCTCTAAACGAGCCTTTCAGAGGCTGTCAGTCATCGGCATCGCCTCCATATCCGTCTGAGCATGTGAGCGCGGAAAGGAGGGAAGCACGGAGGGGATGGTGACGGATCGGTTTGTGTGGGAGGCTTTGAGCACTCAGAAAGGGAGGAACAGAGCCACTGAAGAGAAGAGGGCCGAACCCAAAAGATGTTCTTCGTCTGGAAAGCGTCCCGGCCGTCTGTCGAGTGGCCAGGTAGCTGAGAGGACGCACAAAAAAAAAAAAAAAAAAAAAACTCCCATCGTGTAACTTTCTGGCCATTCACATGCAGTCACTATCGCCTCCTGTGGCCTCTTCAGTTTCAGGAAAACCAGTCACTGCGTTCTCTGCTGGTGGAAGTCACTGTTAGATAAAGAGATGGATGGTGTACGCAAGCTGACGCAAACGCAGAAAACGCCGGGTTGAGGACGAGCCAAGGAAGCTGCAGGGGCGAAGCTGTGAATTACAGGGCCTTCAAGCCAACCTGGGGAAAGAAAAAAAAAAGAGGGAAGATAAAGAAAGTCGGTGGTTAGCTCAATCCTCACTTTCAGTCCAATAAAGAAAAGAAGCTGACAGATAGATTGTGGCAAACCGAGCGTTTCTTTTCCCTCTCTTTTCTTCTTCCACTCTCTCCTTTGTCCAGACCACTAATCGCTGTGTCCTCTCACACTCCTCCGTCCTTCTCTTCATCCTCTTCTCTTTTCAGTCAGAAAATTGAGGAACTGCGCCTGTGCCACGACCAGACCCGTCTCTCATTTTGGTCAGATGGGCCTCTCTGTCTGTTGAAACTTTACAGCACCCGACTGGATTTATCATTTGGGACTGAAGCAGCAAATACACTCTGATACAAAGTACAAACAAAACGCAAAATCGCCGCTGCTTTCCTTCACGGAATAATAGCGTATCCAAAGGTCTGTCCTTGCATGTTTCCATTCTTCCCTTCACCCTTTCTTTTTTAAAGGGCCAGCCACTCCATCCACACCTCTGTTTCTGCTCAGTCGCCCCCTTCCATCCTCTCTCCATGCGTCCAGGTTGAGTTGAGGTGCAGTGTCAGGGTGCATAGCAGACAGGTATGTGTGTCCCACTGTGTTTCTGCTTCTGAGCAGGTGTGCGTTCTGCATACAGAGGTACGTCCCGCCGCGGTGTTGAAGGAGTCCATAGAGGTGAGGCGGAGTGTGAGAGTGTCACGCCGACTGCGCTGACAGTCGGAGAAGGCCGCGGGTCGCCGGGACGCGGAGAGCATCCGATCTATGTGTGTGTCCGCCGCAGCTACAGATGCGTCGCATTCCACCACCATCCATCTGTTAGCAGAGGCACTTAAAGCATGTTAGCGTGCTCTGCTTCACGCCGACTTGTTTCTGCCCCGAACCTTGGTCTTGGTTTGGACACTTTTTGAAGGACTGTGTGAATCTACTGATACATTTTTAGCTTTTCTCTTGTATCTACTCGTGGGCAAAACAAAAAGGGTGGCTACAGACGAGGGAAAAGCCTGACTATGCTCACATCCCCCAGATTCTTCTGTTTTTCATTTTTCAAAGCCATAAAGCGGCCTAGTTCATTCTCATGGCGTTCTCTCCTGCATGTAAAAACAGGCTGCATATTTTCCATATAGACCCACTGACAGATGGGTCGTGGTCAGAGCGCTTGTATAGCAGCAGCATTTTCCAGGGATGGTATTTCCTTTGTCTTGCTCATTTTGACTTTGTGATGACAACTGCGTTTTTTTTTCTTCTTTTTTTTGGTCCAGAGTTTAAGCATCCAGCACTTTTTGACCTTGTTGTGTATAAAAAAAAATGTGTTCATGAAATGGCGAAGTCTTTGTCCTACAGTTTAATGTCTCAAAAACTATAAATATTATTGTGTGTGTTGAGACGGTGCAGCGGTCCCGTTGCAGGCGCCTGCTTGTTTACACAGCTATCTCGGCAGTTTGTGTTTGTTTGGAGCCATGTGATAGAACACAGGTCTCTGATAATGGAGTCTCTTTCTCCTCCTCCTTTCTGTTCATTCAACCCCTGGCTCGTTTCTCTCTCTCTCTCTCTTTCTCTCTCTCTCTCTCTCTCTCTCTCTCTCTCTTCTTCTTTGCCCCGCAGCTGTTTTTGTTCAGCTTGGTTTACTTTCCATCCAAAATGTTAGGTCAAATACAGACTTGTACCCATTTCACAAGCACACATTACAATATGCTGGTGTGTTTACATTTCCTGCTCAACACTGCAGACAACATAACACTGCCGACACAGACAAAGAACTTTAACAGAGCAGAGCTGGATCCAGGTCCGAGACCCTGAGGTCAGTTTACAACTTGCCAGGCCTTTAACCCTCGAGGGTCTGCAGTGCGGTGTGAACGTTGTGTCATAGGGGTTGCAACAAATGATTAGTTTCATTATTAATTTGGCTGTCAATAATTAATTGGTCTGTAAAATGTCAGAAAAAACGCATTGTTGTGAAATCTTTTTTAGTGTTAGACAAAAGATTTATAATTTATTATATTGTATTATATATATTATTGATATATAAGTAAATGGTTACTAGAAGCTGAAATAATAAGTGTTTTATAAATTTTTCTTGCAAAAACATTTTGATAACAAATGAATTTTCAAGACTGCTGACATTTTCTGTCGATCGATTAAACAGATTAAACAATAATAAATTGTTACAGAAGCAGGTGAAACTCTCCCTCTCTCTGTCTCTCTCTCTCCCTTTTCAATTCCTTAGGGACAGTACCGGCCTTCAGACCTCCTGTGCCCAGAAACCTTCATCTGGGTACCTATAGAGCGATGCATACCCCATCTGGAGAACTCCCGCTACGCTCGTTTTAATCAGGATCCCAATGCAGGTACAATCCAGCACCCAATCTACTGTTCATTATACATTCAACACATTTGATATCTGAAACTAGAAGGAACAGCCTTTTTTTTCCTGCGTTTATCCCGTACAGTCACATACATTTTAAACATTACTGACATACCGACCCGCCGCTGTGAGCATGTTCTTGGATCCTCCAGTTCCTCGTGAACGCTGCTCTGGATGAACCCGTGGACTGATCCGGTTTCTCCGCGGTAGTGTATCGAAAAACCGTGGACTTGCTCCAGTGCAGCATGCAGTCAGAGAACAGAACAGGGGTAAACGGAGGGCCGGCGGCTCCGATCACACAGCCTCCTCTCCCTGTGATCCTTCAGCGTGGTCAGAGCAGAGCCAGCGCTGTCATTATGGAAGGACCATGCTGCCATTTGATGAATAGTGATATCAGCAATAATAAACCACATGTGGAAGGTAGACTGGCAGACGCCCATTGCTTGGACTGGCGGGGTGAGAGATCGGGGCCCGGGGAGAGTGTTTAATAGAGTGTAAGCGAGGTTGAAAGTTTTGAAAGTAGAGTTTCGAATGATTTTCTGCATAGTTTCGGAGCCAGAGAGACTGATACAGTTTCTTTCTACACATAGCTTAAATCTCCCTCTGCTCGCTTTCCTGTGTTGGTTCTGCATTTTTGTGCTCTAGGTGGTTTTGGGTGAAAATGCTGTAAAATTCCTACAGCTCCCCACACAAACCGAAGTGAAATTGTTTGCGTCATGTGGCTCCGTATGCTGAGCAGACTCCGTCCTCAATTAGACCGACACAGATTTTCGAAATGAAAAGGTAAAATAAGGTTAACTCTACAAAACTGGATCAAAGGTATTATTACAGGGGATGACCATGTTAACGCTCGGGTTTACATACTAAAGGTGAAAAGGATCACAAAACTTTTCAGTCCTGGATGAGATTGTTTTTCACATCAGCATAACTACAACTGTAATTTTAGGAAGTTGTTCTTACCTACTTACCTGAGTCAGACACAGAGCGGCACAGAGCATCCATCGATTTCCAAAATAAAACCACAGACTCTTGATTGTGTTTTACATAACTACATCACATTTACATAACAACGGTACGACATAACTGGGTGCACCAGGCCAGTAACAGCACAAACGTTGAACCAGATCAACTGAATCATCACCAAATTGGGCGGGAAAACACTCCCAGAGGGGTATAAAGCAGCAGTGGCCAGGCACGTTGGAATCCCATTTAAATGCCATATTTCACACTATTGTGGTTATTATGGCGATTTATCTGCGGCTCACACGCACGCTAAATCATGGGGGGGAGTAACTGCGGTCCCATGCGCCTTTAAAAGATTCACACATACACTGACATGCTGTGATTATTACAAGTGCTTGTAACCTGAGTGGCTGAGTGTACAGAGCGGCCAGCCACCCTCCATTTGCTCTTGCCCCCCATTAATCCGCATCACCAAACAGGCACCAAACAGGAAAGAGCCACTGATGGACAGTAATAGGAGATGTGAGAGGACAAGAATTTGATTGTCACGTTGACTGGGGCTGACGGAGGGAGGGTAAGAGAGGGAGTAATAGAAGAATGGATGGAGGGACACGCGATAAAAATTATTTTATAGAGATGGAAAGAGAAAGGGAGGGAGGCTGGTGGCTGCATGCTGGCACTGGAAGAGAGAGAAGTATAATAAAATGAGAGATAGATTGACAGGGAGGCGGAGGAGGAAGGGGCGATATGTGAATGCGGAGAGGCAGCTTTAGAGTTTGTTGCAGTGAGGTCATACTTGGACTTTGTGCCACACGGAGAGGTAAAAAACCAACAGGAGTGATGAACTTCAAAGAGCGCTCTCTGGCACAGATGGCCCCTTTCCCCTGTCCCCTTATTACAGGGGTCAGATAGTGTGATGAGGTAAGGTTTGCAGGCGCTGAGGGCACCGTCTATAAAGAATCAAAATCTTAACACATGTCTGAAGGAAATAAGAAATCTGTAATTTTTTTAAAAGATTTCCTGGCTAGCTTTTGTTGTTGACTCAAGTGCTTGTGAACACACCACACCCAGGAGAAATAAGAGCATTAAAAGACCATTAAGAGCCTGGTCATTTATAGCATTGCCATTAACAACTTAACCAGTGGTAGGTCTGACCTTTTCATCATACCACTAATGCCTGAGTACGCACAAATTACTGAGGACTAAGTGGCGGCCTCTGAGTTAGCGATTTTCACTGTGGCCGAGGTATGTTTGTGTGTCTGTGGCTCTTGCGGTGCCCCCGTTCCAGCGCGGACTGTTGATCTTGGACGGGTCGGGACATTATTTCAGGGCCTCGCAGTCCAAACGCAGTGTCCTTACATTTCAGCACGAGCTGTCTTGATGGTTAGCTCTCGGGTCTGTTCTCCAGAAATACAGCCGGCGGTCAGTCAGGCTGCCCTGTGTCACCGTTAGGTTAGCAGCATGGCACGGTGTTGAG
>JAOXYL010000039.1:6062147-6075500 GCA_028564955.1 Terapon puta | reverse complement strand
CTCTCTCTCTCTCTCTCTCTCTGTCTCTCTCTTTCCCTCTCTGGCTTTTTCTCAGTTCAGGGATCACCGTAGGCATCTGTTGCAGGGTCACGGCTCTCCGTTACAGGCTCGGGATTGCAGCCGACTGAAACTGGAACTGAATTCCATCTTTTTAAATGATTTCTCGCAACCCTCCTTCTACACGTTCGATTCAGCGAGAGGAATATCATTCCCATCTCCAAACACCATGTAAAGAGAAAAGCATAAGCAAGTCTGTTTTTTTTTTTGTGGAACTTGTGTAACTCCATCACGCCCCCCCAGTGCTCCCATTTTTTGCCCTATTTCAGCCGACCTTTGATAGGCCGTAGATACTGATGGTACACAGATTTTGGATGCTGTTCAGAAACTGTTCCACATGAAGGCCCTCGCCGCTCCTCTTTGCATTCTTTGCTTCTTCCCTCCCTGCTGTCTTTTCACCTTTTACCCCGTAACGTAAAAAGCTCGGCCCTTTCTTACATCACTGCTCAGCCATCCCCGTGTCAGTGAACCCTTAAATACCAAACGGGTTGGGTATGGCTGAACACAGAGACGGGGGCACCGCAACATCTCTGACTGTCGCTGCTGACTTTTTGTCGCAGACGTGCTAAAAACAAGGGATGAGTAAGAGAGCGCCTCTCTGCACCTCCATGCTTTTTTTTTCCGACTTCGCTCTTCCTTTTTTGTGGTTAAATGCTGTGGAAAATTGGACGGCCTGGCAAAGCAGAGGTGGATGTTTTCCCCGAAGCAGAGTGCGGATGGAGCACATTCCAGGGGAAAGCTGTGTAAATCCCTCCATTGATTTGGTGCGAAACCCTCCTGACCTCTGGAATACATTAGCAGATTAGCCATGGAGGCCATGTGCACACAGAGCTCTTAGCCCAGCCGTCAGCCTATTCAGACTCCACGCCAGCAGCAGTCCGATCACGGCCCCCCCCAAGCACAGAGTCCGGATACCAGGGGCAGATGGGCCCACATTCTCTCTTAAACTCTCAAAACCCAATTAAAACTGTGTATGTACCTGATGTATTCGACTTCTTCATAACATTCCTTGGAGAGGAGCAGCGTGGGGCTGGTGTAACTAAATTTTAAGCAGAAAAGTTTTTTGCAACTTCATATGTTCCCTAATAGTCCCTTTATTGCGACAGACTCCCTTTTTATTGAATACAGTCTCAGAAAAACACTAAAATACAGAGAGAAGATGATTGACAGCCCGGTCAACACTACCTGTTAGATTTCATCCAAATTTACACACAAATCAGTAAAAACAGCGAACGCATTAATTCAAACTCTATTCTGACTTCAGTTTTGTCAAATGGATGTAAAACATAAACGGCTTGGGATCCTATTAAACTGTCCATGTAGCTGCATCGTCTTCCTAAATGTTCATAGCATGCATGTGTGTTTGGGATGTTAGGCGTTAGGTGTGCGGTGTGCAGTGGCCGTCTTCGTCTCTTTGCTCTCAGCAGTTAAGAAGGTCCAGTTCATCATCCCATCCAACTTGGCAGTCCAGTGGTTGAAGCTGAAATGTACACATGCAGGAGGGGAAGATTACATTTTAACATAGATTTACTCTGAAATACTGAAAACCTCCAAACCGAGGCTGTAAATAAAGAAGAACACTGATGAACAAATGCACGATTGTTCATTTTGAGCTGTTTAGTGGATGAACAGTATATTGCCACAGCAAACTGTTACCAGACCCCGAGTGTGAATCTGCTCACCAGCTTTTCCATTGTATTGCAACCTTTGGACATGTGCTTTTCATAACATTGTAAGCTCATATAAAAGCTAACAGAGCG
Organism: Terapon puta; assembly: GCA_028564955.1. Classification (NCBI taxonomy): domain Eukaryota; kingdom Metazoa; phylum Chordata; class Actinopteri; order Centrarchiformes; family Terapontidae; genus Terapon; species Terapon puta. The sequence continues at coordinate 6,073,683 of JAOXYL010000039.1, read as the reverse complement.
TTAATGGATTGAGCAAGTGGCCATTGACCCGGTATTGTGCATCTGTGTGTTTGGATGCGTGAGCCTTGTTTGGGGTGAGGGGTGCTGCTCTGGGTCAGGGGGAACAGGCATCATGGTCACAGGCGACAAGGCCCACCAGGACCCCCGCGCCCCCCCCCTTCGGACACATGGCCCGACGCTCCCCGACAGACCCCCGCTCCATAGGCACACAGTTCACCCACCAGCCAAGCAGCCTGACACCCAGATGGCGGCTGCTCGCTCGCTGTCCATCTTCTAGCGTGAGGCAGAAGAAATTGAATCAACTCATCTGTCGCCAGTGTGTTTGTTTTCACTGAAGGCTGAGTCAACCTCGGACCTCCGGGAGTAATAAAGACACATTTTACTCTACTCTATTTTACTCTACTGTACTTTTCTCTCGTGTACTATTATCGTATTCTATCGTATTCTATTCTATTCTAATTTACACTACTGTACTTAACTTTGGTGTAGTTTAGTCTAGTGTACTTTAATCTATTCTATTCTATTCGATTGTATCTTACTCGAATTTACACTACTGTACTTTAGTATATTCTATTCTACTCTACTCTGTTTTACTCTATTTGATCTATTCTACTTTGTTCTATTCTAATCTGCTCAACTGTACTTTACTCCCCTCTACTAATCTTTGTTTTACTCTTCTCTACTCTACTCTATACTACTATGTTCTATTGTATTCCACTCTGCTGTACTGTATTCTACTCTTCTGTGCTTTACTGCCCTCTTTGCTAACACTCAGCCTCCCACACTTTACTACTGTACTGGTCTCCTTATCATGCAGTTTTAGTAGTACTGTCCTGTGTAGCATGCACCTGTGAACACACACACACACACGCCCACACACACACACACACTATGCACACACGAACTGGCACACAGATGCTGCTGTTAAAGAAAGTGAATATCTGATGTTCCACACAACAATAACTCTCACCACAAAGCTCAACTTCCGCTATGTTCAGAGTCATCGTGGGCAGCAGACAGTCACTGGCCACAGGAGAAGCGATACAGATGAGGGGATCTGCTTCGATGCATTTATGTGCTGTTGCTGTCGAGTAAACAATGTCCCATGTCTAGACTGGTTGCAGGCCATGGTGGTCGAACGCAGACGACATCCGATGAAATACACATGGCACACATGCCATGACCACTTACACAACGTCTTTAAGAGCATGACGAGGAAGAAGTCTCTAATTCATAAAAATGTCATCGATTGGAAAAATTACAGACCCCCAAATGTAGTCTTGATAACATGTTGGTTTTATAATAAATGAAAAAAAATCTGTTCAAAGACGAAATTATGTTTTACTTCTTTTTTGGAAACATGTTTGACGGAAGAGAGAATAACGGGGATCTGGGAGAACATTCAATTAAAATGTTATGGCATCCAGTGACTGAGACCCCTTACAGAGAAATGTTGCATACCCAAAGCAAATATTTGGCCAGTTTCTCATATTTTGTGGGAACTTCCTTTTAAAGTGATCGAAAGGTGAGGGTCTTTCTCCAGGCACTGTTTGCACTTCAGCGAAGTTTGGTTGAGAAGTGGCCCTGTTTGTCATGCCCTGCCTGAGTGAATTCCTGCTTTTTCCCTGAAAGAGTTTCCCGCCCCCCAGCCCTCTGCACCCTGGTTAATGTTTACACAGTGATTGATTTGGCTCTTCTGAGTAATGCTGGATAAACAACAACTGATCAGCGCTATTAGCACATCAAGCCTCAGAGGTGGCTGCGCTCTGCAAGAGAACAATTTGGCTCCTCGGTTGGAAAGCTAAACAGAGAGCCCAAAGGTGCCATGTTTTCACGCCATCTTTGATTTATGCCTAGTCTTCAGCTGAACCTTGGGTCGTGTTCCTTTTTCTCCTTCTCGCTGTTTTCTCCCACACTCACCTCCCCTCCACCCTCCCATTTCCATTTCATTCCTATTTCCTTACTTATTGGTATTCTTCCCTTTGCTTCCATTTCCCTCTCCGGCTTTTTCTTTGGTCTACTTTTTAAAGTCTCTCAGGGAGAGAAAATGCTCCTCGCACTTGTACAAAACCTCAATCTAAGCGCTGCATTTGAGAAGGGGGTGTGAAACTTAAACTGTGCCCCCCTCCTTCCTCGCTCCACCTCTGACTTTTTTTTTCTATACTTTGAGGTCAGAGGTCACCAGCCTACTATTCCTCAACCTATCAACCCCTCTGACAGGACCATATTGATTTCCAGCCTCATTGTGGCCTTTTGGAACAACAACAGCTTTAAAAAAATGTGATTGTGGGTTTTTCTGCTGCAACAACAGGACATGATGTTGAAGGAAATATTAAAACGGCTTTTAAGCAAAATATGACAGAAAATGGCTCCATATACATAACAATAGCTTCCCCTCCCTTTGGCTCTTTCTATGCGCCGTTTCTACCCTGTGCCCTCTCTCCCCTCTCTCTGTCCCCTCTTAAATGTCCCCGTCTGCCCCCACTCCCCTTCCAACTCTCCACCCCCGCCTCAGTTTTCGTTGGGGGATCATGGGTAGTGTGTAGCATGGCCAGTTGTTTGTTGTCACTGTGAATTAGGGTGACATACTAAAGGAGTGACAGCTCGTGCTGGGTTAGTGCAGGCGAGTGAGAGAGAGAGAGAGAGGCCGGGCCCGGGCTTCAGATGGGTGTTTGTGTGTGTTTAGAGTGGGGGGAGCTTTCTCCTGCAACTTTAGCTGTGGGGGGGTAGAGGGGAGTGGCGTTCAGTGCGAACATCAGGATTCTCAGGGCTCAGTTTACTAGGTGTGTCTCCTCGACTTTCACTGTTACAGTAATTACGAGCTGAGGTTTTCCCACACTGCTGCACTGCACTGGTTGTACATTTAATTACAGCAAACAGTGATTCCACAGGATGATGGATTATTTGTGGCTTTTCCAGGCTGACAAGGCGTATCATCTTTTTTTTTTTTACAAGAATGTATCCATTCTCTTACAGGTTGTTTATATTGACAGATTACATATTCAGCTGTTGTATGCATTGGGCGCACCAAACCAGAACATTATGAATACACAGGAAGGTTTGTTATTATATGGCATCAAATAATGTACACATGCATACATGCTTTATGTTTATAACCACTCGTGTAGGTGTGTGTTTTATCAAAGTGACTAAAACCTAAAATCTAATAGGATATATTGTATTTACAGTTTTTAGATTTAAAAGTTTAAAAATTGTATCTTTATTAATGGTTGATCAAGTTTAATAATGGTTTACAGATCAATAATAAGTTATTAATTAAAGGACTTTTGTGTCGGCCAGTGATCGTCCTGCTTAAATCTAGCTCCACAACCTTTGCAAGCCTGGAAAATATCCACAGTTTAATTTATTAACAACTACTGACTTGATGAACTGTCACAAAATGAGAATTCAGGTGCTCTTTTTATAAATGCCGAATCAGTAGCTTACTAGAAAGTGAGGTAATCAATTATGATTCTTCCTAAACAATTGTCAATCAAGTTTTCAGCTATAAGCTACAGCTAAAACTAGAAGGGAAATTAGAAAAATCCTTGAACTCTTCAGTTGAGGGCTCTTCCAGATTAACTTTACAGCTGAACAAAAGGACAAGACAGAAGACTGAAAGAAATTATGATGAAAGATGACATAGAACATCTAAAGAATATTTTACTTATTTCAAATGGCTTATTTCCAATCTAAAAGGCTTTTATTAACCACTGAAAAGGCCTTTAGCTGTTTCTTTTTTAAGTTATAAATCCCTTTATAAAACAGACCTCATTAGACAGTGGTACAAACTAAACAATAGTCAAATAAATTAGAGTAAAACCTTTTCTCACAAACAGCTAAACTCACAGATGTATTTCTTTGCTGCTTCTTTGCTCCATAACCATCCCGTACTTCAACACAAACCACATTTACAGTTCCATCATTCTTTGCTAAAGCGCCGCTCTGTTGGAGCAGTCCTGCGGGTTGGCCCCGTCCCATTTTTCCAGAGTGATTTGATCATGATTGATGGAATATGCACTAACGGGGCACCCAAACTGCTAAGAGCTTTGAAAGGAAGTGTAGTGCTCGGCCTGATTAATTTATTTGTACGGTGCCGTTTTTCAACAAGAGTGAGTGAAGTGTACATTAGCCGCCACATGTTCAGGCGCACATGTCTGTTTACATGAAGAGAGAATTGTAAAGACTTTTCCCGGCAAGCCTCCAAGGTTGGTGTAGGCATAATCTTTTATATAAATGCATTAGTCAATAGGTCTTTTGTCTTGAGGTGCTTTCAGTTCTGCAGAGGAGTCTATCCAGGTGCCTTCAGAAGTGCTTGGTTATTTTATAGGCCTAGTAGGAGTTTTTAATCTGCCCTGCTTTGCACAGCTCAGGGTTTCTTCCATTGCCGGGGGCGAGAGGGCGGGAGAAATAGAAACTGGTAGATGCTGAGAGATGAGTTTTTCAGGGGATGCCATTGCTCAAGAGTGTGATTAGGACTTGCAAGTGCAGAACAATGTGGTAGACAACAATGTAAATCTGTCAGTCTGCGCTCCGGAGGTGGGCATGCTGCAACCTGAAACTGTGAGTTAAGCCAGCTCACTCACAGTCACTCCTCTGTTTCTGAGTGCGGGAAACCATGTAAATAGTGCGTTACAAATGCAAACAGAGAAAAAAAAAGTAGCGGAGTACTTTTTTTTCAACGTGTGTTTTGAGAGTTGCGGCACTGACATGCGTGGCTCTAAGTCCTAACGCGGGGTGTAGACGTGTTTATTGAGACATGTATCTCTTTCACTTTCCCTCTCTCCCTCCATCTATCTCTCTGGATGTAGTGCAGAAGCAGCTTGAGGGGGGTCAAAGGTCAGGGCCCTGGCGAGGAGGTGACTCCTCAGGAGACCGCTCAGCTCAAATTAGGCCTCAGATTGGCGTTCACGGTCAAAATAGTTAACCCCGGCTCACCTCGTCGTCCCTTAAGAAAACATATGCTTTGCCTCAATGACTCAGTCTCGTTTTTACAAACTCTGTCAGCCACACAAGGGCAAACATGCGTCACCGAGAAGGACCCCTGACACATGTCTAAACATCTCCCACATAAACAGTTACTTTCAAATATCCACATTACCACCGAGTGGAGCGGGTCATGCCAGTGGACACATCTCCAGAATAATTACGATTCCTACTAAGGCTGCGATTGTTAGGTGTAGCTACCAGGAGCAAATAAAACATGTTGGAGCAATATTGTTTACTGCTCCCATAACTTACTATTTCTTGTGCTCCTGCCACCGGACAGAGCAGCAAGTCGGGACACAGAGAAACAATAAACAGAGTTAAATGTGGGAGCAGGGACTGGAAAACTGCACCAAGCCAAGGTCAAGTCTATAACTGCTGCTCCACAGAGTGATTTAGGTTCTGTGGAGCAGGGGGCTTGTCCAATAGCAGCCCAGCAGCGAGTTAGGGTGGGATGGTAGAGGTGTTGAGAGCCGTGGTGGTAATGACTTGCTGATGACATCAGGACATAGCGCAGAGTCTTTTCTCAGCCCGGGGGTTAAAGGTCGGACAGCCCATTCACTGACCTTGTGATTTATTCCCTGGGCCTCCCTGAATCTGTAATCACAATGAAAGCTATGTGTATGCTGGGAACGCATGAGCCCCTCTGAGGTGGGCACTCCAGAGAGACCCTAAATACTTTTGGTTTGTTTCTTCAGCCCTCTTTAGTCCACACTTCATCACGGCGGTGACAACGAGCGTTCTCCGTAGATCAGCCGGTTGACAGGCAGTGCTCATCTTCAGGTGACGTAAAGCCTCGTAATAGAAAACACCTGCTTTCAAAAATGCAGCGAAAGTCTCCCAGACACCCCGCTGCCTTAAAAAGAGAGTCCATGAGGACATCTTCAAAGATAGCATCAGTTCTCTTCATAGCGGCGCATAGTGCTGCTGGTGAGAGCTGTAGATTATGGGTACTACAAAGCACACATCCTGTGAGGTGTCACTCAGAGCCGCTGCTAGTCCTTTGGAACAGTTCGGCTCCGTGCACCAGGTAATGTTTAACCTGACTTCCTGCTGCTCCGATCAGGGGAACTGCAGTCAGCGCTAATGTCTAACTCCCTCCTACAACAAGGAAGCAGCTTGCAAATTAAAACTTAACATTTAAACAAGTATTCTGCTCCACCACAGAGCATTTCATTCCTATTCTTCACACAGGTAAACAGATGAATAACAATGTGTTTCAATGATGAGAGTTAAGTTTTGTGTCAGTGCCCTGTATTTAAGGGAATAGTTCAACATTTTGGGAAACATCTTTCTTCGCTTTACGGCAGAGTTAAATGAGAGGATCAATGTGAGTCTCCATTTGTATGTTTAGTATGAAGCAACTGGTAACAGCAGCTGGTTATTTTAGCACAGAGACTGCAGGAAAACAGGTGTCCTGCATCTGATAGGCCTCGCAGCGCCTCTAAAGCTTATGAACTGAGGTGTGAAATTGTCAGCTTGTCAATTTAGCAGTGATTTCACAACCCCTGGTAAATTACACCTTGAATTATAATTATTGAGCTGGAAGACAGATGAAGTTACCTGTGGATAGAGTTGGGTTACTTTTCTATGTATCCAGAGTTTGAACTAAGATAACTGGCTATAGATTCACACAGGTGTGAAAGTGGTATCAATTTCTTCATCTCTTAGCCAGAATGCGAATGATTGCACTTCCCAAAATGACTCATTTTTGCCTTTTGCATTCATCATTTTTATGCAATTGTCACTTTTGATACCCGTGTTATGTAGGGTAATTTGAAACATTTTATGGTAAACTGTCATGTAATTCAAGTAGCCAGTTTTTCAAATATTTTGAAACAGCATCAGGAACAAATCAGCTTCTATTTATCAACTCTCTGTTAGGTAAAAAAAAAAAAAAAGCTCTCACTATTTAAGACTTTTGTTATTTCTGTCCAAGTTCTTTACTACCGGTACTTACACTGAGCCCTGAGTCACGGTGAACTATGAATCTCTGGCTTTGCCATGATGCAATTGTTACAACTCATCATCAGGATGTGTAGGTTTATGGAGGATCGGGATGTTTTTGTTAACTCTTAGACGGCTGTTTGCTTCAAGATGCAAACAAACCAAGTTTCAGCAAAGTCAGCACGAACTCTAACCCAGATTGACTGAAGTGACCTGTTCTCTGAGCCAAATGAGCTGTGTAATGTGTTTGTATGTGTGTGTGTGAGCATAATGCTCATGTGTTGCGTGACCATTGGACCATGGGAAAAAAGGGGAGAAAGGAAGGGTGAAATAAAAAAGTCAAAGACCAAGAGCAGAGAGTGAAGAAGTGAGAGAGAAATCCTTGTCACTGTTAAAATGCCTGCAAAAAGCTCTATTCATTCTTCATTTTATACAGAGGTATAAAGTTGTCAGGTCCACTCAGTGTCTCTCCGTGTTTCTCCCCTGTGTTATTTTTATTAGGAGTAATGGTGCCAGTCAGGTGGGAGGGAAAGCAGACATTTTGATCAGGAGTTACACTGCAACGCAGCGGCGGGGCCCGTGTTTCTGCCTCATGTGCCGTTTCCCATTGCGGCTCGAGGGAGTCGAGACGACCACGCAGGGCGAACCTCCCCTCCCTCCGTCCTTTCAGCTGAGCTCCACAGCAAGCTCAATCTGCAGGCATCCCAGCTATTTCAAACACTCTAGAGTACTGAGGTGGAAACACGTGAGGAATCTGGATGATTGACCCTCCACTCCCCCTCCATCCACTCCCTCTATCCCCGCTCTCTGTTACCTGCTGAGGGGGAGGAGAGGGCAGCGCGGGCCTGGCCGTCTGGACGAGGTCATTACGGCGTATCAGTGGCGGGGAGGAGGAAGACCACCCCAGCCAAAAGCAGAGGGACTACGCTGTGCGAGATGGCGGGAGCGGGAGGGTTCGGCGGTAAGAACTGGCCTCCTGGATGGGGGGGGGGTGGGCATGTCCAGAGTGTCCCCTCATGAGTGGGATAAGAGGCCTCTCTCGGAATAATTTGCCATTTTCAAACACATTTTCCTTTCTTCACAGACTCCTGCCCCTCTCTCCGGACGAACACCTCATCCTTCCCCTCGCACTTTCTGTCACGGTCCTCTCTCACATCCCCACGTGGCTGCGGAGAAGCTACAGTATATGGTTCAAATTAGACCCCGAGGCATGCGTCTGCTTCTTCCCTCTCTTGCCAGTCTCCCCCCGCCACACAGAGCCGTACGCATTTGTTTCATATTTTGCACAGGATGTGACTCACCCACATTTGTTTTAATTACACAGTGTCAGTGATATATCGCCTGAAAAAGAGAAGGGGTCTCTCCAGGATTTGGCATAGTGGAGTTATAATAACACATCACTGCCAGTCATGGTTTACAGCAGCACCCTCAGGGGAGAAGAAAGGACGATCATTCGAAGGAAAACAAGTGCGTTTTGTGCTCCGTGATTCTCGGCGGTGAATATCTCCATCAGGCCTCTACAGCATTCAGAGATACAGAGGGAGGGGTTTTTAGTCTTAGTGGCCCAGCTCACAGTGAGGGAGTGGATTGTCTAACGTGCCGCTGCAGCGAAAAAGCTCTGTATAATGGTTGATTTACACCACAACCGTTGCCTGTGTTATCACTAATATAGCGCTGCTGGGATTTGAGAAGACGTGTTGTGATGACTGCGGCCGCTTAAAATAGACTCGTCTGGGACATGACCCGTCATGAACTGCAACAGAAAAGTTAGAAACAGCTTGGTAACGGCAGAATAAGAAACAGGACTAAACGTGTGGCTCAGTGAGGCTACACTCAGCACGCTAACATGCTATAAAATAACAATAGTTAGATACTCAGCAAGTATCTAATGTTCGATGGTCCAATATTTTAACATGCTAACATTTGCTGATTACATAAACACAGATATTTCAGACAAATTGATATTTTGATCTACTGATGGTGCATGAGAAAAACTGTGCACCACGTATGTTTGTATGACATTTCAATGGTAGCTCATCCCATAGTTTCCAATAGTGGAATATTTCCATCCATATTAAAGTATGGATGAGAAAGTGGATGCAACGTTTCTCCTGTTTTAAGTCAATTCAAGTCAGGTTTTTGAGTTTCCACATCACATCTGCGTGAGGTGCTTACTGCTGAAGTATTAGTATCCAAACCAGTTGTGATATCACAAATTCCTGTTTTTTTTCTGACAAACATCCCCTCCTCTGCAAACAAATGTGGAAACAGCCCTCTATGTGAAACTCTGCACACTCACCGCTCTGCATGGTGAAGGTCAAACATTCGAGCGAAGCAACAATAAGCAGAGCACATTTCGGAGCGTAGGGGGACTTTAATGTGAACCAATTAGCCGATCCACGGACAAAGGGAAGTAACGGCCAGTTGTTGATTAGCTCACTTCAACAGCATCTTACATTTGCATATCAGCAGGAGGCATGCTTAATGACTGGTGAGTGGCTCAGCCTCAAACATCACCCACAGCTTCAAACATCGCAGCGGCACGAGGTATTCCCGCCATTAACTCGCGGCTATCAGAGGCCGTCCAATAAGCTGGTGATTTCTACCAACCGTGACACGGAATCAATATGTTCATCTCGGACGCTGACGGATAGTTATTAGCTTGTCACTTTCTCTTCCTCTCACTCTCGCTCCCTAATTCCAAACTGTGTGGCTGCTGGCACAGGAGGGATTAAGGAAGAAAGAGGACCGAAGAAAAGATCGGAGATGAAGAGGGACAATAACAGGTTGACGGATACCACAGCGCGAGGACATTGAGTCCATCCAGCTCTCGCTCAAAGGCCCATGAGACTCTGCTTGATGAGGTTTCTTTCAAATGCGAGATGCCTGAGCAGTAGAAAATAAATTGGGCGATTGTAAATAGACTTATGTGGTGGAAGGAAAGAGACACACAGAGAGGGAGAAACAGTGGGGGGTATTTTGTGCCACTCTTGAAAAATGAGTCAAACTCTCCTTCCTCACCTCTCGCTGCCTCTTTATTTCCAGCCAACCTGTCAGCTCCACTGTTATCTGATGGCTTTACTGGTGGAGGCAGAGATGGGAGAGCAGAGGAAAACAGACGTAGGGCTCTCCATTCACAGGCCAAACCTTTGCCTCCGAAAAAAAAAAGCCTTGTTAGTGATTCTTTTCAAAATGAATGGGAGAGTTTTCCCTCCTTGTTTGAAAAAAAAGAGGGCTCCAGCAGTGGAAGTGAGACAAAAATAAAAAGTCTGTGGAGATTAGAGTCTTCCACCCTCCCCTGCGTCTCTTTCAGAGCACTTGAACGCCTGAACCAATGCAAGAGACAGCTTGAGGCAGTGGGGGACGAGCTGCAGGGGGGCAGCCTTCAGTCTCTCTCTGGGTAGCTGGACAGATCTGTTCATTTGTCGGGAAGTTATGAACTTGAGTTGCTCCCAACTCTGCAATAGTACACCGTGTTATTGTTCTCTTTAGCCTCCGTTTTTTTTTTTTTACTATTTGCTTTCCTGATATCATTCTGTTATCACTCCACTTTGTAGTAATCGATGCTCAAAAATGTGATTTCTGTGGTGTAAAATTTAATGAATATTCTCTGTTGAGCTAATTGTCTGAGGAGTGGTGGGTGAAGTGTTGAGTTGTTGAGTTGGAGTAACATAACCACATCCCATCACACGGAAAAGTCACAACTTAGCCAACACTGTGAAAATAACAGCAGCAAAATTTAAAGTCTGAAAATGAAAATGAAGTATTTAAGTCAGCAGTATGTCATACTTTATAAGCTGATCACAGGTTTTATGTGTACCTGCAGAAGCCACGTAACCTGTAAGGGTAGCATGAACAGAAACACCTGTGATGGAACCAGAAGTTTTTACATCCCTCCTAAAACATTCTTCATCTGAATGTGCATATTCTCTATAATTCAAAAGTCCACATTGAAAACAAATAAAAATGTTTTGTTATTGTATTTCCATTGTGTTCTGAAACCGAGACAATGAATCAGAGAGATGATCTCCATTGTATTTTATTACACTCAGATGTGTGCATTACAGAATGAGATGCCTATATTATTATTGCTATAGGAAAGACAGAAGGTTGTAAATATGCCTCAACCCCAACACAAGGTGCAAGTGGTGGAAAGTATTATTAAGTATTAAGTATCTCAAAAGTAAGTATTTACTCAAGTGCTGCACCTAAGAACAAAGTTGATGCACTTCACTTAAAGTACTTCATATTACTATTGTGTTACATTGCAGATAGAAATATGATACTTTTTATCCCACTACTTTTAGTGTGGCGGCTGTAGTTAATTGTTACTGGGCAGACAAACTAGAACATCGAAATAAAAGTGAATTGTGGTGCAGTATGAAAATTATTTCTAGACTCCTGCAACTTTCGAGTATCTTTAATATAATCGCACTGGGACTGGTGCCTTTAGATTCGTTGTCGTCTGAACTGTTGCTTTACATGCTGCTTTAATAAGACTGCTGGAACACGAATCACAAAATATGACAATGATCCGGAAACTCCTTTTCTTTCCTCCACTGCAGCATCTAAACACACTGATACACACACACACACACACACA
>JAOXYL010000039.1:6041922-6060387 GCA_028564955.1 Terapon puta | reverse complement strand
GGTGCCAATTATCCCGTGACCGCAGTTGTTTTTTCGCCGCTTGGTGCCGGAGCCCTAAATCACTGAGCGGCTCCAAATGAGCCTGCCATTGTGGAAAAGCCAACTTGATTTGAATTTCAATGGGGAATTCGCTCGGTGCCAAGAAATTTCATTCAGAGCCCCGCAGCCTTTAAAACGAAGGGGGCTGCGGTCATGTATGGAGCAAAGTCCCCCCCTGTGTCCAAATGTCATGTCAGCAACATGTGAAAGGGCAGAGCTTTTTTAAAAATGCAGATCACTCTATACCAACTCTTTAGGCCAGTTTTCTCTTTAATTGTATGTATTTCTTTTATTTAATCAAGTTAATATAATTATCAGTGTTTTTCCTTTCACCTCCTCATTCCCTTTGTGTGGTTTTATTTGGTTGCAGACTAATCCAGGAGTTTTCTCCTCTAATAATCCCTTCTAATCATTGCACGCTTTTAAAATAAGTGAAGGTTTTCTGGATAATTCTGCTCTCTATTCGTCCTGCTGAAGTTGTTTTTTTTTATTTTTAGATAGCTCCAATCCCGATGTATGATTGCTGCACTGATTGGTTTACAATCCATCAATAATTCATGCGCCACGCGCTGCATCCAGGCAGAGCCGTGCGCCTTAATTGCACAGATCGGCGCGGTGCATCTCTCTAATAAAGTTAGGACGTTTTTTTGTAGGGGTGGTAAAATTCGTAGAAGCCTCCCTGAGGGGCGAATGAAAGAGCAGTGGGGTCTCACGTTTTTCTCCTAAAAAAAGTCAAACTACATGTGTCTTTGCGGGTGAACAGCGATCGATCGGCGCGTCCAGCTGGAGCAGGAGGAGCGCAGGGGAGCGTGACTCCAGCAAACCTCCAGAGACACTCCGGCATGGCTGAACCGCAGATGTCTGGCTAAACAGATCGGTGTGTGTGTGCGTGTGTGCGCGTTCCAGATATTACAATATTGCATTTCAATTAAAGCCTCGCTGGTTTCATAATCAGGTCTGTGGGACGCAGTGAGAGCAGAGGTAGCGCAGATGCGGCGGCGCGGGCAACAGGTTTGACGCATCTGTTGCGCACGGGAATAAAGGAGGTCTGTGAGTCCAAAGCAGGCCGCTGTCAGGGATGATTTCAAAACGCATTGTTACTCATCAGTTAAGAATGGATTGGGTTTTTAATTTGGAGTAAAAACAACAGAGGCGGCGGAGTAAAATAGTGCAGCAGATTCTTTTTTTTCCCTACATCAGACTTTTGTGAAATTGGATTATACCAAAGTCCCACAGTCTGATTTGTATTCGCAGTTGTGTGACTCAGACAGCCATCAAACTGGTTAGACTGAGAGCATTAAGACTTAAAGGGCTACAGTGTCTCTTAATTGGTTTTTAGCGCACATAATTACAGTCGAGGATGCAGGTTGCCTGTGTGCTGACTGCAGGTAGTGCCTCACAGCTTCGGTATGTCTGTGGCACGGCTTGTTTGACAGCATTTCGAAAACACTGCTCCTCTGTTGCTCTCTCATATTTTTTTTTCTGCCTCACTGTGTCAAAAAGAAAAAAATAAATAAAGCAAGAGGGGAAAATGGTGCAGAAACAAGTTCTTTGTATTGTGAGTCATTATTCCACTCTAACATGCTTTCTTCTTCTTTTTTTCCTTTTCTCGCTGCCTCTCCGTTCACACTTTTTTGTCCCCCTTCGATCATCGCTCTGTCACTACCTTCTGCACCCCCCCCTCTCTTTCTCTTCTTCTCTCTTCCTCTCAGCCCAGGTGATTGGGTGAATTCCACTGAGTGACAGGCCGACCCGGCAGCAGTTGATGGTTGGGTGGACCCCCTCAGATGGGATCAGTGTCCAGGGGGAGGTGGAGAAGGGGGGTATGGGGCGCGCTGACCCCCACTAACGGGATGGCCTCGTGGGCCTGGCTGCTGGCTGCCGTCCTGCTGTCCCTGCTGACTGTCAGCGTGGCCCGGCCACCCCTCACCGCCACCAAGGAGGAGGAGGCCACACTGGAACCTGAAGGTAAGCAGCGGGGGACGGGAAGGGGCTGAGAAGTAGAGCTTGGGAGGGGGGAGCAAAGGAGGGTGGGTTGGGGGGGACCATTTGTTTGGTTTGTTTTTAGAGAGCAGGTGTAGGTCTGTCAAGTTTGTTCCCCCCCTCAAAGCTGATGTCAGAGTTCTGCTTAGCTTTTGCATCTTGATTTAACTCAAACATCGGTGGATACAAATCCATGATGGAGGTCCAACAAAATGATTTCTAGACTCCTACAATTTGATCCATTTGAAGACAGGACAGCAACAAAATAACACAGGAATGAATTTTCTGATTTGAAGTTTCCATTGGTACCTACGGGTTCAATCTCTCAGAGAGAAAACCATTTTTGAGCCACTTCCATGCTTTCAAACTAACAAGAAGAAAGAGTTGATTTAAGATCGTTTAGTGGGGGTAAAGATAAGCAAACCCAAGAGAGGCAGCTAACCTCAGCATGGTGGGCCTTTTGTTTTTCTCACCGTGAGGCGTGTGGTTCACACTTTTTTGTTTTATTTCTCTTGCCGACGTGCGTGGTATCTGAGGGCATACTTCGCTTTGAGTGTTAAAGGCAGGTTTGTGACCCCGTGTGGGAGGACAGGGGAGGGCTGTGAACGAGGGTGGGACAGTGTTTATGTTGGCATCTCTCTCGTGCCCCGCTTGCCTGGAACAAAGCTCAAAGAGGGAGGGAAAGGGAGAGATTAGGACGCAGGGTTCAGGGTTTTTCTTTGTCTCTTTGAGCCGCTTCTGCGAGGGTTTATAAATTAAAAAAATTTATAGGCATATCTTTATTGGCAAAGATAAAACCTTTGAGAAACTTTTTTTTTTTTTTGTGAAAGGCTGCCTGCTGCTGCACAGACAGTTTTTCTTTTGAGGCTTCTCCATTTTCTGTCTCCAGTCTCAGTGTCTGGTCAGAGACTAGCTAATTAGAGTTGTTGTGATGGATGGTAACTCACATTCCAAAGCCTTTTGTTCCCGGGCTTTAATCAGCATGCTAATTGTAAGTTACAGAACAACAGAGCATCAGTTTTTTTTAGCCAACTCCCCCAGCCCTGTCTCTCTTTCTCGACACACACACACACACATACACACTCTCTCTCTCTGTAGCTTGTCTTGCCCTTTGCCCCAGAGGTCAGGTATCGTTCTTAGGTGTCTTGATGAGAGGCCGCTTGAGCTCTCCTCTCCTGTTGATGTTTTTGTTGTTCTGTCGCAGACTATTTGGCTCCAAGCCGGTGGGGTCGGAGCCCCGTGCGGCTCAGACGCTACGCTACATGGCCACAGAGTGGACAACAGGAGGAAGACAGGGAGAGTTTTCTAAAGTTACACAATCCTCCAGGAAAGGTCTAAGAGGATTTGTGCATATTTGACTTCTCCTTTAGATGGTGAGATTACAGAGTGCTGGGCAGCAGTGAAGTCATGTGACTGGAGATTAAGTGGCTAGACCTGCAAGCAAGGGAAGGGGTGGGGGGGTGGGGGGTCACATGGTGAGGGATCAACAGGGCACAGAGAACCTGGCCTGCTTATCTGATCCCGAATCAGTTTCCCCACCGCACATGGCAAACACACACAGATTTGTACACAGCTGTGTGTGATTGAATCAGTGTGTCGGCGGCTCCAGCTCGCTGTGGTCTCCTTCCGTTCGCTGCTCCTGTTGGGCCACAGCGGTGTCACCTGTAGGGCATGAATGTTAGAGAGACAGATTGGCTGGTCCCGCCTTCTCTCTGTCCTAATAACACCCCCCTACAGAGATGTTTAGGATTTCCACCCCCTGCTCCCACCCCTCTCTGCCCTGCAGCCTCGGTCACACCGCTGCCTGTGTGTGTGGGAGCAGTAATTGCTTTAGATTCATCAGATTGCATATCAATGTTGTCACCATAGAGCCCACGCCTGCACCCCTGGTGGCCCTGCTAGTTTGTTTACCTGTGGCTGCTGTAACAGAAGAAGCAGAGCGAGTGCGCTGGTTAAGGCCTCCACAACAGGCCTATTGTTGTCCCTGTAGCCACCTCAGTATCTATGGGAGTGTTTACCTTGTCCAGGCGCTCTCTGTTTGTACAGTGATTAAAATACTCTGACTGGGCTGAATAACAATAGTACCAAACAAAGCAGGTATGTGTGTCCTTAACATTGGTATTCTGCAAGCTGTGGTCTGTTTAGGCCTCTCTTTGCATATAATGTGGAATGACTGTGGCACCAGGAACATTGGAACGCGGGCTGAATGGGAGTGCAGCTGACAAAAGTCAGCTCATGGTTTGGCTGTACTTTCATGCTCTCTCTGCCAAACTTTATTCCTCAAGAAAAAAAAAACTGCTCTGATCAGCATGGAGGCACACACTTCAAAACAGCCGAGTGGTTAAATACATAAAGGGTACATTATGTGTCAGGGACGAGTCTTTCATGCTCAGACAGACACCAAAGATGGATGGATGATTTGGATGGAAGTTTTATTTTTTGGAGTTTCTGGGCACAGGAGGAGCATAATTGCTCTCTTGGCACACTTCTTATATTTATTCTCTGCATGATTTCTACTCTTAGCTTAGTTTCCACCTGTGTGATATACCTTGTATAACAAGCTTATGTTATACAGGGTAGCAATTGTTTTTTTTTTCTCTCACAAACAGCTGTGGTGATTGTAGGCTGCTAATTGAGATCATACTTTAGTTCTCTGTGAGTGTGTGTTTCTGTGTGTGGGAAGGTGGGAATGTCAAGGAGTTGCAGGCTTATTACCTATCTGTAATACTGTGCTATCTACACAGTAGGAGTTTGGCTGTAAAAGTGTAAAAGTGTCAGCTGGCGAGTTAATGACAGGGAGTGTGTGTGTGTGTGTGTGTGTGTGTGTGTGAGACTTTGGCGATGGCAATGGAACTGAACTCTAAACAAACGCAGTGTGTCGGCCGGTGGTGTGACCAGGGGGCAGCTGGGGGGAATATACGGCCTCCGCACAATGACTTTTATTAGCCTGCCGTTGGCCGGTGTTAATCTTGAACGTTTGAGTGTGTTGGTGTGTGTGTGTGGACAGTTATTTGCCTTGGCTGATGTGCCAGAAAATTCCTTGTCACTCCACCGCTCAATCTCACACCTGCCTGATAAGAGGCTGGGAAGAGCTGCTACCTGTGCCAGCTTGTGGCTCAGGTCTCAGTGGACGGCAGGAGGCAGGGAGGAATCTGGGCCAGCACGGACAGGCTGCAGGATGACGGTGGAAAAAGGAGGAAAACCACTGAATAAAATGAATGAATGAAGGATGTCTAGCTAAAGGTGAACTAGACTGTGATGCAATTTCATGATTAAAAACTAAATAAAACTAAAGCAATCTCATGTAGTAATTGCAAAATATTTCAAGACATTTCAAATGAACTGGACTTACTTAGATAATGTTAGGTAGTTGCAATGCTGAGAATAATAGTGGATATCCCTGAATCACCCTCTGAAGAGTTTTTGCCCCCTGTTTTTTAATTTATATTGGTCTCCTAACAGTAAAATCTAAATTTTCTTTTGGTACTCTGGTTCACAAATGTGAGAATTTGCTGCTTTTCATTATCACAGTACAGTAAAAAGTCTTTGGGTTTTGGACTTTTGCTTGAATTAAACATTTGCTGATGTTACCCTGGACTCTGGGAGGTGCATTTTTACACCTTTTTTGTCACAATGTATTGACTAAAATAACGACTGGAAAAAATATTGTCACTTTAGCTGTTAATAGTTGTAGACTACTAGTAGAGGAAAACTTCAGAGCCTCAGCATAAGAAGATTTTGGAGATAAGGGGTAGTGGCGGGTTAAAGGGGTCGGGTGGGGTTCAGGGAATGCCTTGATGAAGGGGTGAAGGGGTTGGGCGAACTGGAGGGGCTGTTGCCATGGACGCCAGAAGGAGCCAGTTCACGGAGCTGCTCCTTTGTCACAATAAAAAAAAAAAAAAAAAAAGAAAAGCCAATGAGGGATTTGAATGTGAAAGGACACGGACATCAGAAAAGACAGAGAGACAAAAAAGGGGAGAAAAGTCCTGGGATTTGACTGCGTGAGGAGGATACAGAGGAAAGAGGAGAGGGGAAAAGGAGGGATAAGAAGGGCAGCAGAGATAATGTGATTTGGCACTGCGTGTGTGTTATGTGGGTTTGCATGCATGCTGAGTGTGTGCTTTCGAGATGGCAGTCATTACTTTTAGTTTGCCTGTCCCGTCGAGCGGACCACGACGGGGAGAATCGAAGTGCAGCCGAATGTGCCTCTGCGCAGGAGTAAGATCATTTGAGGAGCAAAAAAAAAATTAGTCAACTCCACCGTCGTCACATTGCCAATAACGCTGCCTTGGCTCTCACCGGCTCGCCAGACAGACAGACAGAAAGACAGACGGGCGAGCAGACGTCAGGGCGAGAATTGCCTGCTGCATTTTGCCGCAGACGCCCAGGCTGAGACGCTAATTGTTGCCAGTCAAGGCGGCGCGAGTGAGGATGAAGAGATAGCGAGGAGTGGACAGCCTGAAATCTATCACACCTGATAGACACTTGTAATAGCTGTCGGAGCGAGAGGAGGGGGGGAGAGATGGGTTTTGAAATGGAGACGCTCTTCAGGAGAAGAGAGGCAAAATGATAGTGGCGATGGAAGGAGGGGAGAGGAGAAATCTCTTGGATAGAAATCGAGCAAAGGCGTGAGCGAGTGTGCGTGCGTGTGCGTGTGAGAGAGATAGAGATGCACGCCCCCCCCTCCCCTTCCCCCCTCCTCCTCCCTGTGGTGCAGAGGGGGGATGAAACTTTGCAGAGATGAAAAATCTGCAGTGAAGTGTTTCAACTCTTCAACTCAGCGTGCATCCCCGGACTCTTGTAAACTCTCTTCAAGTGGAGTTAGGTGTGTGTGAGAGTGCGTCTCTGGGCCCATATTTCCTTGCATGCATGTGTCCGATATGTGCATTTTCAAAGGTACGACGCTGTGTCTTTATTTTCTCAGCCAGCAGAAGGTTTCTGTAGGTTCTTGTCGTTGCATCCCCTGTGTGTGTGTGTGTGTGTTTACATGACACTGGTTCCCATGAACAATCAGGCACGCTGGGGTTGTCAACAGGTTTGGGGAGGGTCAGGGTTAGGTCAGCGGGGTCAGCGGGGGTGGAGATGCGTGGGAAGGGGAGGTGAAAAGCTGGAGGGAAGGTGAAAGAGGGAAGTGAAGGAGCAGCAGGAGGGGGAGGGGTTGATGGAGGAGCACAGATGGACACAGCAGAGATAAGAAAATGATGAAGGCAGAACTAACACGTGCGTGCTTCCTTAAATCGGACGCGCCATTTGGAGAGATTCGTTTCTCTTTTCGCTCTGCTTATTTTCCCTCCTGCAGTCTCTCCGTCTTCGTCACACCTCTCCGTGTAGCGCAACACACACCCACGCGCACACATCCATGTGTCTGTATGAGTATCATCTTTCTATAAAGCACCTCCGTGCCCTCCCTCTCTCTTCAGTGTGCTGACAGACAGTGCAGCTCGTGAGTGTGAGTGTGTATGTAAGTTCCAGGTGTTGCGTTGCTACGTCAGCCTCACCGAGGGGCCCACCGCCTTGAAGTTGTCCACGCCTTCCAGCTTCCCGGCACATACCTGCAATGCATTGTGCCCTGGTAGTGACGGCATCTCCGATATATCTGAAAATGCATATCTGAAATCCAAAATTAAACAGTTAAGCTGAAGCCAGTAATAATGTCAAAGCAAAGGCAGTGGCCTCCGGTGTGGAAAACTGTGTCGTAAAAAAAAAAAGGTAGAGGAGACAGCTTCCATCAATCAGCACAGGAGCTCCACCTCTTATCAGACCACACACTCAGTCCCGGGGAGGAGGAGGAGGAGGGGGGGTGGTTAATTATTTCCGGATCGAAGGAGAAAAAAAGACAATACAGGAACTGTACCTGTGTGTGTCTACTTGCCCAAGGGGAACGTTTAGAGGCTTGCACACATGCCTCGACTGCGGAATGACTTTCCCTTCCTGTCAAAGCGAGTGTGTGTGTGTGTATCTGTGTGTGTGTGTATACTTTACATTTTAACACACGCGCAGGGCACATAATGGGGGTGGAATGTTGTTGAAAAGGTGTACCGAGGTACAGGAAAGGCTGGGAGTGCCACTGCCTCTATAATTACACCTATCAGCCTTCAGTCAGACACTACATATACCTTCATCACTGGCTGTTTTTCTATGTCTTTCAATTGTTGCTATGACACCCCCTTTTAAAGCCTCTTGTTTTTGCAGTTTCCTGTGAAGAAAACACACACTCACAGAAAGTTTAGGACATTTTTGTACTGCAATAAAGAGAACTTGGAATTTCTTCTAGTTTTTTTTTTCTTATTGTGGATCATTGCAAAGAGGGTCAAGATTTATCTGCATTTGAGCTGAGTGAATGTACACATTCGCGCACGAGTGTGTGCATTTTCCGTGTATGTGTGTATGTGCCTGTGTCTCAGCGTCTGCAAGAGCCTCAGGGAGACTGGAATTGGCTCCGGTATATATGGCAGAAGCCAGCTTGTATTTCAGGCAGGTTTTCCCCCCTTTTGCTCAACCTTCAGTCACTGTCTAGAGTTTGCATGGATACGCATAAAATGTAGTAAAGTGCAGCCTCAGCTACGGACCCTCCAGATTTGCTTTCACGTACTGGACGCTCACCTCGTCCTCTCCGTGCAGTCGTACAAGTCAGAGGACACGGTGTACACACATGCGCTCACAGGCGGACTTGGATATTCTCCCAGAAGTGAAGCTTTTATACACTTTGGAGCCAAGCGGAGTTTCTTGCTCTCTGCCTTGGCCGTCAGATCCAGCACAGGGGTTGTAGATCCTCCATGGCCGTGTTATGAAAGAAACCGAAGAAGAGAGAGATGGAAAACGGAGGAGTCAGGCTACAGCCGGGTCAAGGTTTTTTTCGAAGCTTAGGCGTACAGTCAAAACCTGAAGAACGCCAAAAACGAGAGCGCCGCCCCCTCCCCATCCCCCCTTCCCAACGCCCCCTCCATCCTCCATCCTCCTCCCTCCTCCCTTCCCTGCCTGACAAACGCTTCCGTCCTGGACCTTTCTGGCTGCTTTCCTTTCTGATGGGCAGACGTACTGGAGTTTTATTACCTTTTTTTTTTTCGTCTGCAGAGATCTGTCTGTACTGCTCCTACTCACCCACACACACTGGCTGCTTGGCATCAACACTGAGAGGGATGGGTGGTGGGGGACGTGGGAAGGGAGGGTCTGTCTCTCAACACGGTGATATCCAATTCTCACCTGCTCGCAAAGCATCGATTGTTTTGTTGTTTTTTTTCCCCCCCTCTACACACGCTGCTATGGCCGTAACTGCATGCTCTGAATCTATAAGTGCCAATCACACTGCACACTTGATAACAGAATAGTGGTATTTTCCAAGGGCTCCGTTTCAAATGACTGACTGGGGGGATTTTGTGGTAACAACATGGTGGTGTGACGGTTTAAAAAAATGGGCCTCCTCTTTTCTGAATTGCTCCTCCTGCATAAGTTGATTTAAGTGCATCCATTGGGGGTTATGTGGTGTTTTTGTTTCTTAAACTATGGCTTGTTTCTTCCTCTCCCACCTCTCTTTCCTCCTTCTTGTGCACCCTCTTCCTCCTCCAATCTGTCCTTTGCCACCCCACTCCCCCTCCACCCCCACCCCACCTCCTCCCCTCCCTCCCTCCCTCCCCCATTCGCTCTGCAGACGCATCCAACAAATACCAAATTTCTAAGCCCACGGTGTGCTCAGTGCACCCGGGAGAGGTGCTGAAGCTGAGCTGCCCTCTGCCGGCGACGGGGACCATCACCTGGACCAAAGACGGCAGCTCTCTGGGCACCAACAACCGCACGCTGATAGAGCAGGAGGTGCTGCAGATCCGTGATGCCACGCCCAAGGATTCGGGCCTGTACACCTGCACCAGTGTGGGCAAAGACACGGTCTGCTTCATAGTGAATGTCACAGGTGAGTCAGGGATGAGTCAGGGAGTTTGGAGGATTAAGGTTGGACCTGAGTTCGTTTGAGTGCAGCGAGCGGCCATGGAGGAGATCTGGTCAGGGAGGAACAGTCTGAATTTTGTTCTCTCTGAATGACGGTGGGGTCCAGTGAGTGTCTGTACAGCTACCGCACTGTGTGATCAGATTTAAATAAAAGTCCAGCTTTAGGAATTCCTTTAAATATATTTGGGTGTATAAATTTGCGCGAAAAGTGACCTGCATGAAAATTTGTGCATGCAATAGTATATGTGCAAGAGGAGAGGATGGCAGTAACCGTGGTTACTCTGTGCAGATGCCATCTCGTCGGGGGATGATGAGGACGATACAGAGCGGTCGGAGGACACTGGAGCGGAAGGAGAGCAGTTAAGTGAGTATGGGAGGAACTAAAGGAGGCATGAATGACTTAATGATCCGCTTCCCTTCCTCACCAACTCCCATAGATTAGGCACCCTTTAGCAAGGCACGTTAAGCGGACTGTGGCAGCCTGTGTGCGCACTCATCTGACCCTTGTTTTCTCTTCACAATCCCTTTCTCCTTCTGTTAAATATTATTTCCATCATGAACTCAACCCTCATTCCCCTACTGCAGCAGCTACTGTTGTTTTTTTTTCAAGACAATAGTAAATGCATGACCCTCATACTTGCTTCCTACATTAGCGTTTGGGAAATAAAAGCAAAGAGATGTTCAGGTACACATGAGTGAACTTGCTTGTGTTCCTTTTAACATGGTCAGCATGTTAGGTGTTCTAGTTGTTCGCAATACAAACAGCCTCTGCTCTTTTCAACATGACAGAAAAAGAAACAAAGAGATGCATTTAAAGTAACCCATCTCTCAAAATATAGATGAAAAAAGTCTTAAAAAAATGTTCTCAAAACAGCTAAAAACAACACGAACAGTCTCCAATGGCATGTCAAAACTTAGGTCTGGAATGCTGATTGTGATAGCCAAAAGCTTACAAAGACTTAATCCCAAAGTGAAATAATCTATTTAGCTTTGTCAGGGCTTATTAGCACAGTTCAGACTGTGCGACTGTGATAAAGGCGGGAGAGCGTGTGGATGGCCTCTGTTCTTTAAGAAGGAGACGGCACATATCTGCCATTCTATACCTTAGCATTCCTGTCTAGACATATACAGTGAGATTTTGGAGTGTGTGCTGTATAATGTGTGTGTGTGTGTGTGTCTCCAAGGAATACAGAGATTCCTGACATTCCTTTAGCTAGTGTCCCTCAGGTAGTCAGGCCTCATGGAGCCAGCCAGCCAGTCAGTCAGCTGGGCTCATCCATTATGAAAGACGCCCATCTGGACCCAGTTACCCACCTGATGGGCTTCGTGTGTGTGTGTGTGTGTGAAAGAGAGAGAGAGAGAGAGGGAAAGTTTTTACCCAAGTTTGTCTATGCGTTGGTGAGTATCTGGGGTAGTAATGTGTTTATGTAGCCACGTGCACACATGCTCGCGTTCACATACACACACAGTCACTGGAGTAAAGATGAGGGCTTCCACATCTTGTTAAAATTCTCCACACGCATTGCGTCTCACCGTGAGTCCTCCTCCTCCACTTTTGGGCTGACTGTAATTGCCTGAAATCCATTAAATATGGGGGAGAGAGAGGAACTCAGCAAGAGGAAAAAATGGGGGAGAGGGAAAAGATCCAGGCATTCTGGTGGTAATAAGCTGTTTGAAAACAAAGGGAAAGCTGTTCTGGCAGTACAGTCGCATTTTCTCGCCGTGTGTGTTTCTCAAAATTCAAAACCGAGATTATTATTAAAAGAAAGGGGGAAGAAGAGGAGAGGGAAAAGAGGCAGGGAGAGGAAGGGGGGGGGGGGGGCCCGTTGGACCAGGACCAGCACTTCTCTGGGCATGGCGTGGAGCCTTGGCCTTGGGCCGAGGACTGTAGCGAGGGAGGGAGGGGGTGCATGTGGGCGTGGGAGGGAATGAGAGAGGAGAGTGCGGGGTGTAGCTTTATATTCGTGGCTTTTTTTTTCTTCTTTCTGGAGCACTCAGAGCGGTTTGGGCATCAGGCCACCGCAAAACAGAGCATTTTGATTTGACTTTGCGCAGGAGATTGAACAACATAAGCTAAAGGGGAGAGAGTCCACGGCGTTTGTCCATCATCAGCAGTAGGCGGTGTTATTGGAGCAGACATGGAAGAGCCTCTGCAAGAATCTGAGGGAAGCTGTGTTTAGGCGAAGTGTGAGGGTGGGCGGGGTGGCGGAGGCTAACATTGATGTCATGATGAAGTTAAAGAGCCACGTGGACCTGTGCTCTCTGTGTTCAGTCCTGCTGCTGTACTGTTGATGACTTATTCATTATTATTTACTGAGTATAATTTACATTTTTTAATTTACATTTCATTGAGCCTCCTATTTAGTTAAAGCCACTCACAAAAACTTAGTAGTATGATTAAAATATTTACACTCCTGTTATATGTTGTGAAAGAAATCTAAGAAAAGAGAAAAAAAAGGACTTCAGTTATGCAACTTTACACTGAATATTGTGGCCCCTGTTGGAAAGCAATATTTCATATTATGAGATTAAAGTTGTACTTTTATGAGAAAAATATTATTTTTTTATTATATAATAAAATTTCATAATTTCATAATTTCTAGAAAAAATATAAATAGAAAAGCAAAGTTGTTACAGGAAAAAAGTCATAATGCTATAAGAAAACCTTTGACAAAACCTTTTTTAATACCCTGAAAACTTACTTACTCAATCAGCTAATGGGGTCCTTCTGCCAAAGTTTGAGCAGTTTTGGCTGTTTTACAACAGTGATTTCATTATTTTTATTTTGTCTGAGCTCAACTCACTTGTGAGAAATGGGGTGGGACTCAATTGGATAAACCATACGTAGATTACACATATTTATGTAAGCCAATCAGGATTAAGCATTTAAAATCCCCTTTGTAGACCTTTTAGAGATACACGGTATGGTAATACTCAGTATAATCTCTCATTATTTGCCAACAGTGGCTCCAGTAATCCATCCCACAAAGTTGCCTTGTCCAGCTTCACAGTTGACCAAGAAATCATTTTAACATAAAAAAACATCTTTGATGGATTTAGCTGTACAGAGGAAGTTAGAGAGAGAGAAAGAGAGAAAATATCTTGACTCATTGCGCAGTAGTTAGATAACCTCAGCTCACCCCAGGCCAGCTTAGGATAAACAGCCGTGAGTGGGGATCCGGATGCACGGGGCTTTGGGGGAGGCGGGGGTTCCTGGAGTCCGCAGCAGTTGGGCCAGTGAGAGTTTGGCTTCATCTGGAGCGGGGTCCGAGGGTCGTCTCGTTTGAAGTGCTGCCCCTCCGGACGGAGAGCATGGGAAACAGCACCGCTCACCTTTCATGTCCCAACCTCATCCTCCGACCCGGCCGCCAGCCCGGGGTCAGGGGTCGTTTCGGGGAGAGACAGCCTCGCAATGGGCCAGTCTCCACCTAATCTGTCTCTGTCTGAGCGGACGGGGTGATGACAGGGGGAGTGAGCGGAGGGAGACGGAGGGGACCGAGAGGTGAAGATGCAGGAAGAGGAGCGCAGATAGCGAGAGTGAGGAGGAAGGAGAAGAAAGGGGGGGGGGTGACTAATTATAGGTTGAGCACTTACCATATGCATCCATTCAGGAAGGAAGAGCGCTGTTTACTGACTTTACTATCCAAGTATGCGCGACTTGTCCGGTGGTGCGTGCCAGAGAAAATGATGGGAGGTGTCTGATAGTATGCAGATTGGACGAGAGTGGAGAGAGGGCGCTGGCAGCAAACGTTCTCTGGGGATGTGAAGTTATGTTTAAGGGTCACACTTAAGTCAGCAGCGGCCTTATCTGTGGGTATTCCCTCCGTTGCGTGTACTCCTGCTATTTGGAGAGGAAGCAATGGTGTGGAAGACCGTTTGGGCTGTTGTTTGACTTTGAGTTCCTCTTCCCCTCTGAGCCCCATCTGCTTAGGCAATCACGCTCCCAGGTGCAGAGGGAGAGGGCGGGGAGGGGGCTCGGAGGAAAATCCAGCTGACCGAGAGACAGAAATTGGGAGAAAAAGAGGGGAACCGGACAAAACACGAGGAGGGTGACAGATTTCAGTAGGAGAGACGCTAACAGTCCGATAAAATCTGGACGAAAGCGAGCGAACTCCGAATCCCTTCGTTAAACGTGACATTCATTTTCTCCCCCCGACGGCACATAATGATTTTCCGAGGGTGATAAGCATCCCTGGCCCCGCCGTCCATATCTAGCCAAGTGACAGGCAGATAAACAGGGGAGCTATGGTAATTGGAGGAAGTGGAGGGAGAAAAAAAAGCTGCTAAGTGGAATGAGATGAAATTGAATGTGATGGTCTAGTTACCCTCTTGGCAACGCCCAGGCACATTCTCCCCTTAGAGCTGATGTTTTCTTCCCCCCTCCGCAACACCCCGCCGAGCCTGCGGGGGAAAGTGTGTGTTTTTATTTAACTGTGTGAGTGTGGGGCTCTGGGTTGTGTTACTCAGACGGCGGGTCAGTCGCCGTTGCCAAGGCGGCGGCGGGGGTGGGGGGTGGCGGGGGAAGGTTTGTCGGGGGGGTTCTCTGGGAGTGTGAGGAATGGTTCAGGTTTGGCTCCTCTGCAGTCACGCTTCCAAGTATATCTGCCTTAGCCAGTCCAAGCCCCCCCCCCTACGCCCCCTCCACCCCAAAGCCAAACTGTTAATGCTGAAGACATGATTAGGAAATCTCACCCTGACGGAACACCAACTGCTCTCCGGTTGCAGGCGCTCCGTACTGGACCTCGTCGGCAAAGATGGAGAAGAAGCTGCATGCGGTGCCAGCTGCCAACACGGTCAAGTTCCGCTGTGCTGCGGGAGGCAACCCCAAGCCCAACCTGCGCTGGCTTAAAAACAGCAGGCCTTTCCGCCAAGAGGACCGCATGGGAGGGTATAAGGTAGGATAAACAGTAATACATCATACTTTTTATTACAAATGTCAGCTCGCTGCCTTCTCTTGCTTCTTTTTTTTTCTTTTTCTTTTTTTTTTTTACTGCTTTCCGTGCTGCAGCCCTTCTGGGCCATTTTGTGAACGTGTTTAGAAGGGACGTCAAACCTCCTCCGCCCGGCCGTTCCCTGGCTGTCCTTTCACCCCTTTTCCACCCTTCGCTGGAGAGCCGGGAGGAGAGTAGACGGAGGAAACGAGGGCAGGGTTTCTGGTGTGAAATTGGAATTGCTCATCCGTGCGCCTCCTCTCACCAGGATACTTTGCAGAGCCTCTCACTGTAACTCGAAATGGTTCTTTACCCCCAACAATTAGAAACTTAAGCCGGGGACTTAAGGGTTAAATGCCCACAGACAGTAACGTATAGAGAAAGTAGGCAGCGTCCCAGGGTTGAAATGAGTTGAGAATGCTGAGGTAACTCAATCAGGGAGAACAGGTCCCACTGGCTTTGGCCAGAGAGGAGAATGTGATTCTAGCATGTGATTCTATTGTTATGAAATGTGATTCACAAACACTGCTGCAGAGCTGGTTAAAGTTTAAACTGAAGGAGCCCGGTGTGCTGTGCAGCTTGCAGAAGCTCTTATTACGCTCTGCAGAGAGCAAACCAAACCGATGTGAAGTGAAGATTTTAAATGAACACCGGTGCACTCAACCATTCTTGGAAAGAGGAGCAGAAAAATGATAGAATTGGTGGTCGTCACTTTAATTCTGCCTCGGTAGTCGACTTCAATGAGTACGACTTTTTACTGCGGTCCCAACAAAAGATCTCTGTTTAACTTGTGAGGTTGTCTCTTGCCTTAGTCCTGTCTTGGGAAATAAACAGCCTGAGTTGATTTATATGTGCTGAAAATACCTGATTCTGTATGTCATGGGAAAGTAAAGCAAGTGCGGTTTTGTTTTATTTCCTCTTCATATAAAAAAAAAAAAAGCCTACATCTAGTCCTAAGAAGAATTCCTCCACTGTGAGTCTATTTAGATTGCAGTTTGCTCATGTTTGCTCCTAAATTCCTCCATTTGTCTCTGAAAACAAACAGCATTTACTGCGTATGCTCCGAGCTCACCGAGAACTTGCAACGACAGCTTAAGCAGGCGGATCTGAAATTAATTCAAGAAAAAGATCTAGTGATGCCGAACGAGTCTGAGGCTCCTGGTTAATGACTGATGGTGTGCGAGGAAACACATCCCCCTGCCAGGAAAGTTTAGGAGCACATTATGCCGATGTCGCCGCCAACGTCGCCTCCCTTTGGCTTTCAGCAGGCTCATTACAGCGCGGACAAAAAGCAGCCTCGATGTGACGGAAACGATACAGTCGAGCTGTCAGATACACCGTGGGCAGCTCGTTTCTCTCTCTCCCTCTCTCTCTCTTTTTTTTTTTTGTCAACAACTGTCGGACAAAAGCCGTACCTGAGCCCGGCCCTGTGGCATAATCTCTCCATTGTGTGAAATGTAGGCCTGTACAAGCAGTAGCTACAGTCTCTTGTCAGTGGGCAGACGGAAGCGCTATTGTTAGCTCACACCTGTGGATTCCACACAAATGATTATGAATAACTGTGTGTTTGGAAGTGTTTAGACGAGTAGGGCGGGGTTTACTGCCCAAGATAAGTGAATGACAGAAAAATCAGACAGTCACAAGGAAGTATGAGGAACTCGGCCCGGGTGTGTGTGGTTTTTTTTTGTGAAAAAAATAAAAATTATCTGTGAGATCTACTTTTCAGACTTGATACATGTGGATATTTCTCCCAGCGGTTGACGTAATTTGCAGAATTAAATAAAATAATCGGGTGTTGTTGAATCAGCTGTCACCAGCCTCAGTATCGTTTTCCAGCACACTGCACCAGCTCCCCTCCGTTCCTCCTCCAACCAAACCCCCTCCGTCACTGTCGCTTTTCATCTTTCTCGTTTAGCGCCTGCTCTTGTGTCTGCCTGTTGACATCGCCGGTGCATTTCTCTGTGTTTGTGCGTTCGTGCCTCCATCAACTTACATCAACCCCCTGCCTCTCCTACCCAGGTGCGCAGCCAGCACTGGACCCTGATCATGGAGAGCGTGGTGCCTTCGGACAAGGGCAACTACACCTGTCTGGTGGAGAACGAGTTTGGATCCATCAACCACACCTACACCCTGGACGTAGTGGGTATGTACCATGCGCAGCTCACGCACACACACACGCAGACTCCTCACAGTACACCTGTGAGGAGGACAACAAAGGCAGAGTTGGGGGACGGAGGGAGGGGCGAGGAAAGAGTTCTCACAGTGGGAATAGTGTTTGTGTGTGTGTGTTGCATTGGATTGCCCAGGTGCACTCTGGATGCAGGTGCGGGTCAAGGAGTGCTGTCAAGTGTGTGGAAACTGAAGGTGCATGTGTCAACAGATTTAATGTAGTCTCTACTCTTTTATATCATTTTGGTATTTCTTAATTCACCGAGGTGAGTCCTACTCCCATGCTGATAGGCTTATGAGCGAAAGTAGTAGTAGTTTTAATTTATTTCAAGCACCAACTAATCACACATCTTAACATCAGGCATACTAAAGTGTACTCTTCATTCTTTTTAAAGGTTGATTTAAAGGGTCAGTTCACTCAAAAAAAACAAAAAACAACAACCCTGGAACTACTTTTTACTGTCAAAAAATTCCTCCCAAAATTGCTGACAGTGAAGTCTGTGGAATATCCTGAGTAACAAGGACACGTAAAAGCACATTGTTGTCCAGTTTTCAAATGTAGTTTTCCATGATTTGAGCTGCACAACCTTGGCTAATAAAACAGAAACTATCCGCAAGGCTCAGTGCCACGAGAGGTAAGTGGAAAGATGTGTGTTTTTTGTGGGATCCGTGAACTGACCCTTCAAGGTCGGTCGAGGTATAATGAGGACTTAAACTGGTAGCGGACGACCGTTTAACGCCGCCCTCTGTGGACGCGGAGTGCTGGCCTCAGCGCTATTACGGCGAGTTCAGGCCCAACTCAGTCAACCCCCCGGTATGACCTTTGGAGCACAGAAAGCAAAGAGTGCTTCCCCGCTCAGTTTGCAGGATCGATAGGCAGCGGGGACAACAAGGCGGAGTGGGATAGTAGATAGTAGATCAATGTGTGCGAGCGCGTTTGCGTGAGCGCACACGTCAACTTTGTCTTTAATTTGACGCAGATCCACTCGCCTCTGGCCTCACTCGAACCACTAGGCGAGCACTTGGTCCGCATCAAAGTTTATCTGCCATCGCCCCTCGTCTAAAAGCTGGTCGGCGATCTGCAGATAACCCAGACAGACATGCAGCTGCAGCAGTTTGAGTCACAGAAGAGCATTTAGGGGCCGCTGGTCACTGCACGCCTCAGTGGTCTGTGGTTGTATGTAGCGTTATTCTCCTACTGTGTCCATGGTCCTGAGCAGCCCTCCTGTAATTACATACTTCTGTTTTGATTAGCCTTGGTCTCCATGGTAGTAAGGAGTATTATTTTCATTATATCAGATCGAGATTGAATACCTGAGCATTTCTGCACAATGAGCGTATATATAGCCACATGCACACAAACATGTGAAGGTTCACATGCGCACACACACACACACACACA
>JAOXYL010000039.1:6022199-6036384 GCA_028564955.1 Terapon puta | reverse complement strand
GATCCCTCTGCGCCGCCAGGTAACAGAAAGTAGATAAAGAGTTCTAATGGCATCTAACACCCCTAGAGGAGAAAAAAACACACTATACACATAATTTTATAGATAATTGCATAAATAAATATGGGAGATTACATCACTGATACAGTTTTCAAAATACTTTGTAAATACTAATGTTTACAAAAAGAAAAAAAAAAACAACAAATTCCACAGACTTTACTGTAGTGGTATTTTAAACAGTCTACCTCCCACTTCATATAGGAACTGTGCATTTCTGAGCATGTTAGCAATGCTGCCTGAAACCGCAGCCAGAACATTTCTTTACTGTGGTGGCCGTGGTTTTCCCTTGAGGGGAAACAAAAGGTGCACTCCAAAAGGTGCAAAAAGTGTTGGATTACATTCTACGTGGAGCCTGATTCCTGTGTCAAGGTAAGGTTAGGGTGGAGAGATGAGCCCTGGGGACAGCGGCGAGTCTGACTGACGAATGCACATTCGTTAAAATCACTGTTGTTGCTCAGTTCTTCACTGAAACATAATCTCTGACCTTCGAGACAAACTCGACCGTAATGTTATTATCCATGGAAATTGAAGGTGTATTCATATAATGTGCCATACTTACAATTTCAATAAAAGCACCACAGTCAGTCTCACACATGCACATGCACACACACACATTTACTCTGACTCCTCTAGTGATGCCCTGGAGCTCTATTTGACCTATAAACCCAGACTGCGGTGATCAGCCAATCTCCTTCCTCCTATAGGTGTCGGCAGACTCGAGCTCTTCCATGAACTCCAGCACCCCGCTGGTGCGCATCACGACACGGCGGAGCTCTGCGCACGATGAGCCAATCCCTGAGTACGACCTCCCTGAGGATCCACGATGGGAGTTTGCCCGAGACAGGTGAGGGCTGCCTGTTTCTTGCGTACATGTTCACTTGCTGTTTTGTCCCTGATCCTCACAGTCACTATTATCTGCTCGCTGGTGTTGCTCATGATTTATTTAGATTTATATATTTAAGGGAATATGATTTAGCCATTCTGCTGGTTCCTGTGACTCGTAAAAATGGACGTTTTGCATTGGAAACGGAAAATGATCACCTACGCCTAGTAGCGAGTCTCGCAATTTTACCAAATGCAAAATACATAATTATGCAAATCTGATTGATCTCGTGCATAAAGCATAAAAAAGCCTTTAAAATGCAGATTTGCTAGGCAGTACCCGCCACTTTCTTCTGAAAGGGGCGTTCAAAATGACACACTCGGGAGCCTGAATACAGTACCTGTTTGACAGAATGCATGACAGCCTTCAGCACGCAACCCACTGCTTTTGTGCATGCGAGGACAGCCACGTTTTGTGAATAAGATGCATTAGAGTAGCCGATGACACCAAGATTACTACACAGTGGCCTTCGGTCTGATTGTATCTTCAGCTGCTTAATGATCAGATAACTATTGTTCTGTGTGAAAAGGGCCGTTAAAACTGATGGACAGCAGGCGATGATGACTAACTGGTGAACAATGGTTATGGTGGCTGAGATGGAGGCTACTGATTCATCTTTTGGCGCTGCAGTAAAAACGACCTGAACTTGGCACTCGGCCCCGCGGCTCATCACTGGAGCTGCTGCTACGTCACACTCTCACTCACACACTCGCACACTCACACACATGCTTCTGGTGGTTGGGAATGACGCTGTGCTAATTACCAGTTAGCCCTCGCAGCTTTCATCTGCATGTTTGGGCTAGGAGTGTTTGCTCGCTTCTCATACCAGAGGTATTAGCACCGCCGGGGTTTCGGTTAGTCACAGTTGCAGCGGCCAGCGATAAGCTTTAGGGTGGATTTAATAGGACAGCAAAGGTTAGAAATCTCTAATACCCACTTGAGACCTCTGGCTTTGAGAGAAAAGGGAAAATCCCAAACAATAAACGTGAGGGCCTGTCTTTTGTTAAAGTGCTTGTAAAAAAAAAAAGCTTGGATCATAAATTTTACCATCACTCATCATTAAAATAAAAAAAACAACATTTCTGATGTAATGCAAGACTGAGTGTGCATGCAGAATGGCATCCTGGCGAAAAAGTTTTGACTTTAATTGATGAACCCGCGAGTTGGGATGTTTTGTCTAGGCCGGATAAATCTCTGTGTGCCTCTCTGTTTGGGTCTTTATTCCTCGCCTGTCATCCCAGCGCCTGAGGGATCATGCTGGGGGTTGCGGAGCGCTGAGGAATGCTAACGTTTGCGGTTTGCGTGGAGGAAAAATAACATTGATTATGTGTGGCTGGATGGACAGAATGGTTGCCATTGAGCGTGGTGAGCGTGTGTGGACAGATAGGGGATTGTGTTACTATGGCAGGGCGCCGGCCTCGGGCCTGAGGCTTTGCGGCATGCAGTGCGAGTGTTTGCACAGCCAGGACACTGGGCCTTAGGGGTGGGGCCTACACCTGTCAATCAAAGGAGAAAGGTGCTCTGCTCATGCCGAGGTCAGGTAGGTCCCCGTGGAGAGTTGTGAAAGAGCACATGCATGAGTACAATTCCCTCACTATATCAATCAGCGCAATATGGTTTGGACGTGAAGTTTAACACACCGGCTATTGTGACACGGCTTATAATAAAATACTACTTAAATATCCATCTGGTGTTGTAGTCAGGTCCACCTGTACGGCAACACAAAGCCAGCATTCCATCTGTCACGGGCTAATGTGTCAGGGCTAAGCTAAGCCCTGTGTAATGACTTGTAAAGAGTGTATATTGGAACATGCCAAGGCAGGGTAAACAGTTTAGAAATGAGTGCCTCTCCCTGGCTTTATCAGGTGATTATCGTTGCCATGTCTGCCTTCCTACCTACCGCCCTGGCACAGGTTACGGTCACCGCGCCAATAAAGCACTCACACAGACACAATCTGATTGAAACAGAGAGAGCGATCTATTTAAAAAAAAAAAAAAAAACACAGGGTGAGGTCGTGAAACTGGCTCGGTGCCTGGTTTCATTCCCTCTCTCGGTCTCACACTCTATCTAACCTGCTTATTTTCTGTGCAGGGAGTGAATCGATGCCACGGTCAGATGGGATCGATGAGTTTTAGTTTGTGTTTCAGCAGCTAAACAACTTCCTGTCTGCTTTCCTTGTTTCCCCTCCCCTGCGCTTGCTTGCCTTGGGGCTGCAGGTTGACCCTGGGCAAGCCCCTGGGTGAAGGCTGCTTCGGCCAAGTTGTAATGGCAGAGGCCCTGGGCATCGATAAGGACAAACCCAAGGAGGCTGTAACTGTCGCTGTCAAGATGCTGAAAGGTAAGTGGGTCTCCTGCCGACACACAAACACAAGGCAAGTTGTAATGGTAAACGTGTGACTTGTGCTCCAAATCAGACCGCTGGGATAAGATGGACACTGCTTCATTATGTCTTGTGGGCAACCCGAGTACATTTTATTGGTGATTTATGCACCAGTGAGGGTTCAGCAAAGGTGCAAGGCGGAGCCTGGGGCTGTCATTATTATTCATTATTGGCGCTTGTTGAGTGATGGCTTAGGGGGAGGCGGGTTGGGTAGGTAAGGGTTAGGGGTGGTCACATACCTGACCCCAGAGCAGCAGCTGGCTGGAACTCAGTCAGCACCAAAACAAAGAGGCGAGTCACACGAGCAGCATTGCTATTATTAATGAGAGCAACAGGAGGGGGCACTGGGTTGGGATTGCGGGGTGGGCGCTTAGATCAGGTACAGCAGCAGGAGAGTGGACTAACCTTGACAATGGAAATCTGCTCTTTAGAAGGACTCCAGGTAAGGTAATGGTGCAGAGGAATGCAGGCAATGCTATTGTGACTGTCTGGATACCTCTACTGGCTCAATCAGTCCCATGAAAAAGGAGCCTGTGCAGCAGATAATGAATCCAGATTGAACGTCTTTAATTCCTCCTCCTCCCTCCCCCTGGCGCTGAAAGGATGCCTCTGTAGTCTGTGTGAGGATCTTCCCTCACTACCGTAATTTTAGCCCGCATTGTCTGTCAGCCACACTTAATCAGAGGCACCTACAAAACGAGGTGTTGTCCCACAGAGCAGCTGCTCAAAGGTTAAAGAGAAGGTAGAACTGGACTGTGTTTATTTGAGTTTTTCCTCTCAGTGAGTAATCCAACTTCCTCTGTTCTTAGATGACGCCACTGAAAAAGACCTGTCTGACCTGGTGTCAGAGATGGAAATGATGAAGATGATCGGCAAACATAAGAACATCATTAATCTTCTGGGGGCCTGTACACAAGACGGTGAGTATGAGAGGAAACAGCTTCATGAAGTAGAGCTTTATGAAGGCAATCACAGGGAATAATGCCTTTGCCAGTAGTACATTTAGAGGGTTGTTTGTAGGCGTAGTACTGAGTGTTGTACTGCATTTTTAAGGTGCTGCCAAGGCAGCTTGATCGGCCTTGTTAACTTTGTGCATAATGATGTTCTAGAGGTTGCTGCAAACTTCAAACAAATTCATAAGATGTTACATCAGACCACATCAGGCTAGTGGTGCAGGAAAAGGTGTTCTACCTTTTTGGACCCCCGTTTGTAAGTCAAACGGAGAGTTTGGATTTTAATTGAATGTGAACACTCTTAAGAAAGTTTTCTAATCCTCAAAGCTGCAGGAAGATCATTGGAGGCCTGATTGTGTGAAAAATGGAAAGAAGCATGTGCAGTCCACTTGCAGTTATGCCCCTTTCCACACCTAAACACACCTTTGCAGTCCCTGAGGAAAATGACATT
This sequence comes from Terapon puta, assembly GCA_028564955.1. Classification (NCBI taxonomy): domain Eukaryota; kingdom Metazoa; phylum Chordata; class Actinopteri; order Centrarchiformes; family Terapontidae; genus Terapon; species Terapon puta. The sequence continues at coordinate 6,031,659 of JAOXYL010000039.1, read as the reverse complement.
ACATAAATGACTGGATACAATGCTGGACATTCTTGCCCTTTGAAGATGTCTTCCATTAAGACTTCCTCATGTTTTTTTAACAGAGCTGTTCTTGAAGCAAGCTCCACATAAAGTCTTAACATCAAACGAGAGATGCCTCTTCCTGATGCAGTGTATTCCGTTAAAAATTCCCTCTGATTTGTGTTCAGTGTCACCTTCTGTCAAAGGGAATCGTTTATCACCATGTTCAAGTAGTTATGTTGGTCTTTGCTCCGCTGCAGGTCCCCTCTATGTGATAGTGGAGTACGCCTCCAAAGGCAACCTTAGGGAGTACCTCCGAGCCCGCCGGCCGCCCGGCATGGAGTACTCCTACGACATCGCCCGTGTCTCAGATGAACAACTTACTTTCAAAGATCTGGTCTCCTGCACTTATCAGGTGGCACGGGGCATGGAGTACCTCGCATCGCAGAAGGTAAGAAAGAACAAACCCACAAAATGTCCTGTTCTCACATCAGCCCACCCCCCCCCACTCACCCTCCACCTCCTTCCCTCCCTGCTGGCTGTGCAGGCAGATCTCCGTGCCAGCACGCGGAGCATTTGATGTGCCGTATCAAGAAAGCTTTTACGTAGGAAGCTTGCTTATGCGTCACTGTGGGAATATTGTCTCCTAAAAACACTCTAACCCCCTGCCCAATCCCTGCATTGTCTCTCCTTCCTCGACAAAAGCCCCTCTGTGTGGAAGAATTGCGAGGTTTTCACAATGGGGGTACGGCCACGTTGGCCAAACGCGGCCTCACGCTCCCTCTCACTGTTGGAATGTGACAGAGCGTACTGTCTCACACGCACCCACACACTTTTACACACACACACACACACATTACGCACTGATGCACAGAAGCAGCTCCGACCATATATGTGGCAAAGTATGTGAGGAATCTTTACTTATCCAGACACGTTCATGTCGGCACAGTCGCTGTGGCGTCATGTTATGCAGACAAGTGCTACCTCTGTGCAGCAGATTTCTGGGTGATTACATGCGCCACAAACATTTTAACACCATCCCAAATTAAGTATACACCTGTTCCAGAGTTGATTTATTTGTGCGATGAGGTAACTGTCTTTCTCCTCTCTCTCTTCCTCACTTTTTCCACCCTGTGACCTCCCCTCTCTTTTTTTCACCCCTCCCCCCTCATTTTCCCACTCTCTCCATTCCAGTGTATACACAGAGACCTGGCAGCCAGGAACGTCCTGGTCACAGAGAGCAACGTCATGAAGATCGCTGACTTCGGCCTGGCCAGGGACGTCCACAACATCGACTACTATAAAAAGACGACCAATGTGAGTCCTTGACCTGCACGAAACGAGCGCTGTGAGGGAGCGGAATGTTTTTGAGAGCCGCAGTGTGAGATTAGTCCACCCGTCCCTCTTTTTCTCTAATTCCCTCCCTTCCCTCATCTTTCTATTTCGCTCTTTCCCTCGGCTGGTGTCTTGGCAGAAGCTGCAGGTTCCCAGGCAGCCTGTGAATGTAGTGCTTCTGGAGACTCTGCCTTGTTTATCCCCCAGCCTCTTGTTCCTTTAGTTTCATAGTCACTTATACAATTAGCCAGAAAGAGAGACAGAGTGAGAGGGAGCGGGGAGCGGCTTAAACATAATTGACATCTCCATAGTGGCCCGCTGGTGTCTTTCTTTTCCCACCGCAGAGCGGCATTGCCTGCACATCCTCATTTGGTATGCATGGGTGGCTTTTCATCGCATGCACAATCACGCTGAGAACTAGCTGACAACAACAACAACAACAATATGCTGTGATGCTGATGGTAATGCCGATTAGGACAATGACAGCAGCGACAATGTCGGATCACTTGCGTTAAACTAATCTAGACAGAGCCATCATTGTAGCGCTTCATTTATTTGGAATCTGGTTGTTTTTTCTTCAATCTGAAACAATCCACATCAGTATTAAACTACTGTCATATTAATCTGTGAAAATATATTGTTGGTTTAGATTAAGCCCTTTAGCTAATGAAGGAAAACACATGTTTTAATATTTTTTTTATTTGTTTGTCACATATTTCTGATTTGGTAGCAGTAAGCTTGTTGCCCTTTCGTATCTACAGCAGCTGAAAAATCTGTTTTGGTGCTGTTATCTCTCCATTTAGTAACTCAGAGTGTCTGAAGAGATTAATCTTGCCATTCCTCTGCCACACAGATATTGACCAAGGTTGCCTTGTCAGCTGTGCTTTAGCTTCCCTGCCTGTGTTTTAATGGCACACAGAGATAAACTCCCTCCTTTATCTGTGACCCTGTTTATCAGCCCTATTGCTTTAACAATGTAAATGTTCCTCTGGGAAATCCCAGACAGTCACTTGTGGTGCACAATTCCCCAGGCTGTGTTCGCGTATCGGCCTTTCCTCGAGTAATGAGATCTCCCAGCAGTTAATGAATTCAAACGCGCTTGTCAGGCAAAAAAAAAAAAAAATCCAGGTTTGGGTCGTGTATAGATTGTGTCTGACCTCTCCCCCGTGTGTGTCCTCAGGGTCGTCTCCCGGTAAAATGGATGGCTCCGGAAGCGCTGTTTGACCGAGTCTACACACACCAGAGTGACGTGTAAGTATATAACAAACTCTCTCTCTGTCCCACAACCTCAGATACATGATAGAAAATGTATTTATACAAATCAGTGACGCTAATAAACCTCCTCATAAGACATGGAATCGTTGATTGATTTCATTTGGAGCGTGGCTGTCAGATTCAGAGGGTTGTCCTTCAGGACTATAGGCAGTGGGTGAGGTGTTTTGGTGCAGCGCTGGTGAGTGTTAGGTGGGGGGGGTGGCAGCCTATAGGGGTCCAGCTCTGGCCAGTCTGTGGCAAAAGTGAGGATTTCACGCTAGACTTGTAGCCAATGCCGTGTTACTAATCTGACCGGCTTCAAAGGGCCCTGCAAGGAGCCCGGAGCCCACCAGCGCCCCCACCCCCACCACCCTCCCGAAACCGACTCACCCCTCGCTCCTCCGCCTCGCCTCGGAAGTCTCCCCCCCTCCTTTTGGGCCTCCGCACATGTCTGAATGCAACAATGCCGCGGCCCTCCGGTGCGGGCCTCATCCTCCTTTAACCCCCCTGCCATCCGCCCTTCGCTCTCCTCTCCCCGTCCAGCAACACTCACATGCGGCTCATCGTTCCGGAGCCCTTCCATGATCAATATAATCCCTCCTGCACCTCCTCCGTTCACCCCGCCGTTATTATTTTTATTCATCTGGTATGTGAATTGCTGACCCGTCTCTGTCTCTCACTCTCTCTGTCTCTCATTTTTTTTTTAAGTTCCAGAGTACTCATTCTAAAAACAGAACAAAGGAAGAGCGTCCCTCTCTTTTTGGTGTTTGAGTCTTATGCGTTCTGACAGCGTTGTTTGAAGTTTCTGCTCCAGACACTGGCGGCAGAAAGTGTATGTGGCAATTAGATAAATGCCTTGCACGCTGACCCCTGGGAAAGGAGATTTTGCGTGTGCGTGTGTCTGTGAGTCATACACCAGTAGCGCACCAAACATAGCGCTCATCCAGCTAAGGATGGAGAATCTCTCTACTGTCTGTGTTTGTGTGCGAACGTTCGTGCGCACATAAATAATACGTGCGCATGATGCCCTTCATGTTCCAAGGCGCACATGAGTCAATAATCTGAGGCCGGGGGGGGGCGATTGAGTGGGTGTGGGGGAGGTATAGGCATGAAGTGGCCACTGTACTCGGTTCTATCAGCTCACCGCTAATTACGTTTCATCACTCACTTTTAGTAATTGGCTTTTTCCGCGTGGCGTATGGAGGGAAAAGGAATATGAGGAGAGGTGCTGGGGAGGTGGAGGCTGACAGGTGGTGGGCTCACACTCACAGACATCACCAGAAGCGGAGGCGATCCATACATGACATCAGATTAAATGAATACATGAATTCCAATGAAACTCGGCCCTTGTTGTTTTGACAAATGGGCCCGGGGGACTCGGCTCTGGCTGGCTTAGGTAAGGGGAAAGAGGGGCAGCTCAGGCACAGAGACGGTATCATGGCCAGGCATAGTGGAGGCGCTGTGGGGGATCTGATTACTCCCCATAAAAAAATTCAATGAAAAATAAATGACACAAAATAACACATTTCAGAGCATCAAATCTTCATATTTCCATCAAATCCTTCACTGCACATACATATATTGACCGGATTCCTTACATTGATATTCATGTTGCTTTCTGCCAATATCAAAAACATCTGCAACAGAGAACACGAGCTACGAATATAATGAACTATGGTTATGTCTACAAATATTACCGTTGCTAACGCAAAATCCCCTTTATACTGATTGATCGACTTACTTATGTGTAGTTGATGCATACTATTGGCTGGGAAACACAAATACGCCCCAGTTGCTGCCGGTCAGTTGAAGTGACCCGGAGCGTGTTGGTTTGCGTGTTTATTTGGCGAGTCAAGGTTGCCTGCAAGTGGACACGGACCTGCGGGGAGGACCCGACTGACAAACCGGTGACAGACGGTTACAAAGTAGCGCAGAAAGGAGAGATGAGTGTGTCAACAAGCGGAGAGATTCAACACCGTGATAGAGGAGAGAGCAGACCCAGGCCGGGCTGTGTAAACAGATGGAGGAACTGATAAATGTCCGACCTGCCCGTCCATGCCTGCTCGCCTGGTTGGACCACTAACATGGCCTGTGGCCGCCTGAATGCATATGCGCGCTGGTAGGCGCGTCTCCGTGTTACAACACTGCCTTTGTATGGATGCGAATCAAGCATGCTGTCAGTGCAGGAGTGATTCATTTGGATCCACCGTCTCTAATTTGAACATGCAGCCTCACTGATACTTGATAACCGGAGACTAGCATGAGGAAGTAGTTAATAGTTAATAGCCACTAGCCATCTCTGGATTCCCCCCCCCTCTTTGTGTGCTGTGGGTGGTCCGCTGTTTGTTTTGGTGTGGTGTGACTGGACAATGCCAGTCTGTGTGATGGGCCAGCCGGGCACAAAAGCCATCATTGAGATCAGGGCCAGAGTGGCACTGGGAGCGGGTTCGCACCGCAAGCCACCGGACGGCAGAAAGAGCGCATTGACACCGCTGCAGTCACACTGTTGAAGTTGTTTCCAAACTTTTGGCCAAGCGACTTTATGTAAATGATCTGTAGGTTAAAGGAAAGTGACACCCACTGGGCCTAAATGTTATTTAAAAAAGACTGAGAGATCTTAAACACAGATGAATACTGCTGTGTCGTTCTTGACTGTACTTTAATCTGTCTGTGTTTTTCTGTCCTCAGCTGGTCATTTGGGGTGCTGATGTGGGAGATCTTCACCCTCGGGGGCTCCCCCTACCCTGGCATTCCTGTTGAAGAGCTCTTCAAGTTGCTCAAAGAGGGACATCGCATGGACAAGCCTGGCAACTGCACCAACGAGCTGTAAGAGTCTTAGTTTTGCTTTTTTTTCCTTCTTCTTCTTCTCTTCTCCCAACACTACATCTTCCCTAAAGCACACTGTCACCCAAATACACACACTCGCCCCAGTCTCCATCAGATCCATGACTCCGGGGGCTCTGTGTCCACTCCGTCGGGCCTCTGCACAGCTGTGACTGGCTGCTATCAGTGTCCTCGTTCACAATGAATCCTCTGAGAGTCAGCGGACAATGGCGCGGCTCTGCCAGGGTGCTGCACAGAGACACAATGGCAGCGCATGACACACACACACATTATAGCGTTCGGAAAAAAGAAAACAGTGGGCGGCATGTTTGTGATCAGCAGCGCACACAGTCGCCCCCCGTTATCGGATAAATTTCGCGATGAGATGGTGTCGGAGAACATTCGCCGTTTTGATTCTGATCTTTGATATGGAGACACGTGAGTCCAGAGGCATGAATCATTTTGAAACTTGGCAGACGAGCAGCGGCGCACCTTGAGTTTGGACGGTCCAACTAACACCCACATCGCTTCCCTCAATCCGCGCCGCCTTGATCCGCTTGTCTCTTCTGAGCAAACAGATTCTGATATCCTGTCTTTTCAGGTACATGATGATGAAAGACTGCTGGCATGCCATCTCATCCCAGAGACCCACCTTCAAGCAGCTAGTAGAGGATCTGGATCGCATCCTCACCCTCAGCACCAACGAGGTGAGTGCAGCTCTTTCCTCACACACACTCTTGCTCCATAAATCCATATTCCTGGATTCAGGGTGGTCAGAATTCGTGCTACACTAACCCCATAATTTCCTGGCAAATAGAAGTCCGGCATTTCATAACAATAAAACAGAAGAATATGATACATTCCAACACACAGTAACATGTTTCTCAATCCAAACTAAATCACGCTCTTGCCAATGCATGCAGGGTTCAGCAGAATGTTGCTGAAAGCTTTAGGAGCATTAGCAGCCACGCTGCTGACACAAGGCCTAAATGGTGACCGGAAAAAAAATGGCCGGATGATTTGAACCAGGCCCAACGTGGCCGCTACGGCCCAGTGAAGTTGCCCAATCATCACATCCATGCCTCGCTCCCTATAATAGCCCGCGTTTCTTTCCATTCCCCTTCCTGTCTTGTGTGATATCCGCGTGCCGACCTGAAAAGGGGCCGCCAATGGAAAGCTGTCAAGACTCGTCTGTTCTGGAGCTGGAACTTCGTGAATTTATGCCAAAAAAGCCCAACTTTGAGTCTGAACTTTTGAAATGTAATAAAGCGCCTTTTTCTTGCCTTTTTTCTCTCTCCCTCCCCCTCTCCCTCTGCCCCAAACCGCTGGCAGATGTGGAGGTCTTTAGTAATGTGAGCCTTCTCGTGTTGAGCTGGGAAAATGGAAGCCAGCACTCATTTTCTAGAAAACCCCAAGAACTCTTCCTCCTCACAACTAGTCCCAATAACAGCCATGAAAGACAGGCAGGAGAGGGGGGGGCGAAGGGTGCTTCAACCGACATGAAAAGACCAAAACAACTTCACAATACTGGACTCAGTCAAAAATTAATAACAGGATTTTGTGGGGTTTTCATCTTCCTTCATCTACATCTTGTTCGGGAGGGGGAGAGCGCTGTGTTTTGCCAGTTTCTTTCCCCTTTTCCAGCCATCTTAGAGTGTTTATGTTTGATGTTTCAGAGTCAGATGTCAGATTTGTTTGGAGTTTAATTTGAGAGTGATGTGGAGGGACGCTATAAAGGCTGGGATGTCACATCCCTGCCCCAGTTTTTATGGTCTGAACGTATCCTCTTTGCCCCAACCCTGTGAAGCCATTTTGTAGTAGGCCAAGACCGCAACTATGTCAACAGTGCTGTGTTCAGGCTCCGCTGGATCAGCGAGCAGACCAGTATTCACTTTATCACCCTTTATTTTATTCCTGCAAATATTTTCATACAGTATCCAGTTTAAGCTTGTTTTTTCTGCTCTTTCAAAAATCCTTCCAGGGTGATTTGGTACGGTTTAGATAAATATCGTAACGAAGGTGATACCCTCCACCTCTCCCACCCTCCTCTGGAAAGTCCCTGCTCTTGTTGACTGGGTTTCAGCACTGCTTATATATATATGTATGTTCTCCTATTTGCTCCAGGTCTTTTGCCCCTCAGTCCTTCAACACATCTTCTTCCCTTTTGTAACATATGAGCTTGTTACGTGTTACGAGTGTAACTTATCTCACCCGACCCGTTCTTCCCTTTGTCTGCGCCCACAGGAGTATCTGGACCTGTGCGCCCCGACAGAGCAGTATTCCCCCAGCTTCCCCGACACTCGCAGCTCCTGCTCCTCCGGTGATGACTCCGTGTTTTCCCACGACCCCTTACCGGACGAGCCCTGCCTCCCCAAGTACCAGCACATCAACGGAAACGTCAAAACATGAGCCCCCCCCCACCTCCAACCCGCCCTCTCCACCCCAGCTGGACCTGCCCCAGTCACCTCCTCAACGTCCCAGAACACCCCCTCCCCAAAATCCTCCCGATCTCCTGCCCCCCCATCACCCCCTCTGGCTCCCACTGGACTAAAGGACCCAGACGGGACTGGGCTGGTGGCAGCGCTGCTGTCACACACTCACACTGCCATGCGCACACACCACACACACGACATACTCACAAGAGGTCTTAAAGGAGAGGACAGAGACCCTGCAGGAGCTCTTTTTAACTGACTGAATAAAGTGACTTTCCCTGGGGACCCTCCTCCTCCTCCTCTCCCGTCAACGTAAACACACAGACTTTTCATTTCGGTTCTCATGTTTTTTTTTTGTTTTGTTTTTTTTTTTTTACAATCAACAATGTTACTTGTTTGGCGATCCCATTCCAGTGGCTGGCATTCCAAGACTGTTATTTGCTCCTGGAGGAATGTATGGACCGATGTGAACTCGAGAGACAAGGGACTCAACGAGGATGACAAATAGGAAAAGGACTGAGAGACAGAGCTTCGACTAACAAAACAGAGGAATAGAGGGAGAGCACATATAGAAACTGCTCTCCTGTTTATTTTGTAATATTGATGCATTTCTTTTTTCAGTTCTCTTGATAAACCTTCCCAATTATTCTGGAGAAAAAAAAATACACAGTATAATGTATAGTGCTGGGTATATTTGTAAATATATTCAAAATATGTATAAATATATATTATATATTTACAATGAATTATTTTTTGTATGGACTCCGAAATAACCCCAACCCTCCCTACCCTACTTTGAGTTTGAGGCAGGTACGCTAACAGATTATGTGTCCTATATTTCTCTTCACACAAAGACTCACACATACAGACACGGATACACATTTTAATATACACAAACACAAACCTGTCTTACTCTCACTCAGTAACACAGTTGAGTATTGGCTTTCAGGGACTGAGGTAGCATGTTAATTTATTGACTTGTGTTTTTTTTTTTTTTTTTTTTTTTGGAGATGAATCAAAAAAGTCTGGAAAAAAGAACAAAAACAATAATGACAGAAATGATGACATTAATGATGCTGATAATACATAAATAATCCATTAAGTTTATGGTAATTTAAAATGATCTTTCAGCAGTAACAGAAAAAAAAGCTATTTTTAGTGGGTTTGAAAGATCCAGGTTTTGTAAGTTTTATATATGAATGTGAATATTAAGTTAAAATTTAAAAACTGTACATTTTATAGTCAGCTAATCCCTTTCTTATGTAGATGTTGATGCCATTTCTATCCAGTCATTTTACTCTTTCTTAGCTTTGCTTTAGGAAACGAGATTGATTTCTGGATATTTATATATGATTGAAAGAAAACGATTTTGGAAAGACCTACTAGCAATTCGCTCCCTCATTTAGACTAAATGTAGACTCCAAATTTACTTGACAGAATTGAAAGCTGAAAAACAAAGTATTAAATCATTCAAGTGTTTTTTGTCTTTTTCTACTGGACCAACGTTAAGATGTTCTCTTGCAAGTGTTCATGCCACATTTGCGAAATAAATGATGGAAAAATATAATCTTGTCCTTATCTCTGACTTTGTTGGATTTTAAAATATGCAGTTGTGA
>JAOXYL010000039.1:5995187-6010213 GCA_028564955.1 Terapon puta | reverse complement strand
GAAAATAGCACGAAGGACGCGATGGTAATCTATTTACCCATTTTCACATTCTTGAAGCGGTGGGGCTCACCTCAGTGTAGTGCTGCGGGGGAAGCCATTAAGCACTTTACCCCAGCTGATGGCAAAACCATATTTTCAATTTAAGAACTGCACTTTGTTGGGGTTCTACTTTCGGGCAGTTATTGATCTAAAACTGCCGATCATACTGAGGAATGCCGATTTGCGGGTGAATGAATGACAGCGAGAGCCCAGGAAAGCTGCTGAAATCCTTTAATGGGACTTTTGGAACCACAGTTGAACTCCTGTTTGCCCCACCCCCGCCTCCCCACATGGCCGGTATCTCCACATTGCGGCGTACAGTAAAATTATGGGCTAATTAAGCCGGGGGTTGAGAGGAGGGGGTGCTGGTGGTTGGGTTTCAGGGTCTAACTGCTGCTGCTCTTGCCGTGATGCTATCTGCTCAGGCTCGGGGGAGCACGGGGGGACCAACATCCAGCCTTCCTCCCTCCAGCCTCTTAGAAGCAATGGGTGCAGACAGTTTGGTGCCACGAGGTCCGGAACCAGTAATGGACCGAGTGGTGGCTAATGAGCTCCCTAACGCACAAATGGGAGCGTGCGGTGTGGGCCACATCCCCCCGCCTCCTCGGCTGAGTTCACCGAGGTATACGCATCTCCACAGTGCTGTGTCGTCTTTTTCCGCGGACTTTCTTTTCTGCTTTTCTTGTTGTGGCTGAAAAAAAAAATAGCTTCCTACTCACAGGACGAGAGGAATAATTTGCTTGTCAGTGCCACGAGCCTTTGCTCTACCACTTCCTCGGGGCCGAGAGCCGACAAAAGCCTGCTCGCAAAGGGACGCGTACGTCATCTTAAGCGTGTGCGAGCCATTTGTTGTATCACTGACACCCACAACAAACCAATTCCTTCATCGTTTCCCCGCTTTCGGTGGATGTTATCCACAACCCCAAACACATCAGCTCATTTCTGACACAGTCGTGACAAATTACAAACTGTTCCTGTGTTTGGGGTTCAGCCGGGCCGGGTTGGTGGGAGCGCCACATGCAGCGTGTTTGGAGATGAAGGGCTGATGTGAGCCAAGCTGTTGTCAGGAACAGACTGCGCACACAGCTAACAATGCAGCTCCAAGAGCCACCATTGACCATATGGTGGCACTTAGCTGAACTCTTAGTCAGCAGTACATTGTTTAATTTCATATATGCCTGCTTAAGGAAGAAATATGTTTATGTTTACTAATGGAATTTGGATTTGCGCAAGGGATAAATATTTACAGTCCACATGAAAAGTCATTCATCAGGTTTATGATGGCTTCTCAGAATGAGGTGGGTTGCACTGGAATAGTTGGTGGGATTTCTTAAACAGAGTGGTTTACAAAGTACAGTTTATGTAGAGGAAATTGTCATTGTTTCATCCTGTGTGTATTTCCAGCTGACGTCACTGTGTCCTCGGCGCTGCGGTGTGTCTTCATCTCGGGCCACACAGCATGTGCTGCCGCACCTCTGAACTCAGGACACGCATCAGCGCAATTCAAACGAAATGCAACATCACATTTTATTCACGGCTGACCCCGATCCACCCTGTGTTATATTCTGCCTGAAACACAAGTACGCCAACAAGTGGAGGCCCAGTGAACCCGAAGCAGCAGTATATTAGGTTAGTTTTAAGTTACCAAGTGGATGATTCTCCACTTAACTAACAGAGAGCTGATTCATCGAGAGGGTAAAGGGTGATCAATGGTCCATCGCATCAGATAAGCACCTGACTGGGTGGCTGGTTGGATCCCATCTCGGGAGCTGAGGGTAAACAATGCCGTCCTAGAGTCACCCAAAGGCACCTGAAAATGAAAGGACAATCGGAGCTTTTGAGAGCGGGCAGCGAGGTGAGCGGGCAGGTTGGTCAGGGGTGAGGAGGGCGGCGGAGGCAATAAAGGCTCTGTGATTAACATGAAAATAACTTGGTTGATGGATTCGGTGACAGCGATCGGGCCGATGGGCGCGCGCCTGTGTGTGCGCAGCGAGGAGTTCAGAGCAGTAGTATTGCTGGGTTTGCATTACAAGGGAAAAGACAGACACTGTTTGGCGTTATTGTTGATGGATGATGTGGTAATGGATAGAAGATGGGTTGCACATAGAGCTCCAGATGGAGGGAGCGAGAGATGAAGGATGAGGAGGAGGAGTGTGGAAGAAAGACACCATCTTCGCCGCTCGACGATGTAATGTCTCCCTCTCAAGCCATGATCTCACGAGCGTGAGCAGGAACACCTGTTCAGAGCTGGCGGCCTCTGTGGCATATTGATATGTAGCTGCAAGAAAGAGAAGACAAGAAGTGCTAAACATCTGCTGAGCTGGATGCCTCTGAACAATAAAAACTCGGCGATGTAAAGTCGCATTAAAATAGATTAAAGGCATGAATGTGACAGAGCTGACACAGAAAGTTACGAACGTGTGCCGTAATTCAGTTCAGTTTTTGGTTCATAGAGTAAACCAAATGAAAAAGAGTGGAAGATGAAGTAGAAAACCATTTTTTTCTTCCACAGAACATCACGTCTGGATGTCAAAGGAATACAAAAACATTTGCTAACATAGGCTAAAAACAATGATGGCTGAGCCTGATGGGAATATTATTCGTTTTTCGGCTATTTGGTGATGGCATTCAATGGAAAGTTAAGGTCTGATAAAAAATCCTTAAAAAACACAAACATGAAACTCACTGTTGCATAAGAGGAAAGGTCAGCCATTATCAAGATCGTTGTCATTTATCTTCTGGGATTGAAAATGTCTGTACAGAATTTCTTAAATGCTAAAAATGCGTGTCAAAACATGAAAAAACATCAACAGAAACATACCAAAATACTTTGGGATGCAGCATAATCACATTTTGTAACATTAACTCTTTCACTTAGTAAATTTAAAATACTGATATATGATATTGCTATAATAAATCCCTAAATATACATCAGAGGTGCAACATAAAAGCACAACTTAAAAGCAGTTTAGCTTTGAGATCCCCTGAAAGTGAACTGAAAGACTGCTGCTGTAAACAAAATATATTCATATGACGATTTTTGTTTTTACGAGATGTCTGCAGTTGTATTCCTGTCTTTGTATGTGGCCCTGTACTAAAGTGGTATACGTATATTTTTATAGTTTGTCACCTACTCCAATTGAGTTTTCATTTCGACTTTGACCTCTCTGTGCCCATTACCTCATTCTGTGAGATCACACACACACACGTCACCCAAACACTGCATTTAAAATTTGCCACTTAAATACTAACACCTGCACTGTAGCCACTGCCACCCATCCTCCGCGCGAATCCAGCCTCACCTCCTCGTCTTGTGCATGATATCATGAACTCATGATTTAAAGAAGTGCCTAGTTCCTGTTGTGCTTGGATCGGCCAAGGGCTCCGTCACCGGTTTCATTGCAAGGTGTTGGCAGGGTGTTTGTGCGCTCACCGCCCTGGGCTGGCCAGGAGACAGTAGTGCGTGTCATGGTGTGGCCTCACTTTGCATTCCTTTGTATTATGTCCTCTCGGGCCTCAGGCAGACATCTCCGCGCTCAGTGACACACAAAAGCACAATAACACGTTTCGGAGCGTCCCAGCTTGTGTTTTCAAGTGAACTTGAAGTTCTGTGCCCTCGTGTGAGAGTGGAATCTCAGAAACTAGGCTGCCGGCCATGCTCGGGAGGGGGGTGGGGAGTTCTCGGGACGAAGAGGTCAGGCTGCTTGTGAGGACGGAAACTCGATCTTTAATCCCGATAAAGGGGTGACGGCTGGATCGAGTTAAGTTAAACCAACAGCGGCCTGATTGGAGGGAAGCTTTATTCACTTCACAGCTCCGCCGCCTTCAGACGTCCATGTAAAACCTGCACGCACTCCTCCCGTGCTGCTTCGGCGAATGCCCTTTCGCTCTCGGGACGTGTTTATGTTTTGTCTCCCAGAAGGCAGCGTCTCCGTGCCTCTTGCAGCTCCGACCAGAGCCCCGATGTTTCCAGTTAACCCACAGTGGAAGCCTCTCATTTTACAAACAGCAGTTTTGCCCTGGGAGCTTTGGTATACCGAGAGGAGGGCCGATCCACATGAAGGCCGATTCTGGCAGACGAAACTTTTACTGATCCCACAAAACACACGCACTCGCTCACACATACAGGATTTTTGATTTATGTCTGCCCGCGTTGTCAAGATGCTCCAAACCAGCTGCACTAATTGATAACAGCGTAGTTTATGAGCGCGGCTCATCACTCATACTTCTGCAAGTGGTTTAGCAACTCTCTGCAGGGTTGTGTGCTCGAACACAATGGCCTGCGTGTTTTCCCATTGTTTAATATCACTGGGGCTTGTGCTTTTTCATTTTGAAATCCACCACTTTAAAGCTCTCTTCGCTGAGGGGAACTGAGGTCAGACAGCCCCTTTTCCCAGCACTGTGCCAGCTAAAATCTACAGTACCTCTATAAACCGACAGATCCCGTGACTATTGAAGATACGTGGAAAGTTGATGCCGTTTCCTCTCAGGGTGCCGTCGTGTGAGATCAGGAGGCAGGTGACGCGAGCAGCTTAAGGAGCCAACGAGGCAAGCGAAAAGGGGAAACAGGGGCTTCGAGGAGACAGCCAAGACGATCTGTTTAACTCTGTGGTTTTGCAGCACAGTGATAGATGCGTTGCTAAATGCTTGGACTCAGCTGTGCTGCAGTATCCTGGACTGCACTGGTGGTTAACACTATTTGGACAGTACAGTGTCGAGCTGATACCCAACTGCTGCGTCATGTGACAGAAAATCACATATTCAGTCTTATAGGCAGGCAGGTAGATTGCCTGTAGAAGAGAAACCAAAAGCATGTCCACAATCACACACGTCTGACACCAAACAGCAGGATACAATGTGCTGCATTTAACACGCACGCTTATGCCAAGAGCTCCTGATGAAAGGCACGTCCTTCTCTTATGAGTCAAAGGTACCTGGCTGATGATAATAACAGACAAGAGGAGGTGGAGAAGGATGGAGACGGGGGAAAAGTAGAGAGTGAGAGGGATAGAAAAACATTTTTACTAGCCTGCACAGTAGATCACTCTCACCCGGGGGTGCAGTCAGGAAAGGCCGGGCCGCTTTATTGACTGCTTGGCAGCTGGCTCTGAGAGGAAGGGAGGGATGGAAGATCTGATCATCCTCTCACCTGAAACAGTTATAATCCAGCAAGAGTTACTGCCCCTGTCGGCCTGCTAAGCACAAGCGGTGGGTGAATTTCAGTGAGATTGATTACTGTGAGTCAGAGATGGGACCTTACAGAACCAGATCATGCATGTCAGCACGCTACGACAGTCTATTGGCTGAAACAGAGATAATCCCCCTCAGTTAATATTTTGTTGCCTTTATCGCTTTTGTCATGGTTACCTTATTGTCAAGTGTGGAGAATCTTGTTGGTACATTTATGGAAGCTCTAACAAAGAATTATGTACAGGCATTAAGTGTTGCATTCATGAGAGGGAGACTAAACGCCAAACGACAAGCCATTCAAAATCAAAAATATCAATTTAAAAGTGTGACTAATATGATTATTATCAAACGGTTTGGGTTTGGCAGCCAACTGTCAAGTGTCTATTGTCAGAGTGTCCTTGAATGCACCAACGAGTAGACTCTTTGCAAAAGCGACCTCATCGCCAAGCAGATATTTATTAGGTTGGAACAAGCATCCAAAGCAGGGTTCAAGTTGATGCGAATTGATTTTCATGGTGATAATAAACATAAACTGAAACTAATGGCTGGAAAATATCAGCAGTATGTAAAGAATGTTTTGTAGCCCATGGTTTGGTGTGTAAAACAAGCCACGCTGGTCATAAGATATGAGTCTGAAAATGCCGTTACTGCATGTTTTGTTTTAATGTCGGCCATAATGTTCACACTGAGATAAGCAGTCACTGAAAAACTGGGTTTAATGCACTTTTACCCTTGCAGCCTGCTCTTAAAGTCATTTCATAACAGGTGTATTTGTTAAATTTACAACACTGCGATTTTATTGCTTTTTCCTTTCACATTACCTCACAGCTTTCATACTGTTCGACAGGCAGGCACATGATGGCTCACCTTCCCATCCGTTACAGCAGCAGTAATAAAAAAAACTGCCACAAAACAAAAATGTAGCAAGAGGGGCATAATCTTTATTTTCACTGCTGGAAAACTAATAAAAGGGGCCGCCTATGTCCTGGTTTTGAACACGAGTCGGGGCATTTTTAACACCTTCAGCTGAAATATGAAGGTGTTCTGAGAGTAAAGGATTTATTTGCTACAATAAAAATGCGTCTTCATCTCATGGGTAGAAAAGAGGATTAGTCCAGGAGTCAGTGTAAAGTATTCAACTCTACACCACAACCCTTGTTAGCACCCAAAAGGCACACACACAGCAGAGTGAGGTGTTCCAACTTGTTGGAGAACAAACAGAAGAGATTAACGCCGAATAGTTGCTGCACACATCCACTGCAGGGTGGGATAATAACACTGCCAGGCTGGGACACTGCTAAAAAAAGAACAACTCGAGTGAAGCTCCTCCAAGTGGTTTATTTATTATCTTTAATTCTGCCCTGCAGCGAGTGTGTCTTCCTGAGAGCGGAGCCTTGTCTCTCTCTGCCTGTTTGGGACCTGCCAGAAAGTCCTACAGCGGAGACTATCCAAAAAGCCCGCCAGGCTCGCCGGCACCCAGGCATGATGAGAACACCCAGCGATGGCATGAAGTCATCCTGCAAGACGACACATGCCGCCTCGCCGGTGAACACTCGCCGGGAGAAGAGCAGTGCTTTCTCTTTCCCGCTGAATACGAGCGCTCAAGGGGAAGAGGGAGGTTTGGAAGAACTGGCGGGAGAATTGCCATCGCACCGAATTGTCACAGAGTTGCTGATGTTAAAGCGTCCCTTTTAAATCACAAAACCAGTTCCCCCCTCACTCTCACTGTTCTCCGAGCCAGCATTTTCAGCTTTATGTGCTCTTGGTTTTTATCAAAATAGATTAAGATTTTGGATTGATACCGCTCTCATGTCTGCAGGGTAATTATGAAACCTCAGCCAGCAGTTAGTTAGCTTGGCATGGAGACTGGAAACATCTAGCCTGGATCTGTCCAGAGGTAACAAAATAAGCCTAGCCGCACCTGAACACTGTGTACACACTGTACCGATATGCACAAAAACCCATATTTTATCCAAGAAATAGTCCCAAATAGAATATAAATCACTTCCAAACAAGCCCATTCATCAACCACTTTTCGAGGACCAACCTGAATTGTCCTGATGCGGTAAATAACCTGGCCCTCCAGTCAAGTGATGATACAAATACTTCTCTTTGAAATGTGAATTAGTGTTGTCGAGTACACATGCAATTATCTACCGTAACAGACAGATATCGCCAGTTAAATTTCACATCCGTGGTTGCTTTTAAAGTGTGCAGAAAATGGCGTTGTCACCGTTGTTTCTCACAGGTCAGCTCGACAACATATCAGACATGCCGCAGAGCGTACTGCGATGCTACATCAAATAATACACCGTGTCATAACCACCTACACGCTGCAAAGCCATTACTGTACCACTTCAAAGACAGTTTCCTTTTTCATCTCTCTTCACACCCCTCTTATTGTGTTACGAGAGGAACAAACGAGTGACGGGGAGTAGAAACCGACAATTATTAGCGGGAAGTTATTCACTCTCAGGGGAATCGAATAACGACCGCTGCAACCTACTGCACACACACGGCCCGGGTATGGCTGTCTGGCAAAACTTAAAAGCGATCTAATTCTATATGTTTACCAAAATGGAGGAGGGAAAACATTTGGTGGGGAATTCAGGGCGCGAAGCAAGTGTGTGCTGATCTGTACGGGTGGTGGCTCGAGTTAATCACCTCTGTGGGTCTGTTTGGATCACATGGGGGGGAAGCAGGCGTCTGCTTTATGGCCGGGCGATGACAGTTACTCTGGACGATGGAGTCGCAGGGGGAAAGCTCCACACAAAACACGAGGACAGACACACACACACACACATACTCGGATACTGTATAACACAAACAAACAGTGTTTTTCAGAGGATCTCATTTCACACCAATCTAGCACCCTGAGATGGTGACAGACAGACAGACAGAACACAGAGAACAGAGAGCGAGTTAGTATCAAAAAGAGACGGGCGCTCTGATTGTCAGTGTCCTCTAATTAATGAGGTCATGTGAACACCTCGAACCGAACACAGTCACACCTCCACGCCACGCACTCGACTGCAGCCCCTCGCTGCAATAAAAAGAGAGGAGAGAAGCCCCGGCAGGCCCAGTCTGCAGACGTAATAGTAACAGTGTATTAATGCACAAACATCATAATATGGCAGACCCAACACTGAAAGTCTGATTCAGTTTAAGCCCCCCCACCAGTGGTTGCATAGTGACTGTTGCACATTTAACCTGCTGCAGACCATTTTTTAAGGCATTACGTGTGCTTTTAGGTCGATAACGTATTTTGCTTTTCATTCATTCCATGTAAATCAGCATGCTCTGTCTCCCCGTCTTAGTGGAATAATTCATTGCAAGCAGTTTTGAAGTCTTCCTTAGTGGTGCACACAGTCAGCAGCTGAAAACTCTCGAATCACTGGCTAAGAAAATTGTGCTTTTGGAAAATCTCAATCCAAAATGCAATCAATGTGCAAACATTGACAATGATTGTATATAATTTGAAAGTTTTTGGCATGAAAAAAAAGTTACAGGAAAAAAACCCAAAACCAAATTGGTAAAATTCTTAAAACTGACAGTTGGCAGCTAAACCACAACACCACAATAATGTGACTCTCAAAAGAAGTGACTTTGTCTCCAAGGGAATTTTAATTGTGATAATGCAAGTGATTACTGAAGTCAACATTACTTTAATCCTATGTCATGCTTTAAAATGGTTGGCGGCCACAGATGTTTCATGGTTTAAAACATGCAAAAGCACCAAACATTCACATTTCTACACCTTCACAGCCTGAAATAATGCTCATTTTCAACAGCATGAGGACAATGATTGATACTGGGCAAAGTAAGGAGAGGTGACGTGGTTACATTAATCAAACATGTGATCATCAGCCTCTCTCTTTTTTTTCTTTTCTCCACAATCCAACTCCATCTGAGCCCACTTTAGGCAGAAAAATGTAAGTTGCCCTGAGCTGATCTTTTGGGTGGAGACAGCTTATAGAAAAACAGAGACGCGGCGAGGGGAGATGAACAAATGGCACGTCTGGCATGTATAATGTTTCTGTGGCCTGCTCCATCCAAATCGCTGATGAGAAATCTCTCTCCGCTCAGCCACAAAGGGAGCTAAAGTTACCCTGTGACTAATGCACTGTCCCTCTCGTTTCCTACACCTTTTCCAACCTCCTTCACTTCCTCTCATCTCATCTATTTTCCCGCTCATTCAATCTCCCCCTTTTTTTCCCTCGGACCCTCCCCTCCTCGAATCTTCTATCTCTGTCTTGCGGAGCTCCCGGCCTTATCTCTGTTCGCCTTCTGGCTGGTTTCAAGGGGAACTTTTCACTCGAACGTCACGCATACAGATGGAGGTGAGCAGAGAGTCGCACCTGGTTGGCAAAAAAGGCGACCGCGAGGCTCTCCGGAGTCGTTGACGGGGGGGGGCTCTTTGGAGTTCAAAGGTGAATGCGATCTCGGTGGAGTGATGAGGTGAGTCGGAGTGCTGAAACAGACTCCAGACAGAATCAAGTATCAGTCCAAATCCCTGCTTGTTCAGATCCATCAACTCCGGAGTGTCTGGAGACGTCCAAAACGTTTAGAAACAGTAAATCTTGGCGATGCTCAGCGAACGCTCTTTTTCCTCTCTCTTCGTCTGTCTCTTTGACACACTAATGTGTCCACACATTTTTCTATCCACGTGAGGATAACGCACTGCGCTCAGTCCCCGACGCCAAAACTCCCCGCAGCCACCTTCATATGTGAACTAATCTTTACTTTGAGACTTCGGGGATAATATGGAGCTATACAGGTAATAAAAATAAACAAAGTCATACAGAATATGAACAAGTAAAAGCAAAAAGCGGTAATAATAAAAACAGATTACACATACAGCGAGGCATGTTGTTTAATTGCTGGATTACACCGTCTCAGAACAAGCCCTTCGGTGAAAGCTCTAAATGTTCACGCTGATCCGTCACTGAATAGGCAGAAATCTGGAGCAGAGAGTCGCTGTCCATCTTCCTTTGTTCAGCCATTTCTTTAATATTACGAGCACAAAGCCTATCCAAAAACCCTTTGTGAAATGACAATATTGCACACATCCATGAAAGTCTAAAAAATATATTGGCCCCCGTGAACTTTTCTGTCATCGGAGGAGACACAAAATTGGCAGAAAGGAGGCGACAGGGGCATTCAGTCCTCCGCGGCAGGTTTTATGTCACAATTTATCGTTGGAATAAATAATAGCTGTTCGCCGCTCTCCTTGCCGAACTATTAATACGCTCTAAATATATGGTAAGCATATACCCAAAGCATATTGTAATGCTATAGTAAATTAAATCATAAATCTCAGCCAGAATGACCTCACTTTACAGAAACACTTTAAGAGTTTCTCATCAGTACAGTAGCATGGGAACCTACACACACACACACTTTGCTTTGCTTGTATTTGGCCGGGCGCACAGATATCAGCCAAGGTTTGATTCATCGCGCTGTCTTGTAGTTTTTATGCCAGTTCAGAATGCTGGTAAATCAGCTCTGTTGGACGCCATGTGTAGGACTTTGAAACAGATCCCCTTGTCTTCTTTAAACTGGTCCACATGGTGGGGTATCTGGACTTGTAATACCCCTAATCCTGATCCTCCTATTGGTATGTTTTATTACTTGTATCCTATTTCGCATTCCTTTTCTTCAGCTTTACATAAAACACAACATTGATGATACATTTGGCATAAATGTCCATGTGCATTACTCATAACCGCCCCCCTCCACAAAGTCTACTTACTCCCTATATCTCTATATATCCCCATTTTATCTAGTAATTATGACTGAGTGGCAACATTTTTGCTTTCCTAAAGTCAAAGTAAAATTCTGTTACTGGTGTGAGATTTTACTCTAGATTAAATGAACTTGTTTCAAGACACATACTTGTAAATGAGAGGTGGCTCGTGTGACGGTGTTTCCCCTGGACACCACTGGATGCACGGCCTCCATACACTGAAAGTGCACTGCTAATGTCTCATAATTGCTAGCATGTGTATTCAAGAATGGGGCTCTTTTAGTGGCACCATTTTATAAGCAATCACTTTCTTACTTGAGAAATCTGGGAGGAAGTTCGGCAGCTGAGGGGCCGAACCTAGAAGGCCCCTCGCCCCCATTTAATAAAGTAAGTTGTATGAACGACCAGAGATAACTGCCTGAGGAAGTGAAGTTCACCTGTCGCTTTTTGAAGGGATAATTAGACATTTTAGAAAACAGGCTCATTGGCTTTCTTGTTCAGAAGCATACTAGAAGTGTGACACCCCTCCCTGTCCATCTGTTAAATATGAAGGTAGCAGCCAATTAATAATGACATAAGTGATTATAACCAGACTACATTTGATCATCGACTTAAAATGTGCTCGTACCCTCCACAGCGACACTTTTCTTTTTATTTTATTCCTTTCATTTCTGTATATCTCTGTTTCTGGAGCCAGGGTGAGCAGTAAATCCCGGCTGGCAGAGACTCTGACAGTTCGCCTCGTGTGGATCTGTGGATAATTATCTGTGTCTGCGCATGAGGAAGACGTCTCTGAGCCGCAAAGAGCTGAGGCGATACGGGCCAGAAATAGACAGACCGGCCTCATAAAATCCCCTTAAAATGATGTTTGCGGTGTGTGGAGGGTACAGGTCCACGTTTCTGGCCCGGTCCTGATGTTAAAGTAAAGGTTCGGGAGAAGGCAGAGCCCGAGTGACCGTCAGAGCCGAGAATAATCTGATGAAAAGCTGCACTTCTTGTATCGAACGTATTCCGCCGACACCGGGTGAGAAGGCCAAATACCGAGCTAATTGTCAAACGCAACGTCCGAGTGCGCATGTGCGTTCGTGCGTTCCCATACAGGTGTTGGGTGTTGCGGCCGTTCGGCAGAAACCGAGCGGGCGCAACCTGATAGCGAGTGTACGTGTGAGGTGTGTGTAGTGTCGGGTTGCGCCGTTGTCTTGGGAAAGCGTCGCGTTTCAATCTCCTCCAGGAATCCAAGAGTTCAGCTCAGCGAGCACGTGGACAAGTCGGCCCGGGAGGGAAAGCCCGCGATTGGCTCGGAGAGTGAAAAGCGACTCTCCGGCAGCAGCTTGGGTGACAGTGTACGGTCCCCCCCCCCGCCCCCCCCCCGACACAGCTGAGTGCACTGCCTCCACGCACCGAAAGCGGACTGCTAATGTCTCGTAATCGCTCGCATGTGTGTGCACGCATCCAAGAATGGGGGTTTTCCAGTTGTTATAGCAGCTTAAACACCAATTTACAGGCAGCGTGAAGTCACTCTCAGGTGTTGGGTGAATGCGTCTTTGCTTGTGTTTGTGCGCACGTATCTATGCATCTGGGTCTATGCATGTAACTGTAACCCTCTCCCAGTGACTGGAGCAGGTTTAAGCTGCTGGGCCGGTCCTCAGGTGAGCCACCGAGGCAGCGTTGGTAAGGCGATCCACCTGAGAACTGCCCAGGGAATTGTGGGCCATTGTTGCAAGGAGAAAGGCAGGGCCCTCCAGCGTGTGTCCGCTGAATAAGAGCCACTTGTACCATTTTACAGAACATACAATAACACCACCACAGGATGGACCAATCGAATCAACAGGCTATTCAACCCCCCTCCCCCCTCTCCCGTGCTGTGACCTTGTGTACTAAACCTGCAATTATCACTTCCCGACCCACCTCAGCCCCACTGTTAAACAAGACCAAGATAGCATACGTACACCACATACCATTGTTCACCTCGGCGAAAACAAGTGGCCGTGAAAAGCTATATTCTAGCTCACTACATTTTTTTGTGAAGCAAAGCAGTAACTGATGCTGTTTTCTTTGGACAAACACAAAAGATTCTGCTGCCTCTCTTGAAATACGCAGCCGAAGAGAAGAGGCTGCTCCCTCAGATTAAGGTGAAGAACCGAGGAGAGACACAATTAAGTTGTTTTCTTCAATTTACTTCTTTACCGTAGAGACTACTTTTAATTTGTCTCATTTTCAGCTTTGCAAACTTAATGACCTGTTGCTGTGGGTGGCCCCGTTCAGTCCCCACAATGGCTTCAATTAAACGAATGTTTACCCTGGCAGAGAGACAAAAGACAAGAATGCGAGATTAAGTGGCAAAAAGAGAATCAGAGTCGCGCTGCTAAATATAATATAAGCGCGGCTGGCTCCCTTTGGAGGGAGCGGCCGGGGCGGTGGAAGGCTGAGCAGCCATAGGCAAGGCGCATTCTTAAATTTCATGTTTCCATTTCACATTCAAGTGTACGCAAAAGTGTCACAGATGCATTTTTGGCCCGTCTCGTTGAGATACTTTCAGGTGTCAGGAAGAACTCGCCGTGAGGATTTACAATCGACTTATAAATGACAGGTAGGATCTACGAGGGGCTTGGGGAAGAATATTGGGGGGTGGGAGATGTGTGTGTGTGTGAGATAGGGGTGGTCTTAGGGCAAGACCAGACAGATGTGGGTGGAGGCGTAAGGAGCGTTGGTAAAAAATGCATCTTTGTTTAGTTGCCAAACCCTGCACGGATGCCACCAGCGCACCTCGCGACGACGCTCTTGAGGCACGCCCTCCACACACACAGACTGACTTTTGTTTTCACGCTCCGGCCCGCGCAAAGTGCCTGTCACTCGCATAAACACACGGCAGAGTGCAAAAAAATGGAGGGAGAGGGAGGTTAATACCTGCTGTCAATCTCCCCTCTGACCCACTGCCCCCCCCCACCCATCCACCGCACATTCCTCCCCTTCTTTGCTTATTAGTCGAGTATTAGCTTTTCCATTTGTCTCCGCTCACCCCTGATGGGCTGTGTGTTGTCGTACGACTGCCGCGGACGGCCACGTGAAACCATTTGAGAGGTGGGCACAAAGGTGGCTCTGTGTTTCCAGACGCGAGGCAGCCGTGCAAATTGAAGCGTCGGTATAGACTGTGACAGCAAGAATGGGCTGAGAGCAGGATGTGTGTGTGTGTGTGTGTGTGTGTCTATGCATGTGTGAAACAGTCACCCACTCCACTCCCCGCGAGCTCTCCAAATACCACCCCCCCCCCACCCCCAGCCCAAGCCCAGGCCAGCCAACACCTGAAGCTTATTAAACATAAATCTCCGCAGCGCCGTGGATGTAACGTGAAACCCATATTGACTTTTAGGGGGAGCTTCATAAATCTTTTTGCTTCTCTCCTTCCTCGTCAACATTCCTCATATATCCCGCAGAATGTTGTCTCCAAAGGAAAACATTTGCCACTCTGCTGTTGACAAAATACTTCAGCTTTACAGGCGCGCTAAGCAAATGTTCAGGGAAACAGGAAGACGCGTAAATAGCGACGCTGCGGCAAAATTTAATCCATGTTCGTTAAAAGCGGGAGGGATGTCATGAGTGTCTGAACGTGGAAAAGTTACAGAGCTTTTCATTTTAAAGGAATGTGTGAAGTGTTCATTGCAGTGATGAAAGGGGTTAGTGTTAAAAGGGAAATCAAACCATTTTTTGGAATTTATCAGTTTATGACTCATAATCTAAATCCAATATTTACTGTCTCTAAGCTCTGTGTTTGGTCTCCACCAGCTGCTGAGGGAAATATCTGGCTCTTTCACTGCCAAATCCTCCACCATGTTTAGTAGATTTCAAGATAGTAGTTAACTGTGTCTGTGTGCTGTTTGGTGCTAAACACGTAATGTACAACTTTTTTTTTTTTTCATTTTTTTCACCAAAAACAGCTGCCTGCTGTAAGAGCAAGAAGTGGCCCAAAAAAGAGAAGTCAGGGACCAGGCAGCTAAACTTTTTGTTTTTTTCTTAAGCTCTGAGAGGAGCTGCAGATTCAGGTGGTAATTCT
>JAOXYL010000039.1:5952207-5967881 GCA_028564955.1 Terapon puta | reverse complement strand
GTTAAACGAACATAAGCGCTCCTCGCCGCTCTGGGTCCAAACACACTTAATCGCGGTGTTTCTGACACTGCTTTGAGTCTCATTACGAGTCTTATAGGGGAGCGAAAGCCAAGCAGCAGATGGAAACAAGACTTCCAGGAAATTAGTGGAGGTGGGGAGCAGGGAGAACATGAGCTGGCATGGCCTCTGTCTGTTTTTGTGCAGATGGAAGAAATGCAGTGGTAGATAGAAGAAAAAAAGTTGCAGTGCGTATGTAAGGTGGAGAAGGGAAGTGACAAGTGAGGATGGCTGGATGGGAGTTTTTAATCAGACCCATTCAGCGAGCTGGGTGGCAGCCTCAAAGCACAAGCAGTGGGACAGACGCAGCGAGGCCCTGCATACTGATGACCTGGCTGTAACGGCTGGATCGGCTCTCCGGCAGTTATTCATTAAGTCATTAAAGGAGCACAGTCAAGTCATTTGTGTGGCCTTCTGTTTCAGCCTGTTTTTCTTCTCTTTGTGCTCCGCTTTTTTTTTTTTCGCCGCAGAGAGAGAGAGGGGGAGAGAGAGGAGAAGAAACAGAATACACGTCAATGAATAAATCTGGGGCGAAGAAAAGAGTGAAAGCGGTTAGACCTGGGCAGCGAGCTGAAGCCAGCTGTTGGCCCTCCTTCTGAGCAGAAAAGAAGTAATTAATTGCGGAAGCGACTCATGCAGGAACTAATTCGCTTTTAAGACAGTTTGATAAATGAATGGACATTCAAATTCAATCTACCTGGGTTGAAATTAAAGGAGGGTAATTGCAACGAGCACTTGATATAACAGGTCCTTTCTTACGAAGCGCCCGCCATTAAACACAAAAGAGCCACGGCCACTTTGCCTCCTACTGAGGGGTGAGAGCGCCCTCTTGTGGTCAAATCTTTGGACAGGAAACAAAACACGGCACATATAAAGTTAATAATATTGATTTTTATTGCCATCCATATATACATATATTTTGTAATATTTATATAGCTTAAAGCATTAGGATCACTGTGTAAACAAAGAACAGAGAACAATGAAAAAAAAAAAAAAAAACTTTGTGTAGTTCGTCTAAGTATAAAGAAAAGCAGCGAGTGTTAATCAAACGAGTGCCTGTTCATAAGGAGGCAGTACAGTACGTGTTGTTTCCACAACACTGCATGGCATGATTGGAGGAAGACACACAGCATCGGGTAAACTACAGCCCATTACCTGCTGGGTTGTGTGACTCTGCGCTGGCTCTCTACGCGACCCTACAGTATGTCGGTGGAGCTATGTGAAATGGATCTACAGGAACGACATGTAGTCCCCTAAAATAGGCCTGGGTTGCCATAGTGACACTGCCCGGGGTTAACTGTAACACAGAAAGAGAGAAACCGCACTGACGTGTTTATGAAACACAATAACACACTAAAAAAAAAAAAGGTCCCGCGGGTGGAGTTACTGTCTCGTTTCAGGACGAACTAAGCACGTTACAAGGCAATTCAACACACAATCACGAACGTCTTTGCATTGTCATACGGATGATTTCGATGCTTAGGGTGATAATTACCATGTAAGGATGAAAGCAGAGCAGAGGAGGTATGGCAGCAGGTCTAGACCATTTCCTAGGCAGAATATCGGGCTTTGTGATTGTGATGAGCAACAGTGGGAGCAGCACAGATTATCAGTTTGTGTATGAATGATCCCATCAGAGGTCTGATTTAAAAAAAAAAAGAGTTACAACACATTTTGACAGCTCTTCTTGTAATACACACACACACTAGAGAACAACTTCATTATACAAACACCATAGAATACGGAGAGCAAAGTATCCTCTCAAGTCTTCATCAAAGTAGAAAATTAAAAATTCCATTGGATTTAATGGAATGGATTAATGAACGAACTGGCATCTATTTAACTGAACTCTACACAAGCTAATTAAATGATATCGCTCAGGTGGCTGCGGTCAGATTCCTCTCCCCTCTGTGTGCAGAAAGATAATACACTAATAAGCGTCTAATAAGTGTCTAATAAACACATGGTGGCCTGGATAACTAATTTTACTGCCAGCCAACAGTTACAGCTGCAGAGCAGGCTTTGGTCAGTCACTTTCACAGCACCACCTGCTGAGGATAAAACATCCAGCCTGTTGAGCAATACCGTTACAGCGAGGGCCGTGGAATCACATCAGTATAAATATATCATTCAAATAAGGTGGTGTTTTTGGTTAAATCAAGAGTGCAAAAAACTCATTTTGGAATTCAGTCACAGAGCAATGGCTGGGGGCTTCTTTAACGGCAGTGCTTTTTCAAACTGAAATAGGGAACGTGTTATTTTAGGATAAATTCATTCTGCCACGTTTAATCTCAGCAGCAAAAAGGCAAATTAAACGTGTGGAGCTACAACAGTACTTTGAAGTTACTCATTCAGGCACGCAAAATAAAGCTTAACAAGCAACCATTAAAAAAAAACAATCTAATGAGTTAAATTCATTAACCATCAATAAGACAGACCGATAAACAATTCTTCACTTGTTGGAGAAAATCAAGACAAAAGTGTGCTGTTGTTTTTTTTCTTTTTTAAAGGGGCTGTTACATGCATACACATATGCACACAAACACGCACGGGTCATACCAAACATTAAGAAATGTCAAACTCATTACAGTTACAGACACAGGCAGACTCCAGTGACGGACTGACGGCTTCACATCATCTCCTGTCGTGACGTGGAGATGACATCATACTTTCCCGGGATGCAGACACAAAGTGAATTCACGATGGTTACGCTACCGAAGTCACGTTTAATTGCAGATCCTTGATTTGCACCAAAGAGCGTGTCATCCGTTCCCTTCCACACCCCCCCCTTCCCCTTGCCTTCGAGGTCACTCGGTGCTCTCCTGGCCCAGCTCGATTTCTTCTTTGCCAAGAACGGCCTCTGGCACGCCGCCCTCTCCCTGGAACAGCTCCTCCATCAGCTGCTCCCCAGCGCTGCCGGCCCGTGATGCCCACAGAGCGGCGCCCTCCCTCAGGCCCAGCGAGCGCAGCAGCCGCGCGTAGTCCAGGAACGCAGCCTCGATGAGCTTATGTGCAAACGCGGGTCAAGGGCGACTCGGAACGTTTTGCGGGACATAAAGAAACAGTAAGGCAACAGAAACTGTCTCAGAATATGCTTCGTTTAATGTCACACACTTCAACGATCAGACATGAAGCTGCTGGAGAGTAAATTATTAGCTCTTAAAAATTAAAAGGCTCGACATCTAATCAGTTTAAAAAATTGAAACCTGGTGGCAGTTACATTTTCGAGCTTTTTCCATAACACCTTCAACATAAACTGGACCTCATAACCTTCATAGTGGGAGGATAAGACACAGCACTGATGTATTTATGGCATTAGTTTTAGCTAAAGCAACTGACACCACACTGCCCCTCGTTTTTTCTCCTGCAGATGGTCACACACACTAACACTTGTGCCCGGGGACTGCAGTTTGTGTTTGGTTTTATAAAACATTTCACGCACCTGTGTGCCGACAAACACTTACATTTGAAACAAAACCAAACAGAAGTCAGACGTTTTGATTTACTCTCTTTAAAGACAGCTGTGGGAGCTTAGTCTGCTCCTGCTCTGATCCCTTGATCTTAAATCACTTAGTGGCTACAAGCCAGTCCTGACCGGTGAACCAGCCAAAGGGGATGCCATCAATTCAGCGAATGAGCAATAATTACACATTTCTAGATAAAATATTACTTTGAGGTGAATCTTACTTTTATCTTTTTGTTTTTCTCTCTTTTTAAAAATGTGCGTGCTCATTTAATATGAAAAGACGTTTTCAATTATGTAGTTATTTTCATTAAAATGGGGCTGAGAAAAAAGGACAGATTAAACTGGTGTATCCAGTTGTTCTAAGTTCATTTCTCACTGTTTTAATCTCAGTAATCTCGGTTAGTTTATGGTAAGAGTGGGACACTATGTCCTCCTCTTTAAGTTAGAAAGTAAAGATATCTACTGATGAAAAATGGAAATGTAATATGTGGTAAATAACACAGACTATCCAGCACCTACTATTTTATCTCTATATGATTATATTCAGGTATGACTCAATATGCTTGAAAAGTCATGATTTGACTGCGACTTACCTGTGACCACAATGTGATACTGACTGTTGGGACCACGTGAAATGTAGCATGACGTGCTCTGTGGAGCGCCTAAACTGACCTTCATTGAGAAAAAGCTCTCTGCGATCAGGTGCACGTCTGCAGTAAAGACGGACAGAGTAAGCGGCGGAGCTCGGCCTGGTTATAAATGGTGCTCGGGGAGCAGTAATGGCTTTTCAAAAAGGATATTGGAGGAGTCGTTGGCCTCCATCACCCCATACTTCAGACAGGCTTCGATGAAGAGGGCGGCGCGATCAAAGTACCTCATACTGGCCAGGAGATAGAAGGAGGGAGAGAAAGGCACAGGTAGAACGAGGAGGTGAGAGCCATTGTCAAAAACCAGCATCGCCCCTGCCTTGATGTCTGCGATCCTAAAGCATTCATCAAGCCTGTCGGCCCGATGCCACTCTAATTCTCTGAGAGAGCCTCTGCCGCCCGAGGCGCCTCAGAAAACGAGCTGTCAAGGAGGAGGACGAGTAGACCACGGGCAGATCGATGCTGGGCTAAAAGATACAGTCACACCATACCATGCACCGTGAAGTGTCCTTCAATGTATTCAGAGAGGAGGAGGAGGAGAAGAAAGTGACAAACACTCAAGTATGTGTTTAAGATGAGGATGAAAAAAAGAGGAAAGCAAAGGGGAAGAGGTTCAAGCAGAAAAGGGTGGCAGTGTAATACATTATTTTTATGAATACATTACATTATTATTGTGAAGAATTTCAATTTAGAGAATACATTGTGAAACTGGATATTTGCATGTTTTGTATTTTTAACTCTCATAACTTTTATATCTAAATATGTAACGGCATCACTACTGGCTCTTACCTGTGGAGCATCTCTCCCACTTTGTAGAAGCAGCCCAGAGAAAGCAGCACCAGGATGGCTTTGGACTTCTGGTTGACCTGCGGGGAGCACAGGTGCTCGGCCCAGCGCTTCAACACATCGGAGCTCTCTGCTGGGCTCAGACGCACCTGAAACAACACGCAGCATGCGAGGCGCTGAAAGTCAAACCTCTTCATCGGGGCTTTATTAGTTTCTTTCCTGGCTGCAAATTGTAAAGACAGTGCAAGGACTTGGCTGTTTCCCAGATACATTACTTGCTATGCTAAATCTAATATGAATATTTATTCAAACGGAGCTGCGAGGAGGTATTTAAATAATAAGATTAAGAGGTTAAAAAATCAATGGATTAACAATCATAGACACGCACATTATGCACACACTTAACACCCACGCAGCACTCACACGCCCACACACTCACAAACGGTCCAAACGTTACACAGTATCTGACGTTTCCTGTTGATGGACGCCGTCATGGTGAGTTACCTTAGCCAGCCAGGCGGCGCGGTTCCACTCCCCGTAGGTCTGCAAGTAGCGGCAAGCGTCCGCCGCCTTGTCAATCAAACATAGCAGCTGCACTCCCTCTGACAGACAGAAACAGGGAGACATTTGTACAAAGACAGACGCCAGTGCGATGATTTCTTTGTGCGCAGGAAATCTGCCTTCAGTACCCAGGCTCGCTGTGTAATACCAAGATCGAGTTCAAATTCTTCTATTCAAACTATTGTAAAACTGAACTTTGAGGCTTAAAGAGCGGGTGAATTATTTAAAGAGATTTTAAGGCTCATCCAAGGCTGCAGACACCCACGCGAAAAAGCGCAGATCGTGCTCATTAAAATAAAAGAGGAGAGGTTTGCTAAGTGATATCAGACACACAGTTAAAATACCTGCTAGCTTTCCGTTGGCGATCATGTTGGTGGCCACTAGTTTGATGGTGGACTGGGAGGGGCCTGAAGAGGTGATAGTGGTGACTAGGCACGCCTTGAGGGAGTCACAGTAGTAGCTGGGGTTGTCGGCACTCGTCTCCAAAAGCAACTGCACCGCCCGGTCCGTCTGTCCGAACAGCAAAGACAAGGGGGTGTGAGGACTTGTAAGCTCGGCCAGGTAACCGCCGCGAGAGCCGAGCGAGACAGAGTAACGGAGCGGGGGGAATTATATTTATTATCGTGCTTTTCATCTGGCGTAGAGAAAGGCTCAGGCTCATGCTGGGGTCAGCTCACACTGGCCTCTGCCTGTCTCCCTGCAGGAGGACCGCGCCTTCAGACAAACAGCCGGCTGATTGCAGCCTGTGATTAGAGCCAGAGTGGTGCCACCGACAAAGGAGAGGTGACTCCAATCCCCGCAGGCTGAGACGCCGGGGGGGACAGGGACAGCACTTATCGTCCATCTTGCTTCATTAGGCTCCGCGGCACCGGTGTGACCCGTTTACCATTATGACGGCGTGCATGCGTGCACGGGGGAGGAGTGCGAAGGTGTGTGTTTGTGAGAGGGAAGGTTGGCGCTCAGTCTGACAGCTCTTTTGTTTTTTGCAAATCATGAAAAGGATGGGAAACTCATAGGATTCACTTATTCATGCATGCACAAAAAGGCACGTTGTGTGTTAACGGCAACATTCGAGCAGGAACTCCCACATGATGTAATGTGTGTCTGCGGTCTACTTTCAGACGTCATTGTGTGGGTCGTGCAATACTTACCTGACCCAGCAGGAGGAGCTGGTCGGCACATTTCTTAGTGTGCTCGTAGCTGGAGCGCTTCACCTCCTGCAGGTGGACCCGATCCAACTGGAATTTCTGTTGGGGGGAGCCAGAAGTTACAGAAGAAGTAACAATACACACGACTTCCACGGCACAGGGTCAAACCTTGTACATGTGTGTGTTGGAGAGAGACAAAGGTGAAATGAGTTGAGATAACACAACTAAGTGCAGTAAAAGAGTGATGATGAGCAAAAAAGACACAGAGGACAATTATAGAAATACAGAGTCCAGAGACAGAGTGTAATTATAAAGTACTTTAAATATTCAGGAGTTTTCACTGGTGCCGGAGCCTCCCGTACTGCCTTTCGTAATCTGTGTCTTTTTCCCCCCTCATTATTTAATTACATATTCCCTGATGGGAGATCAGATTGTTTTTCAGTGAGCAAATGATGAAGGCATGAAACGTGAAAACACCAATAGATATTTCAAAGTACGAGAGCTAATCGGTTTTATAAGAGGACTGGAGGGGAGGAATGATACAATGAGGGCAGAGATAATGGCATAGTAGAAAATTAGTCGCACGGGCCGTATGTGCGCCTGCGTGTGCGCTCACATCGTATCTATATCTAACGCCGAAGCTTCACTTTTTTTTCAACTTCATTATGATGAATTCTTACGTGAGTCACAGCCGTGGGCATAAATCCTCGCAGAGATACCAAATGAGTTTAGTAACAGTGTGCTCTGTATTGGAGCCTCGGATATTAGTAATTACAGTCAGACTTCTGCCACTGAAGCCGTTTTATGACAACAGGAGCCAAATGTAGCTGCAGACTGTCTGGGTAGCTCTTTGAAACTTAACCGTGTGATCACTGCGTGGCCCCTCATTAACAGGGAGTACAGCTTTCACAGAAACAGAATGGCGCACAAAATTCCTTAAAAAAAAAAAAAAAAAATCCTGAAGGATGCTCAAAGAAAAACAAATTACAGACTCATGTGAGACTTTTTCAGCGGGGCCTCTATTGGCAGAAATTAGACAGTCCATTTACATCCTCCACTTCAAACATTGACGCTAGCTAAAAGCTTCTTGACATTTTTCGGAAATGGCTAATCATCTTTCATCCAAAAAAAGGTACATGTTCTTTCCTCTCTCCTGCTTCCTTGGGTATATTGATGTATCCTTGGGGGAAAAAAAAGACCAGATTTCACAAAACTGGAGGAAGTATGATCTTCCCTTGCACAGTGTGCCAACTTTTTAATTACCACCCCGTCTCCTACCAATTCTATCAAAGTAAAGTTAATAGAAGTTTTTTTTTTCTGCAGCTTGGACACAAAAACTATGTGTGGCACATGATAACTACGAAATGAAAAAAAACAACAACTTTGCATTCACTATGGCAACGTAGACATGAATGGGCTGTGGGGCTGCCATGCCAACGAGCGGAATGATGCGGACGGACACAGCGGAGGGCGACCAATCGATGGGCATCTTCTGAAGAAACTTTTCTAACACTCTTCAGAACAAACCGAGTCGATAATTAAAGGGGAGGGTGAAAAGAGAGGAGATTCGGGATGTTGTTTGAAAAGGCCTTGTATGCGGCTTTGGCTATGTCATCAGCGGGACGCATCGATCCGAGCAATGACACAGCACAAACAAGGGGAGAATTTTTTTTTTTTTTTAAATTGAGCGTATCCCGACGTGGGCCAGAAGCACCGCAGGGAAATGTCGGGGGAA
The DNA here is from genome assembly GCA_028564955.1 of Terapon puta. Lineage (NCBI taxonomy): Eukaryota > Metazoa > Chordata > Actinopteri > Centrarchiformes > Terapontidae > Terapon > Terapon puta. The sequence goes on along the minus strand of JAOXYL010000039.1, from coordinate 5,959,481 downwards.
TTAAACGTAGCGAGAGAGAGGGGAGAAAGACACGTTTGACCTCGAAGGCTTAAAAGTGTGAGCTGCCTCCCTTAAAGACGACGGCTTAGTGAGACAACAGAGGGGATACACGATGTCATTAATAATGAAATGTGCTGTGTGACCGGGGCGAGGCTGTTGACACTGTGGGATGGCAGGGGGCGGGTGGGTGGTGTTTGTTGTTCGTGCGCGCTCTGATTCTAAGACGGCGACTGTCTCTGGAGGTGTCTAAAGGGAATTTGGAAATGTTGACTGATGGGTTCATGCATTTGTCTCCGTTGTCTTTGTTTACGGAAAAAAGGAAAAGCACCAAACACTTTCTTGTCCTCTTTTTTTTTGGTTTTTTTGTTTCACTGACCTGGAAGTACGAGCTCTCGCACAGGACGTCGTTGCAGATGTCCAGGTGGTTCTGAGGTGACGGCTGGCCCCCTTCGCTCTGGCTCTGACCCTCTGCGGCGGACACACTTAGCTGCCGAGCCTGGGCGAACGACTGGAGGTAGTGGGACGCCACTGTCCAGAAGTGAAGATCGGACTCGTCGCCGAACAGCCTGCGGGTTTACCACGAGATCACATGAGCTGGGCCCGGAGCGGGTGGTGCTCTCTCTGAGGTAGTTAGTCGAATTCTACAGTCTGACTCGACCAGCTGCTTGCTTCTTCTAGGAGTTTGCTCACTAATGACCACAGCTCCTGCATCTCCCAGCCCACGCCTTTCCTCCACCCCGTCTCCATATCCCTCGATCTTTTTCCCCATCGTTTACTTCCCCCGGCCTCCTTTTAAGATATATCTGCACAGGCACGCGGATGTTGCTAGGTTACCTTGCCACATTATCAATGGCATGAAAACTTGTAAGGACATAATCACGAGTTCTCTCAGAGGAAAGGGTCACGGCGTTCACGACACATAAAGGGCCTTGAGACTTTCTAGGTAAATCATGGCTTTAATAACGGGACGCAAACACGGGGGGCGTGTGTGTGTGTGTGTGCTGCGTTTCCGCTCAGATTGGCTGCTCTGGATTTGTCAGATGCTCGAGGGAAATGAGAACTGGAGCAGAGACAAGATCAGAGTTGCTGACACCAGCTCTGATGTCATGCTCTTTTTTTCGTGGAGATACAGAGTCACGGCAGTACAGTTACAGCAAAAATAAATCCTCTTATCAATGCAGATCACTGACGGCTTTAAAAACTGACAGGCTTCGACATCACAACATCTTGATTATTTTTCCGAGCCACATCACGTACTTTGAATTAAGAAAATGTAAACGCTTGTGAAAACTTAATTGGTGATATCAAATAAACCTTAAAGCACACGTTCCTGTGGAGAAATCCCTCCTGATCCATTTAATTATGTCTTTCCTTGACTGAATTATATTGTGATCAGTCAACAATGATGGTAATGAGGAGCTAGATCGCACACGTAGTTTGGCTTAAGATCAACAAATAAACGACTCTACTGCCTTAACATTGAAACAAACACGCAGGAAGACATTAGCAGATGAGAAAATATTGAAACACAAATTCGGTGTTTGCAGTTAAGATTATTCTGCGTTGTCGAGTGGAAAAGTGTCACGCCCCTTCCAGGAGAGCAGCTGTTGGTAGTTTACAGCTTATAATCAACTACACTTCTGAGAGAGCTCTGTACCTGGAGATTTCGCGAGTCTTTGACACGGGAGCACTGTCTGAATGTTAACAAAATAATCCCGCTGGGCTACCCGTAAACCCCGGTGAACGCAGCACCGCCTGCGCAGACAACAAACAGCGGTAACTCCGTGCTGGGTTTTGACTCACCGTGAGACCAGGAGGCAGCGCTGCAGCAGGCTGAGCTCCGGGTCCTGCAGCACACTCTTCATGTCGCTGGGGAGCCAATCAGAGGCACACAATCAGAACACAGCGAGAGCCAATTACACTTCTCAAACACAGCGGGCCCAGTGTGGCTGTTACAGGAGATTCCTCTTGTCTGTCAACTCACAGACGACATGCTCTTTGGGCCTGCTGTCTAAACACAAAAGACCCTGGGACTCCGACTGCGAGTCGAAAGCACATAAACAAAAACACTTGGCACAGACACATTGGCAAACACACACACACACACACACACACACCAGCATTGTATTGTTAGCATTTGCATCACTGTATTAATATTAAACATTCTTGTGTCTCTGCTGTGCGTAATCATTACCATTAGAAAGTCTAATAACTCACTTTGACAAGGAGTTGAGCTGCTCCTGGATCAGGCCTTTTATCTCATCTTTCTCATTGTAGTCTCTGCAACAGAGGGATCAAACTCAACAGTCAAATGACTCCACTCACGTCTCCCTAAAATAAAACCTGACCCAATATTAAATGGGAAGCGGAGAGCCAGCTTCTTGAGAGAAGTCGATCTTTGGTGTCAGGCAATAATAGATAACTCTATTCTAACATTTATTCTGAGGTCAGGTGGCGACCTGTGGGCACCGCAGCTACAGCTCCCAGACTTATGATAAGACAGCTGTGTGTGTTTAATGGAAGAAAGCAGTGTCGCAGTGAGGGCTCAGTTAAATGGCACGTAATTACATCAGTCTGAAGTTAAACACAGATGTAGGTGGAAACACAAAACTTAAAACTCCTCTCTCAGGACGGCCTCTGTTGGCTCCCGTGTTGACTTGTTTACAAAGGTAAGTCGCATACGCAGGCGAATTGGTTATTTCTTTATGAAGGTAATAAAGTCAGTGCTCCGGGGGTTTGCAGATGGTGCGTTATAGATCAAGGCTTTCCTGAAGCCAAAATCAGCCTCAAATCCAAAGAGAAAGTGTATTAGATAACCTTTAACCTTCATCCTGTGATTCACGAGACTAATCAGCCTGAAAAGGGATCACTATTAAAATGAATAAAGTCACTCATTAACATCAACAATAACGAGACACATTTGGCAAGTAAAGATGTTTTTATACTAATTTACTGAGTTTTGAGAGGCCTTCTTATGGTGCGATTTAATTCTGTTACTGTTGTTATAGGTAAGTTTAACCACAGATTGACAGCCTGTCTACGTCCTCAAGTTCAACAATCGAAAGTAAGCAAGTTCGAATGCAGTTTAACCTGAAGCAGCTCTGCTCCATCGCTGACTCGCGCTGTGTGGCTGTCGATAATTGAAACCCCCGGCCACTATCAATGTGCTGCATTGCTTATCTGCTCACACTGGCTTGCTTTAGAGACCGAGGTTTACAACCGGTGTAACCTCTACAATTTGCTACAATAAACAGAGGATCAGAATTGGATCAGCGTTTATAAAGCTGAAACAAATAATTGCAGGGGTCAGCCCTGAATCACGATACTGATTTTGCTGACTGGTTTCATGAGAAGTAAAGAAAAAAAAACTATCATCCTGCAGTTGCATTTCACTCTTTCACAAGTTTCACTTATAAAATGGCTTTTTTTAAATTAAAGTTGTTTGTGCACACAGAGCACAAGAACATAAAAACTTTGGGTGACTAGGATTTTCAACTTCAACTCCTTTGAGCGTGGCACTGCTTACTCGTTCATTTTTCATGCGTTTTTCTTGGATTCATCGCACAGTCCAAGGCCATGAAAGTCAGATGAAGTTGTAAACTAAAAACTGAGCTGAGGTGTAGAAATACTCTTATCAGTTCACAGGAGGAGATGTTTTCAACGTGGACTCATTTAGGACTTCTACCGGTCATTTACACAGAGCTGAGACTTACACTTGAGTGATGTCCATGGTGAAGGTTCCCGACCAGGGCTGCAGCAGCAGGAAACTCTTGAGCGTGAGGGCGGCTCGGGGCACCAGCAGGTAAGGACACCACACTGGATCTGAACAAATCAGAAAGAACACAGTGTCGTTCATGGCTGTTAATGCCACCTTCAGTCAGTGGAATCAAGTAATTTGACAGATATTTAAAAAGCACATAATGTCAGCATTGAACCTTTACCTAATTCTTTCTTCAAACCTAAATTCTTTTTTTTTTTTTTTTACTCCTTCACACTCTTTGTTCTCACCGGTCAGGTCTTGCTCATCCATGCGGTAGCTGGCGGACTTCATGGCCATCTCCAGCACTCTGATGCAGCCGTCGTCGGAGGCCAGCACCACCTTGTCTGACGTGCACCAGTCAATGTCGAGGATGCGGTAGTTCACGTTGCGACCGATCCGCATGCTGCTGACCATTTGGACCTACAAGGGAGGAGAACCAGGGCAGTTGAAACTGTTACCTGAGAGCTTCTGCAAACCCTCTGAGGGGGTGGTGGGAAAAGACCAATATCACTATAAGAGTCAAAAGGGACAAAAACACATTATGGGGTGATTTTAGGAAAAGCCCGTTGGGTGAAAAAAGAGCGGTGGCCGGGCGTAAACTAATTTATGCTGAGTAAAGCAGGACACAGAGTGGAAGACTCAGTGGACAAACAGCCTTTTCAGAAGTAGCTCTCCAAAACCTCTCTCCCTCTGGCTTTTTATGGAGCTGTATGGGAGTCAGTGCGGCCCAGCTGTCAGCGGAGCACTGAAGCATTTCCGAGATCTCTCCAGGACTTCCTTTCCCTCCTTATTCTGTCTTGCTCATCTCTCTCCCTCTCCCTCTCCCTCGCCCTATAGCTGTTGCTCGCTTCCCTCTGCAGTTTGATCCATCTGTTGTCTGGCTTTTACGGTTCGGGACCGAAAATTGTGCCTTATCTCGGCTCCCCTCAAGAAAACACATTCTCTCCACCCAGTCAATAGTGCTCCGGTGGGACTTTCTCCCTCTGCTCCTCCGCCCCACAGTTGCTGAATACACCGGAGCATCTATCTGTGTCCACATTCATCTGCTTTTCTATTTTTTTTAACACACTGCTGCTGAGTGAGCTACCAAAGGCTGTGACGTAAATACAGATAACAAATAAACAAAAAAAAACCAAAAAAAAAACACGTCCAGTCTGTGGTATTAGATCAAATGATGAACTGGAGCACAGTGTAGCCGGAAGGATCCCTAAACGAGGTGAAATGAAGATTGTGCAGAGAGAGGACTTTCTGGATGATGATGACTTTGGTAAACAAAGTTAAAGAGGGAGCGAGGATGCGTGCCGCTTCCAGGAATCAGGATCATCCATCCTGCTGTAGTTGAGCTTATGTATGTCAGCGGAAAGCTTTTAAGTCTTGTGTATGTGTACTTATACGGAGCACAGTAATGATACTTTAATATAACAGGACAATTACGGGATATAACATTACCACAGCGTTAGTCTGAGAGAGGACATTACGTTAAAAATGTTCCGCCACAATATGGTACTGCTTCAGTGATTACTGTGCAATGGAAACGCATGAAGTCTGCCACAGTAAATTTTTTTTAAATGTACACCACTGCTGCAAACGTGCAGACCGCTGCAGATTTTTCCATTTTATTTGAGTTCTGTGCTGCAGTCAGGTGATGCACGCTGCGTTATAATGTGTTACAAGGAGCCAATCGATGAATCAGCCGCAGAAGGCCGGTGTGAGGGAGCCTCACCTCTTTGGTGTCCCACACCTCTGCTCCATCTGTGTACATGACCAGCAGCTTTTGGTTGCCCTTCCCCGGGGCGAAGCGAATCTTTTTCACCCAGCCGCGATGTGTTGGTATTCCCCTGAAAAGAGCAACAGCACTGGTCATTTTGAGAGACTCATTTCCTTTTTACCTAACATTTGTTCTAGTTCAAATATTTGCATTTAAAAAAAAATGAATAAAAACAAACTACAATAAAAAAGACAGTAACAACCCAGCACAGCACAGATACCTGGACAAACGAGCTTTAAGGTCCCAGAAGTTGAGGTTGCCGTCCACGTCCCCCAGCACCAGCGTGTCACCTTTCCAGGCAATGCAGGCGATACTGCCCATACTACCCTGCAAAACGAGAAGAATGCACATATTTAATGAGAGGTATGCAAGAAAAAGCAAGGCACGTTATCCTGTTATGTCCCAATGGGTGCCAGGGTGTAACAACTGATGTTAGGTGTCGCTGAAGGAAGAGTGAGAGGCGATTGTTGCAACAGTGATTCAAGTTTATTGATAATAAAAGGAAAACAGGGCAATGAACTGAAAAGCGTGTATGACCTCCTGTACCCCCGTTTCCCCTGTAGATATTAGGTCATGTGTTTGACTGCTTCTGAACACTGCTCCTAAACATCTATTCACCATTTTGGCAGCATGTTTTGATTTGATCCAAGAATTACAATGCTATCAACTAGAGTCATCGTTGAGTTACTGTACTTGTAAAATTTAAGTACTGAGATGACCCATGTCAGTCTTTTAAAGCCCATGACCATCATCACAGACCAAAAAACGATGTTATGATGTTAACAAGTCACATCTTGGGCAATGGGCAATGGGCATAAACAGTTCACTCCCACGAGCATATAAACCACAGCTTCCCTCCGCTATAACAACATCATCGTCTCTGGCGCTTAATGTTTTAGTGTGAATAAAACCTGGAAAATAAAATAAAAATATCCGCGGCAGCTGAGTGGTAAACAAGCGCGACACCTGATTTTAAGTAAGGCTGCAAAACAAGACAGAGTGCTGATGTGAACGCATTAAGCGTCGGCTCGCCCTCGGTGTGTGCGCAGCGGATGATGGGACAAAACTTTTTAGGAGACTTTCCGTCAGTTTCCCGACAGAGATATGAAGATCTTCTATCACCCTGAAAGGACTGTAAAACCTTCGGGGTATGCAAATCCGCGAGCAATGAATCTGCAGCCGTCACGAAGATAAGGCTCTAAAATCCCCAGGTAAACCTCCGGTGTCTGTCTGCGCGGTGTGAATAGATGCAAGCAGTGAGCGGGCGAAGCGCAGAGTGTCGAACAATCCTGCTCAGAAATGGACTTGAGGATTTGATAAACTGTAGCTGCTTTTCTTTACAGACACTGTATGGAGCCAGATGAATTTTGCCAGCTCGAATGAAAAAAAAAAAAAAAAGTATAAATGTCTATTGAAGATGCAGGCTATGAACAACAAAGACCAGAAGTAGCTACCTACTCCAGAGCATGACTCACGACACAGTTAGATAATGAGTACAAGAAAGTTCCTGCAGCTAAAGCATTTCAAAAGACTTTTCATACAATGCCTTCAGTTTTATGGGACTCTGAGGAAAATGTAGGTTTGAGTAACTAAACAGGTCTGACCATTTATCACTGTATGAAGCCTTCTCTTCATCATGTAGGACTGTTTATCTATTTGACCACTGTTAACGTGAATGAGGTTGATGATGCTTGACAATTTAAAAAGTGTATTGAAGTCACAGTGATTGTTGTAGTACGATACATA
>JAOXYL010000039.1:5928638-5943126 GCA_028564955.1 Terapon puta | reverse complement strand
CACAAACACTGCAGCGTTGCGGGCAGCTCCCCAGTGAATAAGCTGCCCTCTCTCTCTCTCCCTGCAACCGCAAACCCCCAGGCCTTTGTTATTATAAGATTGCGATCAGTAGTAGACTGGCTAAAATAAAAAAAGATAATGTAGATAAAAAGATAGATATGCTGCACTGTTTAATAATTACAACCTGCCCCACCCCCCTAAGTCATACATCATAAATTGTAACACCATGGTGGCGAGAATGTGGTTGCGGAATAATACTGAATGTTAAACAACTTAACTAAAAGCCACGTAACTACAGTTCAACTGGACCAATATTCACTTGACGCTTGCAAACATTAGCCATTATAAGCTCACGGTCATCCTACACCGAGTCAGGCTGCACTGGCCTCGCTGTATTGAACGGAGCAACGGTGCATTTTATCACTAATGAAATTCAACTTTTTGTTTGTAAGGGTTTATAGCCGCCCAAGCTGTAAATTATGCAAAGGCATCATAAAAGGAGCGCGCTGATCGGTTTAGACTGGGGCAAACACGGCTCTGCGCAGCTCTGAAAACAGGTCAGCTAAAAAAAAAAAAGTCGGCGTATAATTGAAGAAACTCAGGTTCAAAATGTTAACCATTCTTCCTACTAAAGCAGAACATCAATTATCTGCAGTTGTTAAGCAACGTGACGTACAGTAGATGACATTCGTATGAACTGCCTTCACAGCAGCCTACTTATTCTACTCTGCATATAGTTAATATGATGCACAATTCATCTCGTAATATTCTTAAAGCATATGCAAGTCTAACACTCCCTGAGATGGGACAGCAAAATATGGTGTCCTTGAGAAGAAAGAAGGTTTGGTGTCAAACAAGCTGAGCGCAACCGAGTATGCAAAAGACAGCTGCTATCTGATAACCTTGTATCTAAGTTTTATCTCTCAAAACATGTGCGATGCCTGCAAATTCACTTCTCTTTCATTTTTCTGAATATCACAAAGTCCCATTAATAGATGCAGTGAGGATTTGAATAGAAACCCATGATCCAAAACAGTACAGCATGTAAATTTTGAAGGTTTCTGGGAGACAACATAAGATATAAACAACACAATGAATGCGACATCTGTGCTTTTCAGGTCTTTATGCAGAATATGAATGGGACTCAAGTCTGCTTAGTGCAAAGAAAGAAAGAAGAAAGGCCAGAGAGACCAATTCACCCTTGAAAAAGTCTGGAATTAAATGTTCAGAGATAGAAGAAGATGGAGAGACACAAAGGTGAGGTGGCTCTGGGCCGGCAAGGTGAAGGGCTGTGTGTGGGTGTAAATGGTGAATTATCTACATGAACAGTTTGTGTGTGTGTGTGTGTGTATTTCATGTAAAAGCATTAGAAGCTGACTGGTGTTGCTGGTATTTAGTTTTGTTGGTGATGCGGAGAGCAGAGAGACAACTCACTTCAGATGAGACACTTTAATCATCTCAATGGGTGGCTCATCGTTTCCTCGCTCGCCCCTGAATGCAAAGCATCTGCCTGGAAAACAAAACGGAGAGAGAGAGAGAGAGAGAGAGAGAGAGAGAGAGAGAGAGAGAGAGAGAGAGAGAGAGAGAGAGAGAGTGTGAGATTGTGAGGAGGTGATGATGGAAGGCAGAAGATGGTATCTTTCCTTACACCTGTGAAGAGAGTGATTCATCTCATTTCACTTTAGTGCCAGGGCGCTCGGTTTTCATCTGCTCTGCCGGAGCGGGGACGAGCATAGTGCCGACAACTTATTCTCACCACCTGCTCTAATCCTTGCCTTTCGTTTGCAACTTTCGACCCGCCAAAGCCAGAATTATGCAGAGCGCCAAGGTGCCCCTTTAAAGAAAACAAGAATGCCCTTCAGGTGCATCACATTAGTTTAAGGAAGTGCTGATCTGATTTAGCTCAAGACACTTAGGAAGGTGGCCTGTTTGAAAATGTGCAAGTGACAGAGCAGCCTGTGGTGGTTTGAGGGAGGCGGGGGGGGTGACCTCCAACAGTTGTGTAGAGACGGCAGTTGGTGTGTACCAGAGGGGACGAAATAGCTAAGCATATGGCGCAGAGAAATCTCAGGAAACCTGTGGTGCACTGGAGGCTAATGCAGCCCTTTTACTAATTATTCCCCCTTTGTTTCTTCTGTCATGCACAGTGGGAAGGGTTGCATGATTACAGAGTGTCAATTATTGCATCCCTCTCTTCAGATCAGCCAACAAGCTCTACTCATGTGTCAAATGTGCTCTTGCACACACATACACACACACTCGCAAGTCCCTGAATATATGGCAAATAGAGCAATAAAGAGACAAAGGAGTGAGGTTTTCTTCCGCTGCTTTGCACAAAGAGAAGACTGAGCGCTCTCACAGACGCGGCATCATAATAACTTTGTGCTCCTCTCGTACTGCGGGTGCTTATTAGAAAGACGCCTCAAAGTGACACCATCATGCATGTATAAATAATATTGTAATTATAACGTGTCATTATCATCTGTACACATGATAAATATTTATAGTGTGCCAGTTCAGTGCCAGCTCTCCACACCAACTTCCCCCGGTTACCGCAGCACACAACTAATCCTTTCACAGATAAAGCACATGTCCATCATCTGCTATCACTGCTGCAGAGACCAGGTATCAGCACAACTGACTAAAGCGAGTGGGGAAGATGACTTTCCCGTCGCAAAGTCTCTCAAATCTTGTCAGAAAATGCTCCAGCTGTAAAGGGCATAAGGTGTCTGCCTTAGTGGATTAGTCTTACATCTTTAAGTACTCAACTTACATTTGCGCTGTTCAATTTGAGGACTTGTTGGTGCAAAAATCTGCTCGTTTTTCCTGGATAAACAAACACACGTAAGTTCAAGTAACAGATATTTAACTGTGTAACCCACTGTTAGCAGTTGTACTGAATCTGGTCCAGGATGTCCAGGTGCAACAGTGATTTAAATGTTGGCTGTTATAATTGTCATTTAAACATCTAACATTAAAACATTTATGGAAAATTCGGCACAAACAACTCAGTAGGCTGAACACACACCTGGTTTTCTCTTTTAACCATCCTCACATGCTTGCTGAATCACAAGTCTCATGTAGTGCAAGTTGTAACCTGTAAGTAAGACATCTTAAGAGTTGTGAAAGGCATCTTTTTCGGTTTTGATGAGGCTTAGCGAGCTGTTTCTACTCACTTCCCTTGTCATCTTGGTGCTATGCTAGGCTAAACACGTCCCAGAGCTATTGTATCTCTGCGCTGAATACACACAGATTAAATTGATATTGATCTTTTCCATCTACCCCTTGGTGAGACACACACACAGAAAAAAAACGCTTTTCCAAAAATACCGTGACCGTAGCAGACAGACACACACGGACAGGCCGGTGTCAGAGATGTGAGGAATGGCACAGAGCTTCCCACAAGTTGCACTCAAGGACACCTTGGAGGATCTCAGTCACTTGAACTCGTTTGAACTCACGAGAAAAAACAATTAAGTATATGTGTGCTGGGACGTGCAGGGGCCTGTAACCAAAGCTAATGCCGTGGACTGTTAACTTTCACAACTCTGGTGCTTAAGAGGGAGCCATTAAAGAAGTGACTTGCCCTCGCTATCGTCCCGAATGAACTGGGGATAAAGACTATGCGACCCACCCATTATAGTCACCATATTTTTTAGTGCGCCCATGCAGATTTCTCAAGCCAACACATTCCCTTTAAAATTCATGGGGCACACACAAAAGACAACAACACTGATGAGCTTTCAGCAATAAAACTGCTTAATTATCATATGTATAGTATGTATTCTCATGTAATCATCACATGTATAATCACACAAACTCAAATGCACACATATCAGTATTATTATCTTTTTTTTTTTTTTTCCACTGAAACCTTTAACCATCTCCTCTCACTGTTCATTACTTGACCTTCAGATTACTTTCCAACTCTGCTCTCTCTTGAAAATGTAGTGGTATATATTTCTCAACCCCTGGAGGGGGTGGTAACACACAATGGTCACTGCTGGTGCAGTAATTCTATAGACCTGTCGACGGGCTCAGGCAGGGATATAAGTTGCTCTGCAGGAACTCGTGATAGGATCTCATTTTCAGGGCTAGGCATCCCTTGGTGGTACCCTAACACTGTTTAGTTTGGACCTAATTTGGAGGAGTGTGTAAGTATCCCCTTGAGGAGAACGAGAAGGGTCTCCCAGAGAACCACGTGGATGCAGCAGAACAAATGAACAGAGAAAGTCAAAGACTCAGACTGAAGAGTCTATTTTCTTTGTTGTTAAGGCCACAGGAACCCTGAGCAAAACAAGAAACCCCAAGAAAGAGGGCCAATATAAAACTGCTGGTTGGTGCCCTCGGGTACAGGCGATAACGTGTTTACGAGTATATGTGTATATAGGTAATCCTCTCACCAGTAGGTAGGTCCACATGCTGTAGTTCATTTCGCACCAGGCCCATGTTGTTTGGAGCGGAAGTGGCAAAAGACAGGAAACTAGTAAGACTCACCCATTCAATCCCCCTGTGGAATAAGCACACATACACAGAGGTTTTAATTACATGAATAATATTGCAATCCAATTCTTGCAGTGTAGCTGTAAAATATTCCTCCACTACATCCCAGCAACCAGCGAGATAAATGAGACACCCCAAACTTCTACAAAATCCATCCGGAAGGTGTGAAAAATGCACGGCAAATCCAGCCAGCGAGTTGGAGATATGAATATTTTTGAGAAGTGGGCCCAGCTCAGGGAGCACCGAATCCACCGTAATGAGATGGTAAATAGCCACATGATTAATTAGTCAATTTCCCCACTAAATGTAAATGAGATGCTAAGTAGCCAGGCCTCCTTTGGCATGGCTGCGCTGGGGCAAGGGCTCATTTCCATAAAGCACCTCTGCTCTCCCCACCACAGAAAACAGACACACGGCTTTGAACTTAACGCTGCACGTCACAGCGCTGGAAATAACAGCGGTGCTCTAAATGCATCTGTGCAGAGAGATTCATTGAGAGACAATGAAAGGGAGGTGTTGTCAAGAAACAGCAATCATCAGCAATGCTTTGATGTGGATGTCTGGTCTAAGGGATTCATGGACGACCATGTTCATTTATTTTTTCAATGTTTGTCCTTTTTGATATGGGCATTTTAAAAAAAACATGAGGGGTTCAAATAAACCAAAGCAGTCGCCAACGTCAAGCAACTAAACAGTGTATAAGTGCTTGCATGTGTTGAATATTATACGCTGCCTGAGAAAACAAGGTGCAGCAGTGTTGAGTGAGAGATGGCGAGCACATGAACAGCCAGTGTCATGACTGTAGAGCGAATTAAGAGTGAGAAACTAACTGAAACCAGGCGGGGAAACCCATTACATAATCACTCAGTTCGACTCATGCACGCCTCATACGCACAGGCAGAGGTGACTTATGCTCGTGTTGCGTAGCTCATTAAAGTTTGTTGGAGTTTTTGCACTTGTGGATGCCAACTTCTCTCATTAAAGAGGGCCCGGCTCTGCTTGAGCGGATGGTGTTTGCTCCCGATCAATCTCTTAACAGCATTAATTGATTCAATCTCGCGCTTAATTAATCCCGGTGAAATAGTTTTGCTGCTCATTAGAGAATAATAACTAATGAAGCGCAGCCTGCTCTTTGTTGATGCTTAGGTGTTGCATTACATTACAGGATGCTCAGAAGGTGCTGCTGCGGTCTGGCCCTTAGTGTGGCCGGTGTCGCACAACATAATTAACCAATACATTGTGCAGAGGCACAGCAGGACAAAAGAGCTGAATGCATTACAAAAATGCAATGAAACAAAGCTGAAGCCAAGCACACCATTACAATTAACCTTGAATGGACCAGTTTGGTTCTAATAGGAATGAACAGCCTTATGACTTATGTAATATTAAGACTGCATGCTAAAAAGGAAAATACTGAATGGTGTTCTGTCATAAATATGCAAATTGCTACGTAATGTTGAGTGCAAACAAGTGTTACAAGTAACGTGGAAGCAAAGACAAAATGAATCCGAAATTGTAAAAACCAATAATCCAAAATGCCAGCTGACATCAAGGACAACGGGATAAATAAATATTCAAAATTAACAGTCAGCTGAACATGTGTTTACCCAGAGGGTTGAGGCATTGAAGAATCATTTATTTTTTTTAATGCGTATCAGATAGAAATTTCTGAAATTGAGTTTTCTACCCAAACAGCTTTCAAATGTGTTGGTGTTCTTGTCATTGGTTTCCAGAAAACTCCAGTTCTTAATTTCTTTCTTTCTGTTTCAAATGCTTGGCTGTGAACAGAGGGAGGAAGCTTCCTAATATAGAAAACTGCTCTTCCCTGAATGGTCCCTTTGATGTGTTATTGACAGGTCCATTAATTAGCTACTTAGACTTGAGGGAATGCTGCAGTGTTCAGACATTAAAAGGAACATCACAGAGGAGGCCTGAACATTTGGCTCGATTTCCACCGTGACAAAAAAAATAAATAAATAAACAAACAAAAAAAAAGTAAGAAAGAAATTCAAGTAATGTATTCCAAGTGACAAAGGAAAATGATATTTATATGCTGCATGCATTTCTCTCAGAAATCAATACACCTTTTTCCCAGCAGACAGTCTGACTTGTCGAAGGAGGAAAAACAGAGACGTAACTAATAACATTAACGATGGCTCTGCTCCGCTTGGTGTTCCAGTGAGCCAGCATGCACAGAACCAGAGCCCTACATTAATGTTATTAGTAACACCTGTGTTGGACACACAAAGGTCAAAATGTCTACGTACTTTGAGAAAAATGTATACAATTTATACAAAATCTATAAGTTCTGTTCTGTAGTGGATCGACGGTGACAGTAAATCTGTTACTGTTAACTGCACAAATACAACACTACAATCACTCTATCTAAGGGTTACATCACCAGCTTTGGCTTGATATGTAACGTTGGTCATCACAAATCTTCTTCTCTCTACCCCAAACAGATAAATACACAAACACACATGCACAGTAAAATATAGGCCTTGTAATGCCATTTATCGGGTAGCTGTGATTAATTGATTTGAACATGAAGCAAAGCTGGTTCCATTTTTCAAATGCATCTAAGCTCCCTCTGCGTTCACCCACACTTCAGGGAGCAAACTCACCATTCAGTTTCTGCAGTATTTTCGTCAGCTCCTCCAGACTGTGTAGCTTTATTTCTTTCTTGTTTACACAGTTACCATCTCCACTTTGCATCATAGGTAATCACGTCATCTCTCAGGAACATGAAGCTTTTTAATTATACTACTACTTTTTCTGTCAAAAAATCTGAACTGAGATACGGTGATTTGGATTTTTGTTTTAGCTGCTTTATACAGTGCATTATAAAGTATGCATCTCTACCATAAAAACTCAGATCATGTACACTTTAACTTTACTGACTATTTCCGAGTTTGTTGGGGTTCTTTATGTTGTGTTTTGCTCTTGTTATTTGCTCTTTCAGGAGTATTATGCTCAGCTGAAGCAGAAAAGCAGCATAAAGCGAGCTCTGGAATTATCTCTGACACACAAGAACCGTCGTGGCACTCCAATTATGTAATTGCCAATTGCCTCTAAAAACTCTAATGAGCCTGAAAACAACGAGCAGAAAATCAATCCGCCTCAAGCTGACTGATTGGCCGCTGGGGTTCATCTAACGTGTCATTTTACAGACATTTCATCTATAGGGTACAGCTCTTGTTTGTCAGTGGGGTCTGACCTGCCAACCCTGGAAATGTTCTACCTTGTCTTACGCATTTAATTTACTTGGAGACAAGAAAAAAAACTTACCTGACTTCACAAGAGTGGACACTGAGCTCTTTGTGGAGAAGACCACTTGTCAGGTTATAGACCAGCACGGACCCGTTACTGGTGCCTGGTAAGAAAAACAGAGGCAGAGGGCAGCGCATGAGAAATACGAGACGGACTGAGACAAGACGAGAGGTCACGAGTCAAACAGCTCCTATCTTAGCATCTACCCCGCAGTAGGATCAGAGAGACGTGTCAGTGTGACATCTCTGTGTGTTCCCCGTCGCTGCTGCAGGTGTGGATGGAGGCAGCGCATCAAACCCGGTGTCACTCAGCTGACAGCCTGAGAACGCCGCGCTGTTTCATGTGCTGCCGGGAAAATGGCACAGCAGCTCCTTCAACATCCAAACGTTTAAATGCGGCAGGTGACATTTTACTGATCAGAATCGCGGAGGAAGTCTAAGTACAAAATCAACACAAATTTTATGTTTATCAATGGACGGAAAGTTTCCAATTATGTACAATGTACTTTGGTTTACTTGTTTTAGCCTCCACTATATAGGTCAAGCTGACATTCTTTAGTGAGTTTAGATCCAAAGCTGAATTAATAAAATCATTTGATAAGTTTGCTCATTAATATCCTGGCCGTGATGATTCTGACTAATTTAGCTTCTTTAGGAACTTGAACAACTGATGTCACATTTTAGCTCTGGGCCTTGAGAGACCATTTTGCTTATTTGGCTGATTGCTTAATGTGTATTTGTATCCTGTGAATTGTGCCCTGATTTGTACTGGTGATTATTTCTATTCTATCTTTTTAGGTTTTAACAAAACAAATAATGAAAACCATTATTTACACATTCAGCTTTGAACCATAAAAAGCTGACGTTCCATTTGCTATATGGAAATTTCCCTTAATGATCACAGCTTTTTCGTGGTTTTATAAAATGCCACGGGCTAATTTTACATTAGTGAGAAAAACAAGCAGTTGTAAAAAGCACATAACAACTGAGGTTATAACCTAAGCATAAAGGCTGAAAGACACAGCAATTAAAATAATTACTCAGTTCTGAAACGCGGTTAAAAAAAAAAAAGCTGCAGATGTCAAAGCAAATTAAAGATCCATTCTTATGATGTTTGGAAAGTGTTTAACAACACTGTTATTTTTTTTTGTGGTGGACAGGTCAGGAGCAAATTTACTTCAGTCATTATTCTATACGGCAGGACTGAGCCGGCTGGTTGGAGCGGTCAGTGAATCTACAAACGAGCTCAGTCTGCATGTGGCTTCAGTGAGACGACCACATGCTGACACAACATCTGGGAGGTGGTGATAGGCAGTGCTGCAAAGGCTGCTGTGTGTGTGTGTGTGTGTGTGTGTGTGTGTGTGTGTGTGTGTGTGTGTCCTGCTCCCCGTGTAGCTGATGAATGGCATGTAGTGTGAGACCGCAGAAAGTCTGGGGAACAGGAAGTGGGTGGAAGGGGATGATGGCGCTGGATGTACATACTCCTGTCCCGGAGTTTCCTCCCGCAGCAGCAACATTTACTTTAATCGAGAGTGTCGAAGAGATGCTGTCCTGCCATGTGGGATGGCGAGGCAAGAGATGAAAATTGTTGAAAATACTTGATGGACAACAAAAAGAAAACAGCCTGTTTGCCCACGACACAGGAACCCAAATGCAAGTGGGGCAGTCATCAGACAGACCACTCAAGAAAATGCAATTTATGAGTGGAATTACAGACGCTCCTCAGTGTTTGGCAGATGTTCAGTGCCTCCATATACATTTTTTTAAGATGAATGCAAAAACAGTGCTCTGTCACTGTCACTTTGATGCTCATTGAGCTAGAGTTAAAGTATTTCTGCTGTTTCGAGTCGGCATAACAAGTCTGATAACAAATCAGGTTATAAAAGAGCATATTTACTATTTACTTTTTTGTTAATTGATGAATGAATGATTGATGAAACGAAGCTCATCAAATGACGCTATAGCTTGGTTGTTTAATCCTAGAAAAACTGAGGTGTAAAAACATTAAGTTGTGGTTTTTATGAGGACCATCTCTTCGAATTTGCTGAAGTTGGTGCTTACCTGGCAAGACATTATAATTTTGTACATCTGCAGTACATATTCAAAAACAATATAGCAAATACCTGTAAAAGTTGGAAATGATAACATTATTTTTGTTTGTTTTCTTTCCATGCAGTGTGATTTCTGAACTTGTATCCCGAGTAAATGCATGACTGTTTTAACGTATTCCTTTAGAGAACCAGAGTCTTTTCAAATTTTATACTAACTCAAAACTTGAATATACTCTTTTGTGGACTGCAGACTTAATTGATATTTCCTTTGACAGACCACTGGAGCTGAGAATAAGAATCAGTCCATCTGGTAATTGTTTTTGCTTTTGAGATCCATGCCTCAGTAGGTGCCTTAATATCAGCATGTCGGCATTTTTTCTCACATTTTGCGGTAGACAATTTTATATTTTGGTGTGCTGATACTTTATCCTTCTCTTAATGCAGTTTCATTTTGCAGATCTGGCAAAGAGCAGCTGTCAGGCAAGCACGTATAAATAAATTAGGCATACCACCATCTGATGCTTAAGGACGGATGTTGGCTTGTGTACGTGTCACTCTGTAAAGCTCTGGGCCTTGTACCTATCTGTAATGTAGCTGTCAGGTCTCACAAAGATTACAGGTTTTTAGACATTAGACCAGGAAACACCGCTTCTGGGTCGCTAGGTTGGCTGCATGGCTTCTGTAACCCTCACTTTGGAGGAAAAACAGGCTACCAGAGGAAAAAAAGTGAGCGACAGAAACAGAGACAGGAATCCCTGCCTTATGTCTACCTGTAATGAAAGTGCGGCTGGCAATTTCAACCACCAGTGCTTTCACACCATCAGCAGTGAGCTCATCTCCTGCTTTATTTGCACCTAGTGGAAGGTGTAAAAACTGAGTTTCCCTTGGCTGTTCCTCCGTCTCGTGTCGCATCACTGACTCAATGAGTCCCCCTTTCTACCTCAGTTACACATTAGGGGGACACCTAATGCAGACTAAAACAGAGACCAAGAAAGAGACTGAGCTGTATCTGCCAAGCACTCATCCATGGGTCGCTCTAGATTTAGTGATCAGGTGTGTTCTCTGGCTTGTGGTAAACAGGAAAGGTGACAGATGCCAACGCCTGCCAGAACACCTGTCACACTACCAGCCACAGCATCATCACTGAGGATGTGACAATCGCAATTGAAACCCAAGAATGACTTCAGTTTATATTGCGTGACAGTGATTCCAAGTACCAATTTTCAAGACTGTTATTTCAACTTCCACCTCGCTGCTAAGGATCTGTATCTAACTGTGCTAATATGAGAAATTGGCAAGAAATGAAATATACTAGTCTCAAACTACCACTTTCATCAAAAATATGTGAGCTTTTGAACTGCCCCGTCGCTGCTTCCACCTTTCAGCATAGATCCGTCCAAATGCCCAATGCAATTATCCAGTCTCCTAAATTTACTATTCACAAGCCAGCTTGCAGGAAGTGGAACAAAAGGCACATTTCAATAATGCAGCTAGAGACTGTTTAACTACTTGACTCTGCAAGCTGACCATGGGGACCTGACAAATGATGTGCATAGAAAACTCAATCACCCTGTTCTAGTTTTAGATTCAGGACGCTACTGGGAACCAGCTGTGTCGAGTCAACCCCACACCATCTGCAGCATGATGGGCTCCTACTGCGCCCGCTGCAGAATTCACACACTGATTGGCAAAAGGACTAAATGACAGGTCTCGGACTAGAAAGTGCTTTTGAAATGGCTGCCTCCAAGAGTGCGGTGGTTATTCTTTTTTAAGGCAGAGGTATCCTTTCACTTTTAACACAACACACCTGAGACAGATGTGTAAGTAACAGATGGAGAACAGCAGTGACCGTCCCTTTAGGCCCTTTAGAACTATTGCAGTCATTAACTAATAATGTGCAGCGAACTTAAGAGATCTCTGTGTCCCACCATTGTGGACGTGATGCACATATCAAAGTGACAAAGAGATCCAGTAAATACGGGTTCAAGATGTGTAGATTGAAGGTGTTATTATTCATCTGCCTGTCTGAGGGTCTGAGAGAGGCAATGTATCTTTGAGGTATGATTAATTTATGTGGGCTGTGTCAGGGGACGGAGCATAGCCTATTTTTCAGCTTGACAACTAAACTGAAGCTTTGCTACGTTGGGGAGAGAACAGCATTACGCCTGGGCCTTAAATGGAATTTGGTGCATAGGCAGGAGTGTGTGCGCACACATACACACACACAGACAAAGACAGCAACAAATTACAGGCACAGTTCTGCTCTTGATTCTGCATTCAAACTGAGACTTTCATAATTGTATGCATCATTACTATGAGGAAAATGGGGGGACAGCTTTTGAAGAAAATTGCCAAGCAGATCTAAAACAAATAAATCCAAAGTTTCACTGCCTCTCTCTTTCTCGCCTAGCAGCTGTCCCGGGGGAGTAATAACAGAGGCTGATATTTCAGATTAAGTCTTTGCCTTTTGCATCTTTTGCTGAGGCCGCAACAGTCAGATTCAATGGATTACTCACGTTGTGCCTCCAATGGTCAAATTTGAAGCAATATATTTGTATATTCAGACATTCTGATGTGCACATTTCATTTGAGAGATTATAGCACTTTTAAACTCAGAAGAGATGCAGTGTGTCAAGAGGGTTCAATAAAAGTGTCATCAAGTTTTGTAACTCCAAAAATGTTTTGCCTCAACTTCAACAGTTTAGATTAATTTGGCAACACATAGCTTCGTAAAAGACATTAAGTCTAAATTTAAGGATATGATCATTAGCTATCGCCGAATGATGCAACACAATGGTGGCTGACCCTGTGGCCCTCACCAGTGAGTGAAGCGACGCACTGATTTCTCTGTGTGGTAGTATTGTGAGTAAACTCACCTTACTATGGCCAAACTCACAAAGATTAATGACTACAGGCGGTGAAACCAAAGTGGGGTCTAAAAACGCATCTGCAATTATTGAATATCACAAGATGTGCCACAAAAGACAACAAAATAAAAATCTTTGGGATTATGAGTTACTTATTCTGAGAATTGTTGACTAGGTTATTCTAGCAGATCACTTAAGCCAAGAATATGAAGTAACATATCTCATAACTGGGCGAAGTAAAGACCTGCTTGACTTAATGCTTGCCTTCATTTCAATAGCTGTTAATTTCCTGTTTTGTGATTAAGCAACACTCGAGGTCTTGCTCTGCTGCTGTTCATTTCCAGTGTTTATTATGTCTTATTTTTCAGACCCAAACCGCAGACCCACATTGATAATGGGTCTGGACGTGCGAGTGATTAAAACTGTGTAGCTGTGGCTGCCTAATCATTCAGCTCTGTGCCCCCAAGAGTATTCCCCACTCACTGGGTGTTTTGTGCTCTCATCACAGGGCAGCAACCTTTCATACATCAAACCAGACAAGCATCTTCTTGTCAACGCACAAATGGCTTGATAAATGATAACCACTGAGATGACACAATACGTTCCGAGATCTATATATGTATCAAATGTGAATACCTACTTAATTTATGTCTGTGTGGAGAGGTAAGCGTATTTGTGCTGCAATGAATTAACATCTTGAAACTTTACTTACAATGTTGAGACTTTGCATTAAACTACTTCATACTTCAATAAAACAATGAAGAGAAAAAAGAATACTACAAAAAAAATTAAAAAACAACACTTATACAGGACCTCTAGTGGCTGTAAAACATCTACAAATGTTTTTATAGACTACATGCAAGTGTATTTGTGTTCACGCGTGCATTAGTGTTTACTAGAGCTTTGACAGTGGAAGCAAAATAAAAATTAGACAAGTTGCATACATATGAATATGAATGAGTTTAATGACAGTCCCACATGTCAACTCTTAATAGTTTCATATAATTTAAATGCACTTTCTAAACTGTGCTAGTGTGCTGAAGGGGCTTTTCTCCAGTGTGGATATGCTGATGTTTCTTTAAAGTGGATAAGTGCCTGAAACTCTTCCCACACTGGCCACAGACATAAGGCTTTTCTCCACTGTGAATACGCTGATGTTTCTTTAAAGTGGACAACAGCCTGAAACTCTTCCCACACTGGCCACAGACATAAGGCTTTTCTCCAGTGTGGATACGCTGATGATCTGTCAGATTGTTTGAGCGCCCGAAACTCTTCCCACACTGGCCACAGACATGAGGCTTTTCTTCACTGTGAATACGCTGATGATTTATTAAAGTGGATAACAGCCTGAAACTCTTCCCACACTGGCCACAGACATTAGGCTTTTCTCCGGTGTGAATGCGCTGATGATTTTTTAAAGTGAATAAGTGCCTGAAACTCTTCCCACACTGGCCACAGACATGAGGCTTTTCTCCAGTGTGGATATGCTGATGATCTGTCAGACTGGCTGAGTGCCTGAAACTCTTCCCACACTGGCCACAGACATAAGGCTTTTCTCCAGTGTGGATATGCTGATGATTTTTCAAAGTGGATAATAGCCTGAAACTCTTCCCACACTGGCCACAGACATAAGGCTTTTCTCCACTGTGAATACGCTGATGTTTCTTTAAAGTGGATAATAGCCTGAAACTCTTCCCACACTGGCCACAGACATAAGGCTTTTCTCCAGTGTGGATACGCTGATGAGCTTTCAGACTGTCTGAGCGCCTGAAACTCTTCCCACACTGGCCACAGACAT
>JAOXYL010000039.1:5918423-5928538 GCA_028564955.1 Terapon puta | reverse complement strand
AGGCTTTTCTCCAGTGTGGATATGCTGATGATTTTTCAAAGTGGATAAGAGCCTGAAACTCTTCCCACACTGGCCACAGACATGAGGCTTTTCTCCAGTGTGGATACTCTGATGAGCTGTCAATTTTTCTGGGCACCTGAAACTCTTCCCACACTGGCAACAGACGTAAGGCTTTCCTCCAGTGTTCTTCAGGGTCAGTGAGTGCAGGTTTCTCTTCCCACACTGGTAAGGTGCACAAGACGTTTCTCCCTTATAGATATACTGATGAAGCTTCAAAAGAATAGGCAGTCTAAAAATCATCCCGCACTGGTTACAGCAGTGGGTGGGCTGATGTTGATCCAGTTGTCCTCCATTAATTCTCTCCTCACGCTCGTTGCGAGGTCCAGCCAGGTCTTTATAAGCCTGAAACAAAATAGTAAAAAAGCAAATGGACATTAAAGAAGAGAAAAATCATAGAAATGTAAGAGGATATTACATGGTAAGTGCTAATCCTGATTACACAGGAGGGGGAGCCCTGATACAAAAACTGGACATGGCAGAAGTGAAAAATGAAGCATTATTTCTTTTGTCAAGTATATCATTTCCTACATAATAAAACCTGAAATTGCATTCTGGTTCCAATATCACGGAAGCCTAATAATCAGACTGAAGGATCTCACTGATAAGAGTTTAACCCTGTCTTTTTTGTTGCTTAAACTGAATGAGTGTGCAGCCAGTTTTGTTCCAATACTTTTGACTTTTTCTACCACTTGTTGAGAAAAAATCTAATCTAACAATGACACCTGAATATAGGAAATATTATCATCCATTCATTTATCAGCTGCCCTTTGTGGCTTTGTTTGTCTGAATAGTTAACCAGAAGCTGACTGCAGCAGCCGCTTCAAACTTTGCCCATTATAATTGCAATATTTACTGATGGTGTCAAGACTTCCTGTTTATATCTTTTATAAGGAGGTGCTCCAGAGGTTTCCTAGTAACCATTTCTTAAAATCAGTTCGGGAAAGAAGGAAATCTTTAAATGCTACACATCTTGCTTTTGAAAGGAACATACCGCTGCAGGTGAAGTCATTCTGCTGCTGGTGTTACTCTTCTGCCAGATATTCCTCCATCCATGAATCAACACTGACATAATCAAACAAAGACAGGAAGTCAGGAAAAAAGCCCAAAAGACAGCACTAATATCTCCAAACACAAATGCATAATGATTCATTTTACTAAATATTATTACAGTGTAAAATTATTAACCAAACTAACTATGGTTTGTTCATGAAATAATTAGCATCAGCATTTTTGTCTTAATGTTTTATTGATGACACTCAACTATCAACTACACATGAAACAACTGAAGAGAGCTTGTTTTTTTCTTACCGTTTCTTTGTGAACGAAGTTTAAGTCCTGCCAATTAAATGGTGTCTTCATCTGACAGATGCACTGATGGTTGCTGTGGTAACCACAACGGAATTCACTTCAAAAGGCTCCCAAAATGTTTTAAAAAGAAACACACTAAAACCGCTGAGCGCTCCATGCACTAAATATGTAATATTTCTGAATCCTGACAGTTTTCCAAAACTGCCCACTGAACAAAGCTTTAATGAACATTTTTCTTCCATGATTTGTGAACAATAACAATTGAATAATTATGCAGTGATGGAAATGAAAACAATCACTGATTGACAATTCTTGCTGAAATTATCCCAATAACCTGGAGTTTGTCAATATAGAAACACATAAACGTTGGCAATATACTATAGACTATACTAACAATCTGAAAGCTTCCATAGATAGATAGAGAGAGCAGACACATACAGACCATGATATTGACGTGTTCAACAAAGCATTGATACAGACTCCACTTTATATGACACATGACGCAGAGTTCATATGTGTCATCCATTTGGCATATCTACATGAAACAACCATTCATTTAAATGAGAACACTCATGCGGCATTTACTAATCTTCAGTTAAACTATTTGTTGCCATGGCAGAGGAAAGTCACAGAAACACAAAAGCATTTGATTTATTATTTATTTTCTCTATGGACTGCAGCACTGATGCAACTGGTTCTAATTTGAAACAGGGACACATCATGATGAAATAAAACAACATACTGGACTGGAAGTGCAAAAATTACCATCTGATTCTTGTGACAACTGAAATAAGTTTTAAAGGCAGACTTTTGTCTGAACTTTGAAATGTCCAGACAATGCTGGAAACATGATGAGCTCCACACTGTATGTACTTTATATCTCAAAACGCTCCACAGTACCTTCTCTGTGGGAGAAGAATTTGCAGTATTTGGTGGAGATGATCTTGTGTTTCGGAACGAACCCCCCCAACCCTGCCAGTGCCTGTTATCACTTACCTACAGCTAGCAGGGGTTGATAGTGGTTGATGTTTTTGGTGGTAAGAGGAGGACACATGCGGATGGCAAACGGGGGCAACGGCAGACCAGACAGCAGGCCGGTCAGCAGGAACTTCAGCTGGACCTCCTGCTGGTTGGATGATGGAAGAGGAGCTTCACCAGCTATCAATGTCTGACCTAGAGATAAAACCCACAACATTTGCTACTTAATAAGTGGAGCATTCTTAGAATATTAAACACATTAAATAAAGCGTGCTTGCTACAGGAACGGTCCACTAAATGCCCCCTTATCTCTCTACTTTCTATAATTTGAAGGAGAAGGGTGAGGACTGTTCTTTTTTCCATTCATCTTAACCCAGAGCGCTCAATCTGCAGTAAATCAATATTACAACTTGACAGCTGTTTACTAAATTGCATTAAAACAATTTATGCGATTGAAATTCCAGTTAGTAATGCCCGATCAGGTTGTTTGCCCTGATCCAAGCGCTTTAAATGTGTGTTTGTAACTGGTGTCCAATATAATATTTAGGCGTATCTAAAATTAGTCAAGCTGATCCAATTTAGATGATATGTTTGGCAGCAGAATGACTCTGCATTAGGAAAATATGGCCTGCGTCACAACTTTACTTTAATGATTCCCTATAACTTTCAGTGCTGTGTTGCACAATGTTTTGTATAATATCTGTAGAGAGAGTAGTTTCAATCCGTAAATGTTTGGGGAGGAAGGTTTGGACAGGATTTAGGCAGCTACTTCGAAGCAGCCAACCGTATGGATATTTCATTAAATTTGCTGGCAGTGGTTTATTTGTCCGTGCCAGTATGGGGTTCACTTGCTCGCAAAAATGTGCATTCAGAATAGGCCACATCATTTCAATGGAGCACAATCAGACATTTTGGACAGCCAGAGCACAGTGCGTGTTTACAGAAAAAGATATCAGACAGAATTAAACACAAGCAAAACTTAGGGCACAAACTACCAAAGTAAAGCTACCCAACGAATCAACAGCAACAGCATCAACTATTAAGCTGTAGCAGCAGCTCAGAGTAGCTCCTGCTGCAGCTACAGATGAGGCTGCATATACATGAGACAGGCATGGTGTCCTAATTTTGTGCAGGTGTGAGTCATCCTACATTGCGTCCCGTGGCACAGTGTCCTTTGTACCCTGGCGGAGGCATACTTTAAAACCTGTTAGAATAATCCTAATCTATTGCAGCAGACAGAGAAGCACTCCTTCTCTCCTTTCCTCTTTTTTTTTTTTTCTACAATTCGAGATAACTTTTTAAAACGGATTCTGATCATTAGCCCTCTTACGAGTAAAACTTTCACACTGGCCTCACCGATCTAATCTGAAGTCGGCTCACATGACTTAAACAGCAGCGAGAGCCAGCAGAAAAGAAATTATATTGTTTGTCTCATGAATCTGCGGCCTCAGTTAACAAGTCATTATATAGTATTTAGTGGATTTAGACTTGAGACAATGAAGCCACAGATCAATGTTTTACACAGCAGCGTGCGTCACCCTGTTAAATCTACGTAGCTGATTTCATTAAATTTCTAATACGGAGCAGCCGTAGACTTTAACACCACCATAAATATCCACCCCGGGTCCTTTCATATTTCCCAGGACCTAAACAGACCTTGTTTTTATGGAGGCACATACTTTGACGGCGATGGCACAATCAGACAGTTAATGACGTTCTAAATGGGCGAGCATCTCCTCTTTGTGTATTTGCTGCAGAGCCATAGGACATCCTCTGAGGGTGCAGCGAGCTTGAAGTTATAATTGGCGCTGGTTGAAAAGTCCATTCGATTTTCATTTCATGCGTCGTAATAGCCTTCTTTGCATCGAAAAGGTAATGTCTCACTAAATGAGTGTCATTGCAGCACGAAGATATAATAAAAATGACTTGGAGACGCAATTCAAAACAGACCGATACGTCAATGAACAACAAACCGTATGTATAGTAGATTGTCATGTGCAGCAAATGGAAATACGCAATGAAGGCAAATGTGGTTTTCTCGGTGGCAGCTCTTGACTTAGGCGATGATCGGTTTACCTTTGCCCGCCTGACGCCCTTCGTGTGTCAGCCAATCAAATTTTAACAACAAGCTAGCTTTTCACTGAATTTTAGCGACCTGCGGGCCAGTGACATTTGCTCATAACAAGAGCTTTAGTCAGCAACTGCCAGAGCTATTGCTCCAGGCTGTAGCTGACTCTGATTTGTGTGTGTGGTTGTGCGTGTGTATGTGTGTGCGTGATGGAAGAGACAGCAGAATCCTCCCCTCTTATGCCAGTATAACTACTACTGCTCCACCTCCCCAAGGCCTTCTGCGCACTGGCAAAAAACTGACAAATGTAAAAAAAAAAAAAAAAAAAAAAAACACAAAAAGAAATCCTGCATCTCATTACTATTTTATACCAACATTCATCTTTTGATAGGCAGCTCTGTTCTAAATCAACAGGGAAGAAAGAGAGAGAGAGAAAGAGAAGATGAGACAGAGAGAGAAAGGGTGAGTGGAGAAGACAAGAGAGAGAGTGAGAGAGACGGAGCGAGTGACAGAAATGGAAGCAACGTCGTAGGCAAAAGGATGAGATGGTAAAGAGACAAAAGAGAAAGAAAAGGAAGGGCCAAGCACCCATGGGAGTCTTTGTGCGGAGCCGCTTAGAGCAGGGAATAACGGCGGACTGCGTAGCGCGCAGAGGAGGAGGAGGACTGCTGCACGCACTAAAGCAGAAAGTGAAGGGGTGCCCTGAGGCCCGCTCAACTGACGGAGGTACAATGAAAGATAGGAGAAGATGTGCACAAACACTCACACGTACACACACACTCACGCACACAGAGATGTGCCTGCTACTGTCGTTTTAGCTTTCACATTTTCTTTCAAAAATGAAACTCACCGCCCCTACAGAGAGAGATAAAGCTTTTGCAACAAGACGGAACATATATGACGTTCTGCTTCAGTAACATCAGACTCTGCGGACGCTGTTGGATGCTGTTGACGGTGGAGCGTGCGGACATACCAATCATGCTGTTGAGGGACAGATCCTGAATTCTTTTCTGGTTTGGACCCAGCGGAGCTCCGCAAAATGACACGGGGGAGTAGAGGGGCGAAAGACCCGAACTGAAACAGGGAGGGAGAGAGAATGTTAATTAAATACATTTTGAAAGCAGGACGCACATCCGTTATTGAAACCAAGTGAATGGGGAGCGATAAATGAATATTGCTTGTGCAAGTGATGAATGCGACGCGCTCCTTAATGCCTTACTTCACCAGAGGGAGACAGCAGCATTCGTATAGATGACGTGCGAACTGATTCTTTGTATCGATTAGATACAGCTCAATAAAAGAATAAATAAATAAAGGAGGGGGGGTGGGGGACTCTAACATGATTCCTAGAAAAATTACTTCCATGACTGTTACAGACTGTGATAGTGGTTTTATGTTCTGGGTGTGACCTGTGAATAAAACAAAATAACTGATCTTACATCATCTCCACGTGCTCAGCACACCGTGGTAACCACAGTATTACAGAGGGATTCATGTTGTCAAATCAAGCCATCTTCTTGGGATTTGTTTTGACTTTCAAACGAAAGGACTGCCCACCAGACCGTTAAAACAATCATAAGGAAGCGGCGGATTATCAATTTAGCATTTAATGTGAAGGACAGCTGCTGTCATCTGATTAGTCCTGAAATAGAAGTCTCACCTGCCTGAGACTTCAAGCGGATAAATTCAAACAAGTCTATAATAAGACAATTCATCACACAAAGCAAAAAACATGCCATCCCTCTGTAATTCAATGCTGTAGATTTCTCTTATTTGCCCAAAATAAATTCTGCTGCGCTCACAGGCAGACAAACCTCCCCCTGCCTCACAAAGGAAGCCAACTTAAGAGAGAAATACAAAACTGTCTCCTCGACAGCGAGACAGAGTGCTCCATCAAAGGGAGGCAGCGCTCATCAGCACAAGCTAAACTCTGTGCACCCCTACCTTCGCCTGTCACTAAGAAGACTATATTTAGGTCAGAGGATTATGTAGTTTAAAGTCACTTTAAGTCACCTTACAAAGTATTCCAACTTTTAACCATTACCTCTCCCTGCCATTTCAGCCACCATCTAAAAAATTGTAGTGGATGTAGTGTTGAGAGAATTCTTTGTATGTGTGTGTGTGTGTGTGTGTGCATACCTAGGATTGGCAGCAGCCTTGCCGGCGTGGGCTTTGAGCTCCCACAGCATAGCTCTGCCATCGCTGACCATGAGCGCAGCATTGTTTTCGTTGACGGGGCAGATGACCATGCGATACGGCCGGACCGTCTTGGTGACGCGGATGGCGTCGCACTGAGAACGCAGGTCGTACACGAGCTCGTGGACATTCTGCTCGGGGTCTGAGGGAGAGGGGGAGGGATGGAGAGAGTGAGGAGGGAAACAGAAGGGGATGAGGAAGATAAAAAGGAAACACAGAAACACAGTATGTGTGGGAGTTGGAGAGAGATAAAAATAAATGAGATGGAATCAGAGCAAATTGGCGAGCACGCAAATGGAAGGGGACACAAACAAACAGAAAAGAGCAAGAGAAAACAGTGAGTTGATGTTAATAATAAAGGGAATAGAAACAGAAAGGGGAGGGGTAATGGATAGGAATTTGTGAGTTCGAGAGGAAAGAAGAGGAGGAGAGTAGAGAGATAAAAGGAAAGATTTAAAGAAGATAAGGACAGAGGACAGAGAAATAAGGGAATAAATAGGCGTGTGAGACTCACAAAAGGAAATAGCAGAAAAAAAGAGTAGCAATGGAGAGATATCAAAAGAATAAGAGAGATATTCAGAGAGACAATGGACTCCATTGGCCTATAACACTAAGCCATAGATAAATGAATCAGTGAGAGGCTAAATGCCCAGTGGAGCATAAAGAGGGGCTACAAGCTCTGACTGCAGTGCAGAGTGGCTGAATTGATGATGAGTGGGGGGATAACACGGGAGTGAGAGTAGTTTGTAGGGGTCCAGTTGAACTGGCATGTGCTGTATGCCTGTGTGTGTGTGTGTGTGTGTGTGTGTGTGCATGTCTCTGTGAGGAGGTTTCATACCTGATACCTCGTCTGGAGTGGTAGTGGAGCGACACACTCGGAGGGTGATACACCCGTTCTCATGAAGACAGTAGAGGGCGTCCCGCTGGGCACAAGGAATCACCTGAACACAGAGAGTCAGGGAGACAGGGGATGACAGTGATGGAGTTTGATAACTGTCTAAAACGGCTTGTCTATAACTTAAAGGTGCCATTTTGTTTAATTGAATACAATCACAAAGGCAAAATAAATTAATAAAGCTATGAGCCCTTGTGTCTGTAATAGATTATTCATTATATTAATTACTGAATAATTTGATGGCCTTTTCTTCAGTTAATCATTTACTTTGATAAAAATGTCACAATCACAAATTCCTTTTTTTGTCCAATGAACAGTCTAAAACGCAAAGAGACTGATGACTAATATTACGCAGCCACCTCTTAAATCAACAGCTAATTTTCTGACAATTGTCTAATCGATTAAGTGTCCCAGCCCTAGTTTAAATGATTTCAGTTACATTATGTTAACTGACAGTGTGATGATAACATTATTCATTTCGCAGAGTGCCTTGATAAACCCTCAGTGGATGAAACAAACAGAAGTAATCTACTTTAAGACACTTGCATGTACAAAATCATATGAAATGTGAAAAAAAGTCACAATGCTCAGTATATTAGTATAGTGTGTATGTGGCACTTTCCATTTCTCATTCATTCATATAAATTTTTCAACCCATCCACCCCCCGACTACCTATACGGACACACTATGTAGCCAAGACCATGCCTCATATAGTAATCTGGCCAAAAACATTTCATATTTTATATTTGATTCTCATTTATGCCAGTGTAGGTGCACTGAATATTACAAATACATTCTAACACAGGGATATACAAATCAATAACACCACAATCTGCAACCAAAGTGCATCAACACCTTGTTGAAAGTGAACATTTCCCTTCTGCAGTGATAGATTTTGTATTGGAAACAAATCAGATGTACACATAGTGTTCATGTACCCAATAAAGTGGAACCTCTGTGTAGTGTACATTGTGTATGTGCCAAACATGACAGTGGATAGTATAGAGATGCATGTTATTCCTTGGCTCTCGGAGCTTCTACGCCGCAGCTTGGACTTTTGCTGCAGCTGTGTCATCAGTCATGCAAATTGGCTGTGTGACAAGCACTTTATAACACTTAGAGAAGAGAGGCATTGGCCGGACAGAGCCCAGGCGGCTGAATAATACGTCTCTGGTCCTGCTCTGTGGACTTAAGGACTTACTCCTTGACTACAAAGGCTTGTTCCCCATCTTTGTACTGTTTAACCATGGCTGCATTTATTAAAACAAGATCACTGCCACCCCAAATAAAAACCGATGATTTATGGAAGTATAATAAATGATAGAACAGAAAACTATTTCACGCACATGGAAAATGTTAACTGGCTCAAGTGCGGAACAGTAAACTGGACCATACACGTGGATAGGTGCAAAAAATAAAGAAAACTCAAGGTTACACGTTTCAAGGGGGCATATTACAGCTCAAGTGTAATAGAACCACCACAGCGAAAACCACAAGAATTACACTGTGAAATGATAAGCCACCACAATGGGCATTCCTTCACAGACAGACAGAGTTGGGAGTGAAAGCAGAGTGACATTAAGAGACAGTTTCAGTTCCATTACAGGCTCTGCAGCCGTGACGAATCCTCTATCTAATACCCCCACAGCATTCATCAATTTCCAATTAGAAATCCAGACCCCAAAAGAAGGGAATTGGCACCTAAAGGTCACTTGTGCTGCTGAATGTGACTATAGAGAAGGACAAGAAGTCAGACAATACGTAGTGCTGGTTAGATTTTTTTTGCGGTAGCTAAGGACCGCACGGCACCGCTGTGCAGTCGTCAGACCCTGATGAGGTGAGAACTGAGAGGGAGGAAGAAAAGTAGAAAACTTTATCATTCATGGCAGGGGGAATTGGCTTGCTGGAAGAATCATCCATAAAAAAAGACAGATTTTGGTAAAGCCCGTCGAGTAATGCAATAAAAGTAGAAACTCTGCACCGGGTTCATTTAAGGGGAGGGAAAGGCGGTGATGTAAGACGAGCGTTCGAACGATACAGCGCAGCTCCTTTTTCATTTATCTCACCTAGAACAACTAAGACGTCAGCACGAACCTTTCACAAGCTGTCTCTGGGTGTAACTTCCGAATGCACAGCAGGAGCGTATCTCCAACACATTAGAAAAAGGGCTGAGAGCTGACAGACTGAATTTCGATCCTGAAAAATTAACGCGACGTGGCAAACAAAGCACACAAAATGGCTCACCTGAATGAAGGGCACCCCGGAGCGCTCGATGGCCACCACACCCACCGTCTGGCTGAGTTCCAGGTCCAGGATGAGGATCTCCCTGGGGTACAGCAGCAGCATGTGGTTCCTCTTGGATGGCAGGTAGGACAGCTGGAGACAGTCGTTCAACGTCACCGCCTCTGCACTACGGTACCACAAAGAAGGAAAAAATGAGTTTTGCCGTCAGGTTAAATTTCTGAACTGGAAAAGTTTGGAGATGTGCTCAGAAAAAGCATCAGAGGAAAAAAACACATCTATTAATTTATTGATAAATCAAATGATTTCGACTCAGGTACTGCCCACACGATGTGTTTAAAGATGCAGGAGATTTATTTTACTGACTA
>JAOXYL010000039.1:5904038-5918323 GCA_028564955.1 Terapon puta | reverse complement strand
GATAAATCAAATGATTTCGACTCAGGTACTGCCCACACGATGTGTTTAAAGATGCAGGAGATTTATTTTACTGACTAAAAATGAAGGTCGAGATAACATAATATAGCCAGTAGCCATGTACAGCCAATATTATTCTGCAGACACATCAGCAAAGACCACAATGAGACTGTGCTGTAACAACACGTGCATATAAAATGTGCAAATATCATGGAGATAAATGTGATGATGGATAAGGTCTTCAAACAAGTTTAATGAAAACCATCTCATTTCAAAGATTAACTTGATCTTCATTCATGTCTTCCCATGAAGAAGGCTGGATAAATTAGTTATTACTGCTGTGGTCTCTGAGTTACAGACAAATGGGGGAGAGGTTTAAAGTGAATGAGGTCTAATGATGCGAGGCTGATGAATTAGGCGATGTTAGACAGTAATCTCTTTGCTTATTTCCCCAAAAATGTTTGCTGTACATTTTTTCATGAGTTTAAATCAATTGAAAATATTGTTATCCATGGCAGCAGCCAGGTTCGATCTCTCCAAGTGACAACAAAATAGTCACAAATACTTCAGCTCAGTCAAGGAGGAGCAGAGGGCTGATTTTCACAGAATCTATGAGCAGGTCCATGGCCATAACTCACTCCTACAGCTTCATTCCTTGAGGTCACAGTGAGATCAAATAAAGGACAGAAACTTTATAACAGAATGGAGATCATTATCATCTTGGGGAAAGCGTAACAGATAAAATGGGCTCACTACAGGAACCTTTAGGAGTCGCTGAGCTAAATCACACCGTTACCAGCTCACTGAAGTCAGGCGCACAGAGATAGAGGCTGAAATGTCTGAGCCACCAAAAGCAAAACATCAGAGCGAAACAGTGAAGGAAGCCTCTGTGTTTTAGATGCAAAAATGAAAGCAACAGATCTTCAGAGAGAAAGAGGAAAAAAAAGAGAAGAAAAAGTCCTATAACCCCAACCCCTCCCAAAATATTCAGCTGTCCAATTTCCAAAACATCACACGCTCCTCACATCTCTCTCCCTTTGCTGTGAGTTAGGCATGAGGGCTACAGTCGGTGTGATGCGTTCAGTGCATCATACAGTTGCACACTGCCACATGCACAGACGCGCACACAAACAGAATGGAGCGGGAGATGTGCAAGGAGTGTTTCACAGCGCAGGGAGTTACCTCAGAAGAATGACGTTTCGAAGAACCCCTTGCTTGTATTATTTAATCATGTTAAATAAACATAAATGACCCAGAATACATCAAATGAAATGTTTATACATAATGTAGTCACTTCAACTTGAGCCTCTGATGTCTAGACAATACAGAATAAACGTGCACAACCTGATACTGACAGGCAGCGGTGCATAATCAGGACTTTGGCTTGGATTTGCTCATGAGCACCAAATGTGTGCATAATTATGTTTAATATCTGAGCTCCCCAAGTCTTGGCTAAGAGAAAGCCAGCAGCAGCTGGAAATGGCAGAGCGGACCAAAACAAATGTTCTACGATATCAAAGTTAGTAAAGCTTGCCCACTTCAGTCAATGATTTTTGGCTTCTCCCTTGTTTCTGCACTTATCCCACTCCAGCCTTAAAAATATCTAACTCTTAAGAAAGTTATAATCCCCAAGACCTTTATGAAATCAGACTCCACTTTTAATGCAGCCTACGGTTGGATTTTTTCTGCAAAAGCTGCTCAAGATATTTACATTCTGTTCATTGACTTTTCATTGCTAGAGGCAGGGTCCACCTTACTCATACTGGATTCAAATTGCTTTCACACCCACGAGGGATTCAGAGGACAAAACACATGTAAGTTATCAGTGTTACTGTTGACTCACTTTGGACTATATCAGAAGCGTATTAAGTTACTGATGCAGATGGTGCACTGTATTTGCCACAGTTGTTAGCGACCCATGTTTGAGATCATCTGGACATTAAACAGATTCACCTGCTATGACTACGGTAACCACATGTGAAGTCTTACAACTCTTGGCGAACAATGCGCTGCAGGTTTTAAATGAAATTTCAAAATATAAAATAACAGACACGCTTGAGTGTGAGAGTGAAGCCAATTTCTGTCATCTTGATAGAGGGACCAAATCTGTGCTGGCTAACAACCAGACTAATGGCTGCCTGATGAGACACTAATGTGCATGATATAGTACTGAATTCAGTGACTTTCTGATAACAGTCCAGGAAAACTGAGTCTTGTTTAAATCCCCCATCTATCACTCGCAGGCAGAAAGAGCCAGAGAGGACAGATACTGTAACAAAGAACATGACAAACACCCAAAAACGACACACACGCACACATAAAAGGCAGATCGAAGGTACAGCATTTTCAGGAGCAATTACACACTGTGTGGAAGGTGAAGGAAGAAGGTGTCACACAGAAGAGACAAAGACTGAAATGGACGTGAAGAGGGAGGCGAGAAAGAGAATAAAGACAAGTAAGATTAATGGAGTGTTTGTTATTACAGCTGGTTGGGTGGGTGGACAGAGAGGCCGGGGTGCTGCTGCTATAAATAAGCCTGTTTGACAGTCACAACCGCTCAGCTAGGAGGCTGCCAGCACATCAAACGAGCCTTTGCTTCCTGATCCGTCGCAACTTTTTGTAAAGTAATGTCTTACACAATTTAAATTTAACTTTGTCACTTAGTGGCACAAAATGAGGTTATCCACTGCTTCTTACATGTTTCAGTATTAAAAAGCAATGTGGTAAAGCCGCCAAGTGATCAGGTGCTCTACAGGGAGATGTAGGCCTTTGAGTTCGTGACACCTGACTTGATTTATCACCACATCCAAGCTTAAGTGAGCTGACCTCTCCAAAAACTCCTTAAATCTAAATTAAATTTCAAACTTCAAGCATGAATATATCACTGTCAAACCACGATGGAAAAACAAGACTCAGCTCTAAGCAAAACCTAATACTGACAAGAACAAAAAAAAACAAGCTCTTTCCTGCCTCTTTTAAAAGCCTGTTACTTCATCTAGTTATGGGAACATAATTTCTGACAAATCCCTCCTCAGGTGTAAAAATAGTTACAGGTCAGTTACCTTGATAAAAAAAAAGAAAGGAGAAGGAGCAACACGTGTTCGAGAAAGAGAAAAAATGAATAATGAACAGCACAATTTCAACAAGCCTCGATACAGACGGACAACCTGTTGGGAGCTCATTTTTTTTTAAAAATGCCACAGTGCTGTGGGCTCCCTAACATCTTTTGTTTTGCATTTTAAACACATATCTATGGGATGGGAACTTTGATTAATCATACAAGACATCAGTGCCTGAGTGTGCTGTCCGGCAGCAGAGGACAGAACATAATTAACTCATGCTGACAGGTGCAAATTCACTACAGGTCAAGGGCGCATGCTTTCACATCGTGGCTGAAGATGCCCTCAGTCTAAAAAAAAAAATGTCTGATAAAATTATCTCTTGGAATTCTGATGAATAAAACTCCTCTGTGTTGACCCTGAGCAATGCCCTTCAGTCCCAAATGCTGAAGCAGAACTGCAAGGGACCTCACTTGAAATTCAGACCAGGGTATGAGAGGCTGACAGATTTTAAAAAAATGATATAAAATATGCAGAAAGCGTGTTTATACATGGTAAATTACAAGGCAAGTTAAGTCTAATTCGGCGCTTCTTACGTGGGTTTTTCATTGGTGATGAGCACTTTGACCTTGTTGAGAGCCTTCTTGGCACCGGTGGGTTGCGGGGCAGCGGCGGGCGCAGGCTTGGTGTGGGCGGGGCTTGCATGGGGGCTGGCGATATAGACCTTTTTGCCAGCGCTGCCTGGTGGTTTCGAGTGGGTGAAGTCTGTGATAAAGACTATTCCTTCACTGGTCAGCACTAATGAGAAATTTAAACAAAAAAAAAAAGAAATTATAATATGCATAAGCTTCTTACAGCTGGACAGATGGTCATTTGAGAAAACATCTGTTTTCCTTTATCTGAGAAAAAAAGGAGATGCCAGCAGTTCAATAGTCAGCATAAATGAACACCATGTGTCTCTCTAGAGGTGGCAGAACGGCTCTGATGTATCAAGATATTTTCAGACATATTACTGAATATTACTGTACTCTGAACTCCATCATAGAGAAATGATGTGTATGTGGGCGAGAATGTAGAAAAAGAACGTCTGAATCCAATTTTTGGTCAGTGCTCACGTACGCGCCATGTTGGAGGGATCAAAGGGGTCAAAAGAAAAGGAGAGTATGTTCTCGGCGTAGCTCTTCTTCCACAACTTGGTGCCTGTGTCTCCGTTCCACAGGACGATGTAGTTGGGAGGGTGGACGGCGAGCAGCAGATCGCGGGACGCATCCTGATTCCACAACCACTCCAAGTCTGGCAGGGAAAGAGAGCGAGACAGAGAGGAGAATGTGAGAATGAGAGGGATGGAGGCGTAGTGTGCGCCAGGAGGGAAAGACAGAGAATGATGGGTAGTGAATCTTAATGAAAACAAATGGCCAACAACAGAGCAACTGTTCAAAGTTCCTCCTTGGCAGTGCTGCGAGGGAAATGTCCCCTTCCTGTACAGGGCTGATGGACACAGAATCAATATAAATCCGAGCCCGCATGAGGTGGAGGGGAGCTTTCTGGAGGATATCTTACCCTGGATGGGCTTGGAGTGCTCCTGGATCTCACAATGTGCAGTGCCGCTGACTACATCCCACACTATGATCTTCCCCGAGGCATCTCCCGAAGCCAGCCGCAGACAGTAGGGAGAGCTCAAGTTGTGGTAGTAGTTTTCCCTGGACCATTTCACCTAACACACAACACAAAACACATGCTTGGGTATCTTGCAGTCGCTATGGAAACACTGCCATAGCTGCGCACTTACCATTTGTGTAGAGAAAGTAATCAATTTTTTGGTGATGATGAATTTCACTGATTGCGTGATGGATGCAAAGATTTTCTCATTAACTGTATACCAATCCAGAACAGGTCTCGTTCTATATTAGCGCTTTTATAAATTCTTAACTAATAACTACAGAAAAATAAGAAAATAAGCCACTGAAATACAGCCAAAGAAAGCTCTACACTTAAAAAGACAAACGACTACATGAAGAAGTTGGTGTTTAAATAATTGATTATGTCTGTGTATTTGTTTGTGAACAGGCACGCTCTACTGTGGCTACTTCTTTCTTTTTTCTTTTTTTTTATTATTCCACAAGCTTTCTTGTGTCAGACTGGGTGGTGAGGAATGGCTCACTGCTATGGCTGCGGTGCTTTACAAGATTAAAGTGTGCTTCGGAGTGAGGAATGAGAGCCTCGGCTTGAGCCCAGGCACTGATAATCACTGTAGAATTTATTGCCCGTTATTTACCCTTCTACAAAGCACATAAACCCATATACACACATACAGACAAACAAACAAACACACGTACGCGCACACACACATACGAAGAATAAGACTCTCCGTCAACACGGAAGAATCCTTTATCAGTGTTGCTAGTGTTGGCTTACACAGTAAAGCAGAAGCGAATGTGTCTGCTAGAGAGGACGAAAGCAACTTTGTGCAAGGTCGCACAATGCTAACATTAATACTGGGTGAGAAAATACTACTCCATCAGCAGGTACATGTGTCTTTTTCACCAGCAACAGACAAAAATCACCACGAAATGGACGTATGTGTAAGGAATTTTCAGGATGATGTACAGTATGTGCTTTGGAGATGATGATGAAAACTTTTAACATTATGCTTAATGTGCCTTAATCTGACTTAAAGCGCAACAGGTAAGATTTGCTGAATGTGCTTCTGATATCAGGTATTCAACTAGCATTTTCTGTGATTGAGCGAGAGTAAAATACGAAAAAAGAAGTTAAACTTCTGTCCCAAAACTGTCAGACCAAACTGACCTCTTAAACCTTAACTGAAAATACCACAAACGAAGCTGTTGTTTTTCTGTGGCTTTTTTTACGTAACTTTTTCTCCTTAAAAAGTTTAACTTAACTTTCAGACATTGAATTCTGCTCTGTATCCTTCAAAGCAAAGCTGGAGTAATTAGTCAATAAATTAAATAGTTAATTAAAAGAAAACAAATTGGCACCTATTTGTTTTTTTTTAAATAACTGATTAATTGTTTCACTCATTTGTCAAACATTTGCTGTTCTCAGCTTTTCAATGTGGATTTGTTGCTTTGATGGTAAAAAAAAAAAAAAAATCATTTGGGCTTAGGATAAGAAGTTGCGGCATTTTTCACTTTATTTCCACATTTTATAGACTGAACTAAATGAAACGAATTATCAATAAACAAAAGAGTTACTAAGGTTTAGCTGCAGCCCTACCATGGAGATGAACGATTAGATGTTTAGTGAAAAGGCGTTTACTGAGGGAACTCACCTTGACCACATTAGCTTTGTGCCTCTCCAGCACCTGGATGGTCTGGGCCGTTTTTGGATCGATGATGAGAATACTGGAGTGACATCCCTGAGCTATCAGCCCCTGCCAACCCCTACAGTAATGAAAGCCGAGGAGAATGATAGGAAGGGGAGAGCAACAGACAGAGAAGGTGAGCGATGAGGCAAGTGCAAAGGGAACCAAAAATATCTCTCCACAACAGAAGTAAGGAAGCGGTTTGAAAGTGAGTCACGCATCAGAACACATTAAGCAAATCTCCAGATGTGAACTTCATTCTGTCTGATGAGAGAACGTCAATGAGCGTCCCTGTTTGTCCAAACACGTTTCCCATGATTATATTATCACTTTAAAGCTGTGTATGCACTGAAATATCCTTTTTTGACTCCATGTTGATATAAACTCTTCAACGTGCATACGATAACTGCATCCTTTTCCACACAAAACTTCACAACCCAAATCCGCATTTAATTTTCAAATTCCACTAAAAGCAAAGACGTTTATTTCGCTTTGTACACACACAAGCTTTTGCTAAAACTCTCAATACAACTGGCTCACAACAGTGGGATACTGATGATCAAAATAGGGGAATGACGTCTGAAAACAATGAGGAAAAGTGAAGGTGAACTATTAACTACAACATGTCATTTATATGTTAATCACCAGTAACATGTCCACTGAGCTTTTTTTCCAGTTACAGCTGATTAATGCAAAGCTTGAAGAGTGATCACTGCAAAATATAATCCCTGCTTCATGTGTGTGACAGTCGTGTTGACAAAGAAAGATATCCTCGGCCCCTTTAAGCTGAAGTAAATGAAGTCACACTGCAGTCACAGTCTCTGCTGCTTTTCTTTAAGAAGTGGAGGCTGCAGACATTCATCAGGCCGAGCTGAATGTCACATCACATCACATGACACAGGATGCCCTACATGTCCCTCTGCGCTGCTGACAACAAACTACTTCACTAGCACTTATTATCACCTTATCACTGTGTCGCCGTGCAGCTGTAACAGCAGTATGCTGAAACACACTCGCAACGTAATAAACAGCTCATAAGCAGCGTCTTTACTAAATAGAGCAGCTACCAAACGATGCTAGCGGAAGAGGGGCAGTACTCACCAATCTACAGCGGTTTTATTCTGTATATTGAGAGTGCCAGTCAAAGTCCGAGCCGCGAGTTTGATGTTGACGGTGTACGGAATCATATTTGTCTTTCTGTGCTGATGCTGCGTTCACATTTGTCGACCGAAAGCTGCAACAACTGATTAGCTTCAGCTGGCTCGGCTGTACTGAAATTCCTAACAGGAAGCAAAACGGTGCTTGTGCATCGGAGGCCGTGTGGGAACAAACGGCAGATGTACAACGTTCCGCAATTTTTACGTCGGAATTGAAAGCTTTTCTTAAAATGTCAAATATATTTATTGACCACACAAAGTGATCTGTAACAATAATAGCACTCATTTTGTATTTATTTTTAATCAACTTGAACATAACGGTTAAGATATGATAAAGGTGAAAATGTCTTTTTTTCTGTGCTTATTTTGTGAATCTAACATTTTGTGAGGGTAAATGCACTGCACAGCCATTATTGTGAGTAAATGTTGTTGTTTGATTAAAAGAAATCCCCATGCACTGGTGGGGCGAAACTGTGTAATTATCATCACATTGGCAAGCTGGCAGCACTTTGCAATGAAATCAAATATTTAACACACCCTTCTGGCAACTCAGAATATGTTGGACTTTAAACAGAATGTCACCGATTAAATCCCAAATAGCATTACATGGAGTGCTGTTGAATTTGCTCATTTTTACAACCCCAAGGACCCATTTCTAGCACCAGAAACGACTTATTTGTAAGGTTTATTCCATCGTTTGAAGTCCTATTATAGCTTAATAAATGTTCATGATAAACAACTGTCCCAGCAGCTTGGCCTTCATTATGATTTGCCCCCTGTGTAATGTGCAGTCAGACACTGATGATTTTATGCCCACATGGTGCATAAGAGTGCTGCTCGGAGCCACGTCTCACAGGAAGGTGGTGGCATCATATGCTAGTCTGACGGACTTGGAGGCAATACACAAGGGAGAGCAGTTAATGGCTTTGGGCCACCACAACTTAAACTAAA
This sequence comes from Terapon puta, assembly GCA_028564955.1. NCBI lineage: Eukaryota > Metazoa > Chordata > Actinopteri > Centrarchiformes > Terapontidae > Terapon > Terapon puta. The sequence goes on along the minus strand of JAOXYL010000039.1, from coordinate 5,909,834 downwards.
GTACCTCACATAACTGTTGGCAGCTCAGACCATCAAATATGTTCAGCCTTTTTTAATTATGATTTTATCTTTATTTTTATTTTGTGGCACTTCACTCCAGTAGTGACCTCACGCTTGTTCTAGATGATTGTTATGGGTTGGGGGTGGGGGAGGAATCACAGGTCACAGGTGATTCCACCTCCTTGGTCCATCCCTGCATCCTTTTATTGAACATCAGGAACTTGTCCTGTCAACCTTAATCAAATCCTGTCATCTCCTACACAGCCTATATCTCACATCAAATGTCCTCAGCTCAGAGATAAGAGGAGTTACTCTCACAAGCAACAATAATGGGCTTGAGATTCACTTACTTGAAAAAGAAAGCTGTTACTATCAGCCTTCTGGCACTTGGATAACAGCAGATTATGACATTCTGGTGAAAAACAGGATTCAAGTTTGAGAAACAAATTATATAGAAAACAAGACATGTCATAATGAGAAACCGAAAGTGCAGAATATAATAAATAAAACTTGAAATGGGCAGACATTTTATCTGTTATAGTTTAGTGACCCCAAGAAAGATTTTCCCTCAACTCGCAGAAGACAGCATTTGACTGATTCTCGTGAAATCTGGAGATGACCTTTAAGAAAGATAAATCTTTCTTTTCTTCCACTGACTGGGACAAAGTGAACAAGACAAGTTCCCATAATATAAAAAATGGAGCATTTTTCTCTCATTTGTAACGACATTGTAGTGGAGACACTGACATGGGGTGTGAAAAAATATGTATCTTTTTTAATAAAAATGTTCCGCTTCTTCACTTATGGTTCATTGGTTTCAAATGCAGAAATGTTTGTTTATCACAATATAAGAGAGGCAATTTGTTATTTTGTTATTTGTTTAGGGGTTGGTCTAAAACTGTCTGCATTGTGATTGTACCAAATGCTGCATTTAAACTCTGTATTATATGGTATGTTATGCTTAAATGTTTAATTTTTCAAAATAATTCCAATTCTTTAGATATATTGAAAGGTAAATCCAGGGTTCAGATCCACGCACTGGAAAAAGTAATTTCAATCTTTTTATATTCTCGCAGACTAAAGGATGTGTTTCACACCTGTCTTTGTCACATGCTTATTGGATTTTGTTAGAAATCCCCTGCAGCTCTTTTGTGATTTACATATTAATTGTCAGTTGGTTGACTCAAGATTGCATCACACTTTAAATCCTGGATGTTTGACTATCTGTCAAAATCATCTTGTGGTTTTCTCCACCTTAAATGCACACGCCCAGAATCTGTCATATTTGTCGTGATTGCTGCAGGACCGCTGTCTTTAGAAACACAGCTGATCTGAATTGTTATAGCATTTTTTATTCTTCCCCGAGGCACACATCTTTAAACTTCAGTCAGACATAAAGCTGTGGTCCATATCAAGATGACTAAAGTTATGAATATCATTTTTACAGAATATGACTCAAATACATCGTCGATAAATGTCATCATCATCAACTGAGCAACTTCAGCAGCAGCATACTAATTCCCTGTCCACATTTTACAAAGCACAGCATGTCATTGAAAAGTCTCTTTCTGCACTGACCTGGAGAGTTCATTTCTAGACAGTTCATGAGAAAGGAACCTCTCGTCTCATATGCCACTGAAATATTAACTTGCATTTTGGCTTCAGTTATATAAAATGAGGAACAGTCTGTCCGTCAAAATTGATACATTTCGAGGCAGAGGTGTTATGGCAAAGCTCAACTTTGCATAACAACATATTTCATTACCTTTATGTGGGAGGAATGGGGATTATATCTACATGGGGACAGTGTCTAATTAATCTAATTTAAGCATTAAAATTAGATTAATGAATTCAATTTAAGCATTCCTCATTTAAGTACATTTCCTCTTTTGAAACAAAAAAATTTACTCACTGTAGGAATACATTTTTTCAGTACGTGTTTGATGAGCATGAAACCTTTCTTTCTTTGAACAATGAGAAGGAAAAGTAGCCAGTAGAAGCATAGAAATTAAATTTATATTGATCTTCTCATCTGAATGCATGGGGCTACTACCAGGCACTTCTCCCCAAATGTCAAAGTGTCCCTTTTTAAAATGATGGGTCTAGGATGCTAAAACATGACGGTCCTGGTTCAGTTCTGTTCAGGTCATCACATGATCTTGTTACTTTTTATGATTTACTTTCTATTGTTATTATTACCAATCTATTTGAGTACAATATACACAATATTTGTGCTTTCAGAACGGTCCTGGAGGCACATCGAGACTCAATATGATTGTCTGTCACAGCTCATCATCAACATACTGCATATGTAATTTATTTGCATGTTGTTACATGTGGTCACATTCAATTTCTGCTGCATTGGGTCGTTCTTGACGACTGCAATAAGCAGCAGAGTGGCTGCAAAAACACAGGCCTGATGCACCATTATGTAATCACATAGTTAATACCAATATGTTAACACACATCAAGAGGCACATCCAATCAGTTGTGGTTCTGGCCTAAATAAGTCTGCTAAAAAAAATAACAGAATACTAACTTTGTAATTGGCCTCCAGAGAGACACTTGTATTTTTTGTCTGACACTGTGCCCTTCAAAACTATTGCATTACATTGCTGCAAAATAGATTTTTTTAATCATTTTTTTGCCAGGAAAATGGCTGGTTAAGCCTTGGGGAAAACATTATGGTCATGGATTTAAATAACTACTTGGCTAGTAGTAGTTTGCTTGGCTAATAGTTTGACATGTTTGGGCTTTATGCTCTCTGAGAGATGAAGAGACTGATACTCCTCTAATTCAGGAATACTGATATAGTATACTATAGCATTCACTCTGTAAGATGATAGTGCTACCATCTTTTTGCTTTCATTCTGAATTATTTGAAATGGGATTTTTAATCTAAATTCTAACTTGGAAAGGTGGACAGCTGCCTCTGGATTCCAGACTTTCTCGAACTGTACCACGTTCATTCTGTGGCAGCTTCTCTGTAGTAATGTGATTAGTTGCAATTTTCTTTGCCATTATACAAAATATGAATTGATGTGCAGTGTTTGAAATGGGAAGGTGGCCTCAGCTTTTATGACTTATCTTTCAATCATATTTTTGTTTGTCTGTGTGTGTAGTTTTAATTGATGTGATGCCACAATAATGAGTAGTGTTAAAAGTGAAAAATCATTGTGTGGATAATACTCCAATAGTGTCACTTTAAAGTGTCAAACTAAACATGCTCATCATGCTGCAGAATGGCCACAGTCAGTGTTTTAGTACTGGATTATTATTGGTGATGCATAACTGTGAGCAGCATAACATGAGGTAATGCAATGTACTTGTGGAGCTTATTTTCATACTGTTGGATAGTTATATTTTGCATATAAAATCTGAATCCATAACAGAACAAATAACTATAACAGTCAAAAACATGTGGTAGAGAAAAAATATTTAGTTACTTTTCACTATTGATAAACCTCCTAGATATTCCTAGATAAATTTATCATCACTACCTCACAAGTAAACTGACTTTATTTCTACACCCTGTAGACCCTGTGGACCCTGTGATGGGTTAATCTGTTCTAAGTGCACTTCTGCAGACCAAAGAGTAACATCCCCGCTTCAGACCAAAGCGTAACATCCTCCTGGGTGGCTCCTCACTCAGGGATCCACTTGTACCTGCAGTTGACATCAAACCAATGATTCTCTGGTACCAGGTCACCATGTCTTTTGTCATTCTATTAATACCTGTCTCAAATATACAGAATGCATTTAAACTACATCTTCAAATCTAATATTTAAGAATTGTTTGTACCATTTACATCGACAGTCGCTCTCAGGTCAGTTTTATCCCACTGTATGTTGAAAGGCTTTGTTTGTTACTTACATTTTTTCTCTTGCTTAATTCTTTGCAAACATTCAGAATCACATTCATTATGCATATATGAATGTAATGTAATGAAAAGTATAGGAAATATTGCAACTTGCAGTATGCAGCATAGAACCTATGTGAAATGTCTCAATGTTAACACAGTTTTATTAATTCACAACAACAAGGAAAAACTGAAATATGTTTTTACAGAGTGGATTTATTCCATCTCTGTCTCATTTTGAGGCCGGAGGCAGCAGAAGGTTTTTTTCTGTAGCCACCCAAAGAAGCGCCTGAACCCACTCCTTTTTGTCTTTTTGAGCCCTGAAAAAGCAAAGGAGTAAAGTCAGTGTCTGAACCACAGCAGAAGTAACAGTTAACCACAGTGTGAATTGACCTGGTGGCTTAAAAACAGGTCAGCAGGTGAATATAATGTCCTACCTTTTGTGGTGCAGAAGGATTCATCCACCCTGACTGGCTGCTCCGTGATGATCAGCTCATCCTGCACTTCATTGATAACAGGAAGTTCATCAGCAGGGGTCAGAGGAGGTGGTGGAGCTGTAGCCCCAGGAGAGTCTGGATCTCTGGTGAGCTCTTTAATTTCATTCTCGGCATCCGGGACTGAAGAAGTGACTTCAGTTTGAGGGCTCATAGATGGTGGAGGAGTTGAAACCATTATTGAGTCTGGAACTTTGGTAGGCTTGTTAATTTCATTTTCAGCACCCAGGACTGAAGTAGTGACTTCAGCTGGTGGGGTCACAGGAGTTGGTGGAGCTGGAACAGCAGCAGAGTCTGCATCTCTAGTGGGCTCTCCAACTTTACTCTCAGCATGGACTGTAGAAGTGACTTCAGCTGGCGGGGTCACGGGATTTGGTGGAGCTGGAACAGCAGCAGAGTCTGGATCTCGTGTGGTCCTCACCCCTATGTTCAGTATCCTGGACTGAGGGTGTGACTTCAGCTTGAGATCTCATACGTTGTGGAGGAGTTGAAACCATGACGGAGTCTGGATCTCTGGTGGGCTCTTTAATTTCATCCGGGACTGAAGAAGAGACTTCAGTTTGAGGGCTCATAGATGGTGGAGGAGTTGAAACCATCATTGAGTCTGGAACTCTGATAGGCTCTTCAGTTTCATTTGCGGCATCCAGGACTGAAGAAGAGACTTCAGCTGGAGGTGGTGGAATTGTAGCCACAGCAGAGTCTGCATCTCTAGAGGGCTCTCCAACTTTACTCTCAGCATGGAGTGAAGATGTGACTTCAGCTGGAGGGGTCACAGGATTTGGTGGAGCTGGAGTAGCAGCTTGATCTCTGGCTTTAATTTCATCCTTGGCATCCTGGATTGAAGAAGTAACTTCAGCTGGAGGATTTGGTGGAGCTGGAACAGCAGCAGAGTCTGGATCTCTGGTGGGTTCTCCTATTTTATTTTGGGCATCTAGGACTAAAGAAGTAACTTCAGCTGGAAGTGGCATAGCTGCAACAACAGCAGAGTCTGGTTCTTTGGTTTGCTTTTCACCCCTATCTTTGGGATCCGGGACTTCATCTGGAGGGCGTATATGCAGTGGTGCTGGTGTCACTGCAGATTTTTGCTCCAGACAAGGTGTTGGCTGCTCTGCTGATTTACTGAACCCAGCGTTAGAAGGTGGTTCAGTGATTAGTTCATTGTCCTCCTCCAGACCAGGCTCTTCATCCACATCTTCAGCAGGGCTGTTTTTTGCCTCAGCATCATCCACCATGTCTGCTGGCTGGATGCTGGACACCGCAGTGTGAGCCTGAGGCTGAAACAATGCACAAATTTCTCCTGCTGCGACACTGACGATGGTGTTAAGCACCTCTGTTGCAAAGCAGTTGAGTTTCTTGACCAAGACATCTGTAGTGTCACTCTGTCTAATCTTCTCCCGGATAGACAGGACCAGGCCGTCTCTGATGGAACGGGAGAAGGGGAC
>JAOXYL010000039.1:5864483-5903938 GCA_028564955.1 Terapon puta | reverse complement strand
GGTCAGGTGTGGTGCTGGACTCTTTATGTGTTTGTGTGTGTCTGTGTTCTTATTTTTTAAGTAACTTACTGCACTCTTAGTGTGCGCTTGCTCTCCTCATCCACAAAGTGGGTCATATCTTCAGCAGTCACCTCAGATGGTAGCTGGTTTTTCTGCTGAAGCCTCAGAAGCTCAGATACCAATGCAATCTAAACATATAAGAGACCCTTTGTCTTTATATTGAAGTACACAACAAAGTGTCTGAGACTTTACTCTGGTGTAGTTAAGAAAGCTGCAGTGGGTCTTACCTGAGACTTATACGAGCCAATGTGCCAGCAGGTCAGCAGAGTCTGCTCATATATGGGTGTGTCAAACATCACCTGTGATGGAAATAAGATAATGTTGCTTGGTAGTCTACATCTAAAATGTCCAAAAAAAAAAAAGAATTCTCACATACCTTGATGGGTTTGTAGACGCCTCTGCTTCCTTCTATAAAAGCCATTTTGTTGCTGTATGTCCAAATACAGAGCAGTGAAAACTACTCCAAAAGTTTGCCAACGAATGCAATGAACGACGCGAGAGTACTCAAACAAGTTGATCCTCTAGGTACAAGTGAGCAGAGTGTGTTCAGGTTGGGTATATTGTTCGAATGATGTCAATAAAGTTATCCAATATTTTACTCTATTGCTTGACTAACATTGTGTTCTGAATTTCCAGCTTGTGTGGGGAAAAACAGAGATACTGCGTATGAAACATTCTGTGTGAAACAGAGAAGCATTTTTGCACTCTGTATGCTATCTACTGTAGGGTAACTCAAGGTCATGCGATGATACTGAGCTAACTTTCTTATCGGACGTGCGGCCTATTCACCCCCACCCTTTAGAGGCTGCTGTCCTGTGTAACTAGGGACCGCCCAAATATTAATAAAAGACAGGAGACGATGAGATTGTTCAGAGTGGGTTGGAGATTGTAACTGAACATATCTCTGTCCGTTCTCCTTGCAAGTATACAACTTAACAACTGTGTGTCTTCTCCTTAAAATGTGTGTTTCAATGATGTTCTAGGTTGCTTGAACCTGACGTATATAAAGTCTGCAGAGAGAATCTCATTGTTGACTCACAGCAACCAACATTCTGGAATCAACTTTTTAGAATTTTTTGTCACACACGCACAGATGAGCAGGGGGCCATATTAAACACTATGAGTTATTATAATACATATTGCAATATAAATGTCTTATTAAGTGTGTTGATGATCTGATGGATCAAAGATTATCTAATTTAAGTGCACACCTCACTTCTGTGCAGTCAGACATAATGAGAACGAGCACAAACATGTCCAGGGCCACAGTCCATGTGTGTCTGTTCAGTCCATTACCAAATACTATTATTAACAACTACACAAAATATTTTTCAGAAGGATTTTCTACTCCAAACAATACTTTTGGTATGGTTAGGGGTTACATCTCCCTAGAAACAAGATATAATTTTAGCATGGTAAACTTATGTCAAGAGCGGACTATTGTGGTATAAGTAATGTCTGTGAAAGAGACTGGAATATGTTACACAAGTTAACCGCTAAGAAAGAAAAAGAATTCTTTCTACTTTCTCATCATTTTCATAGTTAATACAAAGTCTTGTAAAGAATAGCCAAACATATGACAATCTTACATTGTAAACAGGAGATTTCAAAAACACCCCGTGATCAGTGGTTGGATTATTTGACAATGAGCCAATAACTCTTCTAGCTGCAGATGTAATATTCACTGTCCTTGTAGGTCTGTTTTTGTCTCTTGTGACTCCTAAAAAAATGTATTTTCTGGGTCTTGCCAGTTGAATAACTTCCCCGGTCACGTGTTCACCTCAGCTCTCCCTTGTTTCATGCTGGAAAGGCAGCGTTTAGTCAGGTTACTCTCTAAGGACAGGCATTATTTGACAGAGTGAAAGGCAATAAATCAGTCCTTTATTTCTCTCTCTTGTTTTTCTTCGTGCAGTCTTTACGTTTCTGTGGCTGTGCTGGCCGAGGGACTTGGGCGGCAAAGCGTAATGAAGGTTCTGTAATGAAAATGGAGAGCAGGGATAATCACACTTTGGGTCACGTAAAAACTCAATTAGAGCCTGAGTGCTCTGAGAGCGCTTGACTGCTGGCTCATCAGCCGTGTGAAATATCCACATTATTTTTGCTACCCATCTGTATATCTAGCCTCAATATCCACACATACCCTTGTGTTTATGAGCATGCTGAAATGTTTTATTGACATACCGAATGCATTATGTATTTATTCACACAAACTCCACTGACTCACACCTCCCCGCTCTGTGATGTACCTTACAGAGAAAACAAATATTTGCTCACGGTGAATATAAGATATTTCAGTAAAAGTTGCCAGTTTTGGGGCTTCCCACACTTTAGTTTTAATAAATAACATATTAGATTAAAAGGGTGATTATGAAACAAACAATCATGCATCAGTTTTTTTTTTACATAATTTGTGAGGGAATTTTCCAGGGATCATGTGCAATGTTAAGCACACGTTTTCAATTTCATTAACCAGCGTCAGGTAATTTTTTAATTTGCAGTCCCCTGGAAGATCACAAATAAAACATACAAATAGCGAAAGGACAGCACCAAGCAAACTAAAAAAAGAAACACATGATACAACATCATATACAGCAAAACAGCAAACATGTCAGTAACATGTGACAGACAGACAGTAGTGCTACTGATACAGTGAAATTTTAGCATCGAGCAGAAAACACAGGTTCCCCTAAACAACAATAACAATCTTTAACTATTTCAAAATTCATCTAATCAAATGGACAAACTCAAATGTACCGTTTATGTGAAAAAATAAGGCTGTTTTTTTAATTTGTTGTGGGATTCGTGTTTTGGAGACATACTGAATGCCTTCTCATTGGATAGTAACAGATATCTTGCTTAGAGGCTAGAAACAATGATTTCATTTCACAATAAAAGCCCTGTGAATTTCAAACCTGTTTGCTGAATGATATGGAATATATAACACATCAAAAAGCCAAAATCAAACATAAAAAAACAAACTGCAAAACAACAACAAAACAACTGGGATAAAAGACAGTGAAAGAGCCGTACAGTACGACAGATGTGCTGTCAGAGCCACGAAAGCCAAGAGGCTTATCGTGCGGCTCCCCTTACCATCATCATCTCTTCTCCAAACTTCTAACTGACACACTACAAAATCCAGGCTCTGTTATGTGTGTTTTTGTTTCTCAGAAAATAGTGAATTAATGACAAGCTGAAGCTCTCCCCCACCCTCTAGAGTCTGTATGCTCTCATTTCTGCCATCCTGCCCTCCATTCTCTTGATCTTCACATCAGAATTCCCTCTGCGAGCACAGTGGGCACGGGGAAGATGAAACAGAGGCAACAGGGCCATAAAATTCTCATTGATTTCTCTAAAACCATGGCAGTCCATATGGGAGGCTCAAGTGAATGTTTTACTGCGTCTCAGTTCACTTGAAAAGTCGGTGGTGGCTGGAGAGAGCCTAAATGTTTGTCTTTCAAAGTTCTCATCACCAGATTAGACCTTCTGTTGCTCATGAAGCGCGTCAGATCCACATGAACGGACCGCGCGGTTGAATCGTGCCGCCAGAATGTGTTAACAGCTCTCCTCCATATTTCAAACGGTCTCGCGCGACGGATACAGTGCTCGATGTCAGAATGAGTTATGATATCAGACTCTGAGAGGAGAGATCCCCACAAGATATCGCTGATTTACTCTTATCCTCAGGCAATTGAACATCTGCCATATGTACATTAATGAAAGCCTGAGCGAGCCGTGGAGTCAAGGCGTTGTCATCTGTGTAATTGGCATTGGCGTTATTTCCGTGACTTCTGCTGGTATGAAACTGATTCTAAATTGCTGGCTTGTAACACCAAATGAGTCATCGTTTTATGCTCAGCCTGCATAATGGCTTCACGCTGGGAAAATGATACATAATGGACATATTTTATCTGTCATAAATAGAGTATAACCAGAGCTGACAGGGAGGGCACGAATGGCACAATGAGATAAACCATAAGGTTAGAGCTCCTACTAGGATTTTGCACCAATAGACGGGATGGGAAATTATAACAGTGGGTATTGCCATTTGATTACATGTGAATAGTCGACATCCATTTCAGCCTGACTACAGAGAAATAGGCTCGAGCGTGGCTTTTTTTGACACTGTACTTGTATAATGTGTTGATTGTTGAGCATCATCATTTCATTAAAGCCCAAAGAGAGGATGCTACCTCTGTGTATATTCAGAATAGTTCCGAACAACCCATACAGCAAAGTAATTTTCATCGACTGGGTGCAGATGAGGGCCACGTATTTGTACAATATCTCTGCAGAGCAATAAAAGTGTCTGAGCCACATCTGAGTGCAAGGTAGGAGGTGGAAATGAGTCTGCTTCTGTAGGACGGAGTCAGTAGACGCTATTTTGTTTTTTTTTCACTGTGGAAAAAAAAAAAAAAAGATGTGAAGTTGAGTTCCAAAGTTCATTCTTGGCCTTAAAAGGCATCAAATGACAAAACAATTTCACATAAAGGTCCATTTAGGGACCATTCTTGAGCTCTATCAGCAAGTGAAGTCTGCCCCACTGTCAGAGACGTGTACGGTGGAGGTGCAGCTTTTTTCTGAGCACTTATGAGACTTTTAACACTGAAGCTGGCATGGAGGAGAAGTCTGTAAAGTGCATAGAAGAAACGAACATCTGAGCATCTACCTTTCTTTGACAACTGAGCAGATAAAATGGCATCATCAAAAGTTCAGTCTAAATGGACCTCTTACGCGTTGTACATTTAACAGGTGATACATGACACTGAAATCTTGAGTCAGCATGTGGAAGAACATAAAAAAAACACTGATACATGACACAGCTGTGCACTGAATATGACATCAATCATAATGTGCTATGTCTTCTGCCGTCAGTAGATCTCAGCCCTGTGTGAGCCATTGTGTTAGACAGCACTCCTTTTAATTTGTCTTCATCTCCTATAAATCTCCATGTGTGTTTGTGAGTAAGCATGATGGCAATTAAGGATTATCTTTCATACTGTACGCATTTGAGAGGCCATCAAGTTTTTCTGTATGCACGGATATTGTTTCTCCTATTAGTGTAGATATGAGTAGGATGGAGCTTAGTTAAACTATGCATGATACTGGCCATTAAGCCCTCTCTGAGCCATTATCTACAGACTCAAACAATTTGAACATTAGGGGGAACGAGTCAATATGCCACTGAGCACTCAGCAATGCGAAGTTAGGCGATGAAAATGAATAAACATAGACTCGGCACCGAGAAAACAGGGAGATCACGACCACGTATTGCACTTACATTTACCTTAAACCAACATTTGTCAGCTTCGTTTTTCAGGCTGTGGAAAGAGTACTTAATGGAGTGAAAACACCATGTCACATAAACCTGACCCTGTGAGAGCCATAAGTGGTGCTTTCTGTCTCTCGGCCACACTTGATGCCTCATCAACACAAACCGCACATTCTGATGCAGCTGTCGGCATAACATATTACTCATTCTTGCCGTGGCCTCCGTCCTGTTGTTTTATTGCCGTCTAATAAATGACAAGGTGACGGACGGTCAAACATGAAATGCTGTTAAAGAAAACGAGTCTCTCCCGAGAGGAGAGTAAAGAAAATGAATTAAACCTTGGGTGTGTGATGTTTCAATAAAACAGTAAGACTATATTCAACATGCAGGGCAGATGAGGCTTCACAGCCTATTAGTTACACCAAGGAAGATTAGCGTGGGGATGGTATAAAAGCCAGGAGAGAAGTATTTCACCAGCTTAATGTGATGATGAAGCCTATAAATCTTCAACAACATGATAAGCTGTAGATGTCTTACAGTCATGCAAATCATTTTTGTTAATCGCTACTGTAGCATATTTTTCTGTGATTCAGTCTTTGCATCTTCAGTTTCCTAAGGCAGAGAGTACAGCTGTGACACATTATTTTACCGCCTGGGGTGCACACACATTCTTGATTAATATACTTAGTATAATATGAGTTCATCTGACCTCCTAACAGTGTTATTTGTCCCTGTGGACTTAAGTTAGACTAAAGTGATGTAAGTGTTTCGTTACTCGTTACTCACATACATTGAAGTGAATAAGTTAAACCCCGGTTGGTAAAGGCAACAATGAGAACTCGGTTGCCAGGGATACCCTCTAATCACGGCCAGATATGGAGACATAGAGAGACATAGAGGGTGGAAGCGAAGGAGAGAGACGGAAGAAAAGTGACATTCACTGCATTCCGACTCTTTGGCAGCACTGATTTTGTAGACTTGACAATAAAGCATATCCAGTTAACGCAAAATTGAATTCAATATAGGAGATGTGATTTAATACACATAATGGGAGGTGGAGGGGAGAAAGTCAAAAAGAAGCAGATAGAGAATAAAGGAAGCTCAAGGTTGAGCCTGCAAAGAAAAATAAATGCCAGAAATCCACAGTATGCTCAGACACTCATTATCACAACTTAGCTGCACAGCGAGACTCTGCTGCACTCTCTCTACACTGCACTCTCCTCCTATTCTGATGTAAATTTACCCAACCTATAGACCATAAGGAATTACAGCTGAACTCACTTGTTGTGTGTATATCTGCGTCCAGGCGCATGACCACACGCATTGTGTGCCCTCGTGTGTTCACCGGTGCATGCATGGGCCTGAATTAGAGGCACTCCATCTTGGACCAGAGACGAGTTATGTTCTAATTACCCCAGTTCCAATTAAGCCAGATTACTTTCCAAAACCAAGGATGCATGACAGCTCAATATTAATTGACCGACGCCTTGGTGCAAGTGTGATTGGTGTGTGTGAGTGTGAGACTCATGAGTGAGTGAGTGGGAAGAAAGAACAATATATGAGGCAAAGATTGGCAAAGGCCACCAGTAATAAATACAGCTAAATGGAGAAAACAAAAGCAGTAAGTAAGTTAGTTTGTTTACTGTCCCCCCCAAAGTAAAAGCAAATCTTTGGGCTGTTTATGCAACTCCTTTGTCTTTTGCTCTCCCCTGTCAGAGTCAAAGTCTTGTCTATGCCTCATCAAATCCTGACAAAAGACCTGGAAGGACAACTGAATCAATTACAGTATGAACAGATAGAAAATGGAGGTTGTTTTAAACCTTTTGGGACTGTTGTGCGTTTGATCCCTCAACAGATGAGACCTTAGTACGCCAGGAGTCCAGCAATCTGTCACGGTCCATAACTCTATTTCTTCTTCCAGGCCACATGCCCACCACCCCGGGTGTGTTCGTTGCCATTCTCCACCAGTCCACCCGATACCCCCAGACCTCTCTTCTTGCTTTCCAGATCCTGCCACTCCCATCTGCACTGCAGTCACAGCCAGTGAGCCAGTCATAAATGCTGAACCTTCATATTTTGCGATTGGCAATGAAAAGTATGCTAATGTCTATAATGGATACCTTTTTGTTAAACTGTCTAGTTAAATTACATTGGTATTTATCTGGACTGTCACCTATGTAACTGACTCAGATTTACATTAGACATTGAGCAATTAGCCGTCCTCCCTCCTGTCATTAAACAACAAAGTTAAGCACAGTAAGTGCAGGAGACCCCCATCATCATGGTGACAATATTAACCACATGCTCATTGTCTGGGAATGACTGCAGTCATAATCAAAACAAACCAGTATTTCTTACAGCAACAAGAGGGCTTTGTCATAAAGTAATGAGATGTTGTGTCGAGGCGTTTGCTGAAACTCCAGATGTCATTTTTCTTGGCAGAATAGAGTTTAAAACTGTAAAGCCTATAACAGGAAGGTCATATCTGCATAACTCTCTAACTGGACAGGACACCTAGGAATTAAGTTCATAGTGCCAACACAGGAAGCACGGTGCCTGTTATGTAGCTTGCTGGATTATAACGTTTGATAGACCACATCAGACTTTCATGCATGAAACAGTAGTTCACTTGTCATCAATTCACGATTTGATTAACTGTGAGACAAGTTGATTTGTATTGTGTCATGTGAGTCAAGTTACATTTTTATAAGTTTGATAAATGAACAATAGCCACTTGTTGAATGTCAGCTAATAATTATTTGATTTAATTCAGGTCGATGTTAGCATTGTGTTTTGCAAAAGGCAACTATATGAGAGCTTTCTTTTTAAAAGAGAGTTAAGGTCATATGTAAACCATTATCCCACCCTGCTGTCATGTGAATGGTTCGCCTACACATGTTAAGCCAAGGTATCAATGAGATTCAGAGCCCCCACAGAACTTTTCAACAAGATGGCAATTTAAAATGCATTACGTAAGTCACAAAAACCTTCAAGAAAAGAAATACAAGGGAATATCAAGCAATAATGGCAAAAAATACATTTAAATTAAAGAGTAAAAAAAAGGTATAGTAAAATATGAACATATAAAATATAGAAATGCATATATTATCTCATATTTGATTTAATGAAAGACACTAGAAAACAGAAAAGGCTTATATAAATTGGTGTGAAATTTAGCTGTTTTCTATAATTCGAACTGTAGGGTAGCCTGTAGATGCTGAACAGAGGAGGCCTGAGAATGAGGATTTGGGGAGCTCCTTACCATTTCTGCAGGTATATTACTGGTGGCCACAAAGTCCCCGTCTTTCACATTGTATTTATTTAAACAAGTGTATCACTGTGCCAGAAAGTCTAATCCAGCTCTCCAAACAACTGTTTGGTGCCAACCAATTTAAAAGCAGCCTTTCTCACTCAAGTTTTTTCTCTTACATTAACAATTGCTTTGGTTTCCTAACAATGATAATAGTGTCTGAATAACTCATTTGCAATAACCATGATCAAATCCTAGCTGTACCATGCCAACCATATGTACAGATATTTTCAGAAATGAGAATTTCAAAAATATCTTCCCTGAACATTGGAAGAAAAAAAATGTTTTATACAATCCAATGTTTAGCAAACTTGTCATCCGCACTCTCACAGTTTCCTTTGCCTGCTCAATTCAGCTTTTGCTCACATGTAAATTGCTGAACCACTGGCAAAGCCAAACAGACCAGCCTCCCAGATTGATACCACCCTCCCTCTGCCCACCTCTGCATTACAACACCACAACATGATGCCTTCATCCTCCATAGCTGCAACAATTCATTCATCAAACTTTGCATTCAGCTCTGAAACAGCCGCATCAAACACAACAAAAAAGATCCATCCATCAAGCACTTAACACTCGCAGATTTTCAAGGAGCTCTGTATCATATTGTAGCTAATTTTTACCCAAACGGCAGTATTGAGCACAAACAGCTCCATCTTCAAGGATCGCTGGCTGAAGTCATTCATCTTGCACCACCTGTCACACACGTACCCGTCTTTGTCTGATGCTGATCTGTTATAGGTGATTATGTTTCGTTCTTTTGCTTCTTTTGTCTCGGTGGCCTGCAGAACAACAGAATCTGTTCGAATCGAATGAGTTCACACCAGGGACGCAATGTTTTCATCACTATTTGTCATGAACCCCCATCCCCCTTAAAGCTATGATGATGTACTGTGGCAGGAGTAGGTTTTTGTAAAGAGAGTCGTACCAGGTCGGCACAGAGGTGAAACTTCAGTGGTGTAAGACAACGTGATGTAGTCATGACTAAGTGATGACTTCACTGCCTGTTATGGAGGAAGAGAAGTGACTTTGGTCTTTCTAACTGGAGCGGGAAGGTCATTCAATTCTCGGGGAGCCAAGAGTTGAAATTGGTTAGAGTAACGACCAAGATTCAAGGATTTTTATAACAGTGGAATGAGCTCAAATTCTGTCACACCCTTGTTTTTGACTCTGGTGAACCGTTCTGACCAGTGCGAGCCCTTAAAAAAAAAAAAAAAAAGCAGCAGTGACGGTAAGAGTAGATGAGTCTGGGTGCTGATGGGTAATCAATCATCCTCACTGCCGAGATGAGAGCAGGTTCCACTGCAGTGATCCCGAGGCGGTGATGGGGAGGGGGGGGTGAGAGGGGAAGAGACACCAGGAGAGAGAAGGTTAGTGAGATAAAGTGCAACAGAGTGGAAAAGACAAAGGCGAAGTTTGATCACGTCCCTACCAGGCACAGAACCGAGACCTGACCCACACAGACAGGGACCACCGAGGGGGCCGAGGAGCTTAGTAGTGCAGAAGATCCTGGTTTGAACTTCAACCTTAAACTTTAACTGAACACAGCCTTCATATATTACCATAAAATAAATTATATATGAATATATGATATATATTCATGTTGTAACACCTTTTTTAGACTTAACACAGCTATAATTTCATCAGAAGTGAAGGAAATTGGATTGTGTGTGTTGTTCTCTGAACAGGTGATGGATTTATTGTCCAAACAGTTTGATTATAGCTCACATCAGTTACAGACATTCAGGGGGGTGATTTGTGGCCTGCAGCTATTCATCACCTGTCAGTTTTCGGGGGCTTGATGACTTTGTAATCAGGTGGGAGTTTGAATGAAAAATGCATGCAATTCATAAATATGGTGTACGTATTTACTGTAAACAGCCTTTAATTGCATAGTCGATGAAGTGTTTCTGATGAAGGTCTGTCCGTGCAGTAAATGTACAAATGGATAGAGGATAAAGTCTTACATAGACATGGGCCAAGGCAGCTCTGGGGTGTAGTTCTGTTCAGTATATCAGCCCATTATGACATATTTGAACCTGGAAAATATTCAAAATACTGACAATCTGAAGGAGGTCTAAGCAACATGTGGAATAAGTCAGCTTGTGGCCTCGAGCAGAAATCTTGCAGAAAAGGAATGGGCTGTCAGTTTAAACCACATTGTCTTCCACAAGGAAGGATATTAGACAACAAAGGGGCACAGTTTGAGTACCTTGAGCTTGAAATGTGTGCTGCTGAAAAGAAGCAAATTTCTGCTGACTCCTCCTCTTCCCTCCTACTTTCCCCGTCTCTCCCCCATCGCAACTGTTTTATTCCAAGGTCTTTTCGTTTCAGAAGAGTGTTGAATAAAACATGACATTTAACTCAGCTGTGTTGTTGCCGGTGTATTTTCTTTACAGCTTGCTGTATAGCGTAGCTGAAGAACATTCAAATATGTACTCGCTTGCACCTCAAGAGGTCATCACCGTCTAGTCTGTCTGACTGTGGAGAAGATATCACTAGAATCAATAATGAGACCATCGAAGAAAAGAAATCAGAAAATATATCAACCACAGTAGATGGTGATCTGATAGTTTGTTCTGCATATACTGATGTTGGGTTGTTTCTTATAAGTGAAGTATAACAACAGCCCAAAAGATGGTGACTGTAAAAGAACACATTATGACAAGGTGTGGGCAGACACTGTCAGTAGAAATGAACACAAACAGGACGCAACATTTTTCCCCTGAATGCTTTGCCACTGTTAGTAGCTATTACGATGGCCTAGAATATGGCAAAGTTGCATTTTTATATGAATAATTTATTGCCCAACCGCTGTCATTCAAGAAAGTTTGCAATTTTAAATAGCTGTCAGAGTGAGATGAATAAATTGAACATTCAAATGGACAGGCGTGAAGCGGCACTGTTTAAATGTGCACGCACACCAGGACTGATGATAACCTTTTTAAGCTGAAGAAAAGAAAACAGTTCCCCCTCTGTGGCCTGGACTGTATACATCAGGCGTGCGTTGTCTTTTGATCCCAGCAGAGTGCTTATTAAAGTAAACTCTGGGACGTATTACAAAGCAGGTTGCAGTGGGAAGCGTTTCACAGCAGCGCGCGACCAGCCTGACCTCGGCTAAGTCGGACATTTTGCTGGTGCTGATGGGAGAGGCAGCGCTGACCTTTTAGCTGCTCGGTGGGTGGGGAAGGAGTCGTTAAAGTTCAGACAAGGCATGAACCTCCACACTGCAGCCAGTGAAAAGGACATATTATTAGCTGATTATATCACAACGTTCATGTTTTAGAAAAACATTTCAGCCAATATAATGTGTTTCTAGGCATACAAGCACCAAAGTCTTTGGGATGAGAGCGTAAGACTGCCAGTCCTTTGCTTTGGTCCCGACTGAAATGTTTCAACAAATATCAGATGGATTGCTCTGAAATTTTGACGTTCATGAATGATGATTCCAGTTCCCCAAATTATGTCGAGTGCTACCAGCACATTTTGGGCTTTAGTAGACAGAGTAAAATACTGAAAAGGTTGGATGGATACCAGTACAGACATTCATTTGGTGATGCGCTGACTTTTTCTGCCACCATGATCCCGAGTGAAATGTCTCAAAAACTGTTGGATGGATTATCATTTTTTTTTACATACAAGTCCAGGATTAATTGTAATGACTTTGGTGATCCTCTTGGCTTTTCATCGAGCACTACCATCAGGCTGACTTGTCAAGTTACTTTTTTATGATCAAATAAAGGCAATAAATGACCAGAGAAAGGCAAAACGAATGATATTCTCATCAGCTAAAACTTATTTCTAAGTAGCAAAGGTTAGTATGTTAGCACACAAAACAAAGATGGTGATCATAAACATCATTCCCACTTAAGATAAGAGTAAACTTAATTGGCCAAGTGCACACATAGAAGAAATGCGACTGAGCCTACTAGATAGAAAAAAAAACCCAGAGCAAAAACAACAACAACAAAAGTCAGCAAAGATAAAAAAGTAAATATCTCCATAATGTACATAAAGTGGATGGGAAAATAGGTGTAATGATGCATATAAAAAAGCAACCATGATCAACAATATGCAATGTCTTTGTAAAAATAAAGCTTTTAGTATGCTTGCTTTGCCAATGTAGCTCAAAGCACAGCTGCAGAGTAGCCCATTAGCATACAGTCTTGTTGATTCGCCGGTGTCAAGCTTAAAATCTTCCTTTTTTCATCTATGCACATCATTACTGCACTTTACAGTTGTCTATGTCAGTGTCAGGTGTAAGAATTAAAAAGCTGCCACCTTAGGAAGAAATGGGCAAAGCACCTCAAATTTAATGAGCTTTCTTTGTCAAGTGTTGCTCTAATTGCAACTAAAAACAAAGTCACATTTTTCTGTCATCACATATGCTTATGGCGAGATTCTTACTTTTTGTGTACCAGTGCCAGAACTTTGTGTTTGCAATACAGCTGGCATCCAACAGTGAAAAACAAATGTTAATTCCATTATCCAGATGCTAGAGAGAATAATGCAATACTGAGACTCTCTGTCTCTTTCTACCAGAACGTGTGGTGCTATTTCTCTTTTTATGTGTCTCCACTGTACGCTCACTAATGGCCACTCTTAATGCTTTTCCCCTCAATAGTAGAGATGTTAGCCATACACAGGGGAACAGGATGGACCCAGGACACTGTGTGGCCGCATCTCTTCTAATGAGCAGCAATTTAACCATTGCACCAACTAGAGCAGAACGGAGAAAATTAACAAAAAAACATTTCCTTTTGCACTCTGTGGTGCCAAATCTCTACATTTTCAGGGTGAGATGAAAGAGCATGGCCAGCCTGTTTGTGCGCATACGTGTAAGTGGGTGCATGGGGATTTATGTGCAAACGATAGAAGAGAAAAAAATGGAAGGAAGGCAGTGACAAGCGAATCCCGGGGTCTCTGACTGTCGCTACTGACGAAGGGTTAAATGTTTGTTTGCCAGTGTGCCACAGTATACAACACTCTGAGACCAGTGTCCAATCAGCTAGTGGCAACTCACCAAGCAGTCACAAAGACAGACCTTACAGAAAGTGACCATTTTCAGCACTGGAGAAGGCTTTCCCATGATTAACACTACAAGGTTGCAGTCACCAGAAATTATGCAACTATTCCAAATTATACATGCAAGCTTAATTTCAAAAATACAAACACATCGCTGTGTTTATGATGTGGGAGATGATCCAGTCCTGCTAAATGTGTATAATTGTTATGCATTATCAGTTTCTGCAGGGACGTTTCTCTCAATAGTTGAGCAAACAAAGCTTCTCCAGCAGACAAGAGAACGAGCACAACGTGTCCGTGAATGTCTTCAGATAGTATTCATGGCGGGCGTAAGATGGGATCCCTGGATATGGTGCAATTTGTGCTACCAGCTGCAGCTAAATGATTACTGACTGCATCTTCTGCCCGGACACACTCACAGGATGAGAGAGCTCGGGGGATGGAACGGGGGGGGGGGAACACACAGAGCTTTATTCAACATATCAGCAGTCAGGTAATCCGACTGGCAGTGGAATAAGAAGATTAGCAATACACACTGATGAGTGTGAACTCACAGGAAAGTCTGTGCCGAGTTTAGCTGAGTTAACCTGGACAGGTTCTGCACTGGCTCCTTAATCAGCGACTTAATATCGCAGAGTGGAAAGGTGTCAGTCGGAGCCTTCCTAATTCCTTATTCACCTTGACATGGTTTTAGTGGGTCATGAAGATGCATTTGAAGAGCTTGCATAGATAAAATACACCTTTCTGTTCTTCTTTTTACACCACAGTGCTCTTATTGGATAATTCCTTTTTATTGTTTGCTGTTGTTATGCTGAATGTGCGTCAGGCAAATGCGTGTTACAGTGTCTCTGCAGTGGCATCTTGACTATTATAACACTGTATTAGCCATGTTTGCCATGCCCCTCCCCCTCCAGTTTGAAAAATAATTGGTGTCAATTAGTGATAATGAAAGTGGGGAGTTGCTGCAACTGTAGTGCATTTTTAATTATGAAATAACTTCATACGTTGTGGTCCCTCAGTCATCAAGAATGACGACCAAAACGAGATGAGGCGAACCTTAATTTGAGATCTGAGTAAACATGCAGCTTTGAAGGTGCCTGTGTGTGTGTGTGTGTGTGTGTGTGTGTGTGTGTGATATCTAACACAGACACCAGTGAGGCCACATGGTGCCATAAAAAGAAGCATGTTTTTCATATTTTGTCATATGGATTACCAGAGGAGTTGGATCACTTGCCAGGTGACATAGTACAAAGCATTAAAGATTCATAGACAGGAAATCATCTGTAAATCACCGTAATGATTCATGCATATTTAATGAAGCCTCATAAGCAGTAAAAACCCTGGGCCCGAGTGTGGAGCCAATGCGTCTTCTGCTTTATATGATAATGAACATAGGTCTCTCAGCAGCCAGCAGCCCATCGACCAGCCTGTAGGCATCATCTTTCACTCGTTCTTCACAAAGCCTTTCAGATGAATGAGAAGCACACCGGCCTAAATGGAAATGAGTGGATAAACAAACCTATCGCTTCCCGTTTGCATCCTCCCGGATTCTTCCACAACCTAACAAAGCCCTCTCCATTAGGAAATGGACCGAGGCAAACAAATTAAGAGAAATTCATTCAGAGCAGGTTTGATGTCTCTTAGCCTATTACTCTACAGTAACCTTCTTAAAGGTTAAGCGCAGTGAAATGGTCTTTTTTTTCCCAAACACTATTGTAGGGCATACCATTATGGCAGAGCAATAACACAGAGGCTGATGGAGTGGAACTGCATCTCATTACCACTGATAGTAACCAGGCAACAAGTGGACATGTTGTCCCCCACAATTAATGCACATTTAATCAGTAGCAATGACGTTTGTCTCCACATGCCACGTATGAATTTACTATATGTGTGTAAATATAGTGTAAAAGCTTTTGAGCTGGAATTGAATCCAGTCCTGTGTGCGTCCTCTGTTTGTTGAGTAAGTGCAGCTTATTATGAACAGCAGGCTTCATGCCAATTGACCTCGCAGTGTGGGAGGCATAGCTTGTTTAAATTTCTTATTTTGACTTACTGTATGGTTGTGGGAGCTGAAGTCCTCTAACTTTTTATAAATCAACAGCAATATCTTCTATTCCCCCAGGGGAGGTGCAGACAGAAGCGGGTCAAGCCAGTCCGATGGATGGAAAAAAAAAAAAAAAGATTTTCTAACTTTCTAACCTTTAACAGAAAACACAACAAACATAGTCTGTCAGCTTTACTCCTGCCTCCTTACTCCACACATTCATACCTGAGAGCTGCTCGGTATGAGCACGCTCCCTCTTAGTGGCACACCAAACATACATAGAGGTTGCAGCCTTTCTTATCCTCTGGTTTAGTGCTTTATCAGCATTTCCATTAACCAAAGATTACAAATATTTTCATATCCAAACAGCCAAGGAGTGAGTCACCATAATCTGTGGCGTTTATTTAAAGCCTAAATAATGATCATTTCCTATTTATGGCAGCTCACATCACTATTTGTCCGTTAACCCTGTAAAGTCTGAATCCCAAAATAATTGCCAGAAAATTAAAACTTTTAAACTGGATTGCTTATTTAATCTTCTGACAAAAAAAACAATTTTTTATTTTATTTATTTTCTATTTTAATATATTTTTTGCTTACTTTGTATTTCCCAGCATGTTTGATTGTATGCATCAGTTCTCTCAGGAAAAAAAAGAACACTGCTCATGTGCAGGACTGAAAAACTACCTACATTTGGCATTATAGGATTAAAGTCGCTCAGAGTAATGGACCGACTGATAGTTATTACCCAGCTCTGCAGTTCCTCCTCAGCTCTGCAAAGCATTTTAGGGTTTTTCACCTCATTGTTTTGGTTTTACAGCTTGAAACTTTACAGTTCTGGCTCATCACCAGGGCGTTAGCGACTAGCAGATGAGCATAGCGGAGCATTTAGCGGATATTTCCCTCAGGAGCTTCTGGAGAGCAAAACAGAACTAGGACGAGAGTGAATATTGGACTTCCATTTGCCAGGTGGACACAAGCACGGCTCCACATGAATGCTCAAATTTCCACGTCTCCTGGGTGAGCACAAGAATTGAATCACAACACTGTTTGCTGGCCGTATCAGCTCAAGAGGTGATAATATATCAGCTTACGCTTTTTAAAAGATACAAGCCAGTACGGGTTTAGGATGAAAAGCTTCATGTTTCTGACTACTACCACATCATAAACTCTGGGAAGCAGCCAGGCAAAGGATGGAGACTGGAAAAGGGGATCGCCTGTTGAGGAGATTTGCAAATGTCCCAGAGCCTTCATCTGTTACTGTCCAGGCGAAAGTATAAAAGAACAGCTGTGCAGGCGAGTGTGCATCATCAACAAACAGGGCGGGAAAAAGAGCACTGAACAGGAGAGAAAAGAGGAGACTCGTAAGAGATGAATCATGGTGAATATTGTGGTGGCCAGCATATTACCTTAACAGCCGGGATAGAGGCAGCACAAAGCACGGGCGAAAATGTGACATCCCAAATGTCGGGGCAGATGACAGGACATTCAGAACACTTAGGGCAACTTTCAAAAAGAACCACATCACAAACAATAACCATTCACAAAATTGTCTGTCAAACATAGATCAGGTAAGTTAAAGTGACTTTTTATGTCTTAACTGAGAAAATCCTACTGGGTTCATTTTCTGCCATCCCTACACCGTGGCTGAAATCCAACAACAAACTGAGACAAACAGCCAGATTCACCTCATTGTGAACTCATCTCTCGTTGGCGTTTTTCCATTCTTGGCATAAATCTGCGATCCCCACACACCACTTAAGACGCTCTCAGATGCTGAATCAATATGAGACAGTATCAGATTGGCTCACATGCCCGCACATGTACTGGGCAGGTTGATCTTGACTAGCGAATCCTTTCAACGACGAGCTAATCTCTGCGGACTATTTTTAGTCTCATTCTTAACGTAAAGTGGCCCTTTATTCCTTCCAAATTTCTAGGTAGCTAAAAAAAAATTGTTTTTCATAAAGTGCTTTACGGCGATGAAGACAACAGAGGCATCAGCATCCTCGAGGTGTGTCTGGATGGCCCATGTGTTCCTGCTCCCACTGAAGCCAGGTTGCTGTCGGTCTTGATGGCGAATCTTATCCAGGCCAGCTGTAGCCCCTCTCCTCTGCCGGGCGCCTCGTGGGTTTGGCAGAGCGGCGGTGCCAATGCCCATCAGTGCTGAACATCAGTCACTGTGTGCCCCAGATTCACACATCATCTCCACTTCAGAGGGCTGGCCGAGTGCTCGTACGTCTCCCTGTGTGCGCGCGAGTGTCTGTGTGTGTCTGAGTGCATAAAATTATCTAACCGAGGCAATTAGAGGTCTCATGAATATCATTTCATTTTTTTTTTTTTTTGCGTGGAAAACGGCCCGACACAAACAAACCTCACATGATTCGGCCACCTGAATAATGCAGAGGAGAGGCAGTCACATTTTGATGATTTGAGAAGGCAATTTAATCTGTGAGCTCCCGCTCACACTGCTGATGGCTCATAAACGTCCACTTCCTGTTTGTACACGAAACACACACACAGACAGATGTCACCTTTGCCATATCTGAAAAATCCTCCAATATGTTTTATCTGTCACTTTTTAGAATTTTAGTTTTGTGTGTATGCATGTATGTATTATATGCTTGTTCTGTTACTATAGAAGGGGAGCACTTAATCAATGGAAATCACCAAAGGAGACCTGAAAATGTCCTTTGCACAAAATGTGAATCTGAAAATCCTCAGTTTCTGAATATACTCACAAACAGTTGAAGAAATCACGCCTTTCTCAGTAGAGGAAAATACTGTAAATCCTTTGACAAACTTACCTTCACAAGCTCTACAGAGGGGAAGAAAAGACATGCTGCCTTTCGTTTGTGATTCATCAACTGGAACCAGGCAAAGAGACTGAAAGCCAATTAAATAGATAAAATGAATAAATAAGAAAAGAAGGGGAGACAGTTTAAATATTTATCCTGTCTGTTGAGTCCCCCTGCTCAACACATCTCTGTTTAGAGCTGATATGCAACTCCCATCGATGATCTTAAAATACACTTTCTGAACGCTTTCTTCACTTTTCTCTGCTGCGGCTTTGTTTTGAAAGGCCCACATCAGCAGTAGCAGAAAAAGACACACAATGTTCATCTGGAATTCATCATTAGAATGCTTGATGAAATGTATAGGTGCAGTCCTCAGTGTGATATTTACCTTAACCTGGGGTGTTTGATGTATCCGAGGAGAGCGAGTAAGAGAGATAGAGAGCTTCGGGGTGCCCTGGGGCAGTGGAGCTGCCGGGTTGAAACGAGGCGTTTTACTTTCAGGGACAGATATTTTTGAGACAATTTCTGCGCCTTGGGCAAGATGAGGCTTTGTAGTAAGCAAACGATTTTTGATTTATTAAAATGCAGCACAAATCAAAAGAAAATCTCTCTCTAGGCTCTCCAGTCATGCTTCGCGAGAGTGGACCATTAAATACGCAGTAGATCCTCCATCATGGTGGTTTTTTTTAAGCCTCTCAGCTCAACTGTTTCCCAGCCAATTTATGACCAGAAGCATCTTATGCTTGAAGAAATCTATGAGGAGGAAATAGTGACAGTTACTTGAGGATGACTTTGGTGTGAGCAGTTGCAGTCGCCATCGTAATTTCAAGGTTGGGATCGGACTCGTTATAGCTTCAAGCACAAATCTGTTGTCCAGGTATTTGTTTCTGGGAGCTTTAGAGACAGAAATGCTACCCATCAAACCAATGTGGCGCAAACAAGTGCATGACTTATTGTGTTCAGTGACCTGAAAAAAACCTTAAAGCCTTTTTGCCGGCTCAACGTTACATCTGAATCCCATCACCGGTGCACTTCTGCCTGCTAGTGTCATCAACATGTGGTTTCCTGGGAACCAGGCTCAGAACGGCCATCTGGCAACTCTGACAAATGCCAGAGGGTCCATCACCAATGTGGAAAAAGAACATTTAATCGGAAAAAATATATAAAAAAAGAATTTTACTTAATGTTGGAACAGCCCAATTGATTTGTGGTTATCTGGTCCCAAGGATGCTACCTACAGGCAGGTGCAGTTTAGTAGAAACAGTTTAGTCATCACCTCCCCCCAACCCTTCAAGTGGATCTGTCCAGTGGTTTGTCGAGTATAGCCATATTTAGCCACATGTCCTCTGTGCATTGTGAGATGCCCTGTGCAAGGCTACATGACCAAAAGACTACCATTCTAAAATCAAAGAATACATTTTGTTAATCAGAGCATTCACATAAGAAAGGAGCTGCAGCAGAGCACCAAATATCTTTTGTATTTCTTTGCGATTCTCTGTCAGATTCAGCAAGGAGATGCACATGGGAGCAGCTGTCGTGGCATATTGAGTGCAACTCAAGGACCACGGTGCTGTCCGTGGTCCTGAAATAGCTAAGCGGCAGTCGTGCATCTAAGCCAAGACCCCTTAAGATCACTCGTGGCGCCAAGCCCAGTTTGATCAGTGCTTAAAGATCTGCTCTGCTGCTTACCTGAGATCTACTGCATAACCTGTGACAGAAAGAGCCTGATACCGAAGTGCTTACTTTGGAGAAAAATGTGTCTGGATTCAGATGAAAAATGCTATTTTGCGCCCATTATGACCCTGCTGGTAAGCTAACAATGGTGACAAAACTCCTGCAAGCTGTGTCCCCAAAGT
The DNA here is from genome assembly GCA_028564955.1 of Terapon puta. Taxonomy (NCBI): domain Eukaryota; kingdom Metazoa; phylum Chordata; class Actinopteri; order Centrarchiformes; family Terapontidae; genus Terapon; species Terapon puta. The sequence goes on along the minus strand of JAOXYL010000039.1, from coordinate 5,883,570 downwards.
CCTCATGCTGAGATAAAGCAACGGCCCTCTGTGTGTTAGATTTTAAGCTACAGATAGAATATGATCAGCTCTGCTTAGCATAAGGTCTGGGAGCAGGTGGGGACGGTCTGGTTAGAGCCTCAATGACATCCCCAAGGCTGCCAGGAAACCCATTTGAGACTCCACAGGCCCCTCTGCTCAGCCAGATATAGTTATATAGTTATAATAAAACCCCACTGTAAGATGAACTTTGGTTTTTGCATGGAGTAAACAATGTAATGTCTTAATTGGATTGTAATAGGTGCTTTTAGACAGAGCCAATCAAGCCATTTTCCTGTGTCCTGTCTTTATTATAAGCTAAGCTAACCTACTGCTCGCTGTGTCTTCATATTTAACACACAGTAATAACAGCAAATCAAAGTTCTTGTCTCCCTCTGTAAGAAACACGTTTGTTCAATACAAAATACAAAAAAAAATCTTGTGATCTTTTACGACGCAAGAGTTGAACATGTGTGATGTGTTCGAGAAGTAAAACTGAAATTGGATCACGTAACAACAAAAAGCTAGACTCTGTTTCTCCTGCTGATTTTTACGCACACCTCGTTCCAAAATAACCATAATCTTGAAACTTGACAGGTGGTTTTCAGTGTAAATCAAACACCTTGTCATTGTGGCATGTAGCAACAAGCAAGAGCTCATCCATCAGCCAAACTGTGATGACGGTGGTGATACAGCAACAGATATGCACAGCTGTTTGGCAAAAAAGAATCTTGTTTGTCAGATCTCAGCACTGGATGTTTGTTTGACTGCAGCTCGGCGTGACAGTGGAGGACACGGAGGCGGGATGTTGTAAAACAGAGATATAACCAGACACACAGGTTTGTAACCCGCCGATGAGCTATTGTACCCGCTGAATTATTGATGTGTCCTTGCTTTTAAGAGGCGGTTGGTGCTACTTGACAAACTAGTTATTCTTTACAGCTTTATTTTCTCATTCCTTTTAGCTGTCTCCTGCCTTCTGGCAGACTGGCAGGTGGACGGAAAGACACACAGACATGCATGAGTGCACGCTCACTCAAGTACATGCACATGTGTGAGCACATATCCCCAGAGTCAGAGCATCTGTAAATCCGTTGACAGGTAATCCTCTGGTTTCTAATGTTCCTGGAGTCAGTCAGCCGGAACAGATTGAATTTCAGGCTTTTTGCCACACAGTTTCCGGTGGACAAGCACCTGTACATTTTAGGGGATGTGTAATTTTACTTTGCCCCGCGATAGATAGTAGTAGTAGATTAATACATTAAAACCTCACATGGGTTGGAAATGTTCCATGAATAAATAGATTGATGTGTGACAATAGTTACCACGTACGCACAGGACTTTTCAGATGCTGATTTGGTGATGTTCACCAAGTTTAAAGATGCAATGTTTTAATTCTAATTTAAAGTAGCTGTGTATCGCTGAATGAGGTAACACAATGGTGACTGAGCTTATGGCCTTCGCATGAAATCTCGCAGCATTCTCGGCATTACAAGCCCAGGAAAAATCAGAAGATTTCTAACAGATTTACTCTTCAATTCATACCGCGTTTGTTGCGTCTAGAGTCCCTCTGAGTAAACAGTTACTATGGCTGAACAAACAAAGAAAGGATCGATGACTGCAGACAATGAAACTTGAAACTTCAGGGAGGTCCCAAAACACATAGGCAACTACTGATTATCGCCCCAACAAAATGAAAATCTTTTCTATACTCACCATATGTGCTGTATGGACTGAACAAGTTACTGGTTGCTGTAATTGCTTCTCCAGTTTATACCTACCTTCCTAACATAAATTCAGCGTAAGAGATGGGGGACAAAACATGAAGTCCTTGTTCTGTTATTAATGCTAATAATAATAATAAAATAAAAAAACAGGTTTGCAAGTTAAGTTAGCATCTAAAAGATTAACCTGTGGCACCCAGGGAAAATCTGTCACTTTGAGATGACATCAAAAACTCCCTTTTTGTTCCAAATTACATGTAGCAGATTGGGATTGGTCACTCAGCTGGTGTATGGATTGGCACCATACATCTAACCAATCCAACTTCCATCCATCTTTTGCTTCTGTAATGATTCTAATCTTCACAATCCCCATCCTGTAGATGTTTAGGATGGTATAGCCTGTGTGGGTTTGTATAGACTGCAGGATTCCACTTTTAACAGTCAGATCCACCAGCCTGCTCCATGTCGGTCCATAGCACTTGGTTATCATTAAATATTTATTCACCCCACTCTGGGCTTTTCTCCTCCTCACTGCAGCTCTTTTTTTATTCTCTTTTGCACACAGATGTGCTGTACAAACACACATGTATTCTGTGGGAGCGCAATGGAGATTTCAAAGGATGTGCCACACAGCATGATTGCAAAAATCCACTGTAGGGTTTCATATCTACATGAAAGTGAGACGCACAGACACACACACACACGCACACACACATACACACACACACACATCACAAACAAAGTCATCAGAAAGAGAATTCCTGCCAAGTGTCATCAGTCATGGTGTTTAAATGAGGAGGTTGGTGGAGCTGAGATAAACCCGTCCTCTTCTCTGTGGCACCTTCATCCCACGAGCCTGCAGATAGCAGATAAGTCAATATTTCACTGGTGTCGATTAAACTTTTACCCTCAACGCAGATTACAAGAAACCGATCTGGGAGCGATCGTGTCCAGAAAAGTGACTCATCTTACATCTATCCGGAAAATACGTTACATGACCTATCATTCAGTATTTCAGAAATATACAGTAGGTGATCCAGCCTGTAAAGGTGCCATCCATCTGTCAACCGCAGATAGAAACTGTTATCATTTTCTCCCCCCAGGACTCATAATTTACAATTTTGTGCTGTCGGTTGAGTTGGTATCACACTGGCAGATATGTCATTTTGAAATGCAGCTCCTAAAATAAATCATCAGTGCTGGTAAAATGAACAGTTTTAAAACTGAAGATTATTTTCCCAGCAAACTGTTGTTTGGATCCACGTATGAAGCTGAAGAAGGGAGGAAATCATACGACTCATAACATCCTGTTAATTGGGCTGAAATGTTTGTTGTGACTTCTCTTACAATTCCACGAAAATGTAAAAAGAAATCTCTAAATCTCACATTTTTAGTTGCATTACTCTATTACTTATACATTAAAAAAAATCAGGTCAGTATGGCCTCAGTATAACACGTTTGTATTCTTTTGAGAACAATAATCTCATATTACAAAGAAACACTCAATACTCTCCCTCTGACACAAGTACACGTCCACATGCTACACATGCAATGTCCATGCAAGTTTGTCAAGATAAAAAACAATGTGCACCTCTTTTTTCATGCAGCACGCTCTCTTTCATGCTCTCTCCCTGCAGCAAATAAAGATATCTGAAGACACAGTGTGATTCTTGTTCCAGTGAACCCAAACAGCCAAATGTTAAATTAGACAGCTCCCAACCTCCTTCCTGTAGATCTGAGAACTCTTTACCTGGCTGCTCTCTGTTCAGAGTCCCAGCAGGCTCAGCCACTCTTCTGGTCCTCCACTTTGTGAAAGTGCTCCCAACTAGGTCAGCGGCTGTTAGCATAATGCAGCTCACCTGTGGCTGCTGTACCTGGTGCAGAGCAGATAATTTGGGTAATCCTTTAGCTCCCCTCCAGGAAGGTTCCCAGTTGCCTCGGCTGTGGGAGAGAACGCCGTCGGTGGTGTTGAAGACGTCGGTTCGCTGTGGGAGGGCGTCACATTGTTTTCACAGAGGTGCTTTTTATCGAATTTCACTCTTCATGACTAACTCCTCCTCTGCAACAGCCCCCTGCAACAGCACACTTACATCTTTGTGGAGGAATCAGCGTCTTTTGTTTGAGCCAGTGTACAGCCGCTGTAAAAAAAAAAAAAAAAACACCAGCTTACTGTAACACATTTTTCGAGCACGTCAAAATGACTTATTTTTCCATTATGTCACTGGTTACCGACCACATCAAAGCATTTGGCAAAAAAAAAAAAAAAAAGCCTTAAATGGCGCCAGTTTGTGAAACCTTGTTAAAGCTGCCTGAAATTGAAAGTTTGACACTTTTGAAAGTTTTGTGGAAGTTTAGAAGTGCCAAACATTAAAGTTCAGCTGTGCTGACAGTGCAGACCGGGTTTGTTCTCTCAGTGTGTCACTTAGCTCTCCTCACACCTCAGCCATCAATAACGCCCATGAAACGGCAACAGCATCAAGGAAGAGGAAATAACAGTGTCCTCCAGAGTCAGCCTAAGCCTGCCAACTCAACGGGGGATACCAGCTTTGTGCAAAACTGCCAGAGCTGAGAATCCAACTTCTGAACTTCAGCGGCACTGTTTATACTGCGATTTCACCATAATAGATTACAAAAAAAACTTCTGTAACATGTCTTGTATTACCGTCTGAGGAAAACACGCGTGCCCCTCGTGGTGTTGTTATTAATTTTACATGAAAATTTATTTCAACATTTACCGGAGACACACACACTTCCACGTTGGTGTTGCCTCTGAAGGAAGTGTGTGGGAGTAAAGTCAACAAGAGAGAAGAAGAAGGAGGAGGGAGCAAAACAGACAGGCAGGAGGCGATAAAAAGAAATAGAATAATAGAATAAAAGTGCGTCTCTTTTGATAGTTTCAGCAGATCAGGCAACAAATACCAGCGTCAAAGGGAAACGTGGGGGAGCAAGGACTGCCGTTGTAATTAGGAGTTAAACAAGCTTCTTCTGTTTGGCTCTTACCTTGGCTTTTTGTTAGGCAGCACAAAACACCAGCGTGGCAAAACACACTTCATACACACATCCAGACGTTCTTTCCTGATGGTCCATGCTCATGATGTAACAAAAAAGCACTTTAACAGTGTTTTATCGCTCGTTTTTTCCCATTTTACTGGATGTGCAGTCACCTCGCTCACCAGCCTTCAAATTGAAAGAACAGCAACTTTGACCTTTTAGGTATAAAAACTGATCTTGACTGACATTTGTAAGACTCAGATGACGCATCGACTGGTCAAAACCATCAGATGTCAAGGAACGTATCCGCACACATGTGAGAGTGCGAGAAGGCTCCTTTGCCGCATCTCACAAAGTCAAAGTGTGCCAGGAAAGAGAAGTTCATAAAGTTTCTCAAACCCCGTCTCATGATTATTTGACGCGATTCGCTTGTAAGACAGCCTCTGTTCTCCCGCTCAGGTGTGTTTGTCCTCCGCTAGCCTTTGACTGCGCCGGGCGTGTGAAGGATGTGGATCAATTTCTCCCTCTGAGTGAACCAAGCCGGAGTGCGGTCGGTGCTTAGCATTTAAGAAACAAGAGAGCGAGGCTGCCGCTCACTTTGCCGGCAATTCCCCAGACCCTACCTTGAGGGTTTATCCTGAATGTTGCACTTTGACAGAAATGTGGTTTGTGTATTAATGAGGCAGACATGACAGAAATCAGTGAGTTGTGCGATATAGCACAGCACCCCGAGGAATTTACAGGAGCATGAAAGGTACATCTACAGCCGTCTGCTCATTGCTATTGATGTATTATGAATGTCAGTTTCCACTTCGGTTGTGATTCGTGCTGAGCTGGGAGTTTATTGTGCATGCTGCCTTACGTATATATACAGTTTTTATGATGATGAGCTTTTGATTGACTACAATCAGTATTGTTTTTCTGTCAGTTTATGCGGACCTGTTCTAAACCTTCTGAGGGAAATCCGCATCTTCAGCACGTTGGAAATAGATCAGATCTGAATCTGATGTTTTATTGTAGAGTTGAACCTGTGATGATATCATAATTATGACTTTTGACTTCTGGAGGGACCCAGCGAGCGCAGCAGAAACACACTTTCCTCTATTTTTTTTCCCAATATCAGCTACAACTCCACAAAAGAGACTTGTAACAGATGAGTCTAACATTCTTGGGCTGATCCATTAATTATGAGCCAATCTGATGATCCCCTTTATTTGCCACTTTCTTCAGGATCCGGATCCATTCATTATTCAGAAATGTCGCATTTCGTCAAATAAAAAAATACCAAATTAGAAGCGTAGGCGTAGAAGCGCATTATTCAAAGCTCATGCTGTAATGAAACAATTCCTCACCGCGGCTCCGTTGTCACAAAAATCCCTCCCTCTCTTCTGTCACCCCCAACTGCAATTAAGTCTCCGGTTGACAAACTTTTTTAAAAAAGCGCAACTTCGTCAACTCGATTTAGTTGTGAGTAATGTAAGTAAACTGAGAAAAGCTTAGTCAGAGACCCATTGAAGAAATAAACACGGTAGCTGCATGCACGGTGCAAATAAGATTTCATCTACTTTCAAATGGGAGCTACTCAGAAAGCTTAAGGCACAAATTTTACACACAAAGATTATTTACTCATCTGGCAGAGTGCTACTCTACCTATAGCTTCCAACTATAGCAAAATGATGGTGAGTCCAAACTCTTGCCCTCTTTCATTCATTCATTATTCCTGTATAATAGTCAGTCAGCTGTTTACAGTGAGCAGCGAACTACTATTTCATACACCCGTGAACTGTGAGCTCCCCCAGCTTTATGGAAATGCAATGCTATGTTGTTAGAGTTTCTCTTTATGCATTCAAGATGTCTGTAAGTAAAACATTTACCGACAAAACATCTGTGAGAACAAATGAGCCATTGCAACAAAGTAAAAAAAACACTTTAAGGTTGGTTAAGCTCTTACAAATACATCATGTTGAAAGTTGCAAACCTAATTTGCCCTCCTTTTCCCACTTCCTATCTATACCCACCTTTCTATTTTCATTCGCTCCTCGTCAAATCGTCTTATGCACATGCTGATCCCTGTCTGTTTGGACCCCCACTTGCCTTGTGGATTTCTGTGCCTTTGCCTTCTCCCCAGCTGGATAAGTTTACTTTCTCTTTTGTATCTGCTGGGTATTGATCTTTTTTTCTGACAATGAGCTGAATACATTACTTCACCTGCCTGATCTCTGAATTGTGCTTTTCATTCCAAACCCGCTTACGTTGCAGTCTGCTTCATGGCCAGTTATTTAGTTTACCTCTTCTACTGTAAATGAGCGCTTTTGTGTTTCCAGGTAGTGAGGACTGAATCAAGCTTTGCATGATTAAATGCCCAGTAGGTCCTCTCATCAGCCCTGAACTGGAATTGATTGGCTGCATGGCAATAGCAGGAGTTTTATTTGGAAGCTGACACTTGATGAATATCATATAAACAACAGAGATTCTTCTGGATTAGGCCTACGCTACATTAAAATAACATTTTTTTTAAATGAAATCTAGCTTGTGTTTCTTTCTTTGTGCCATCTTTCATTTGTCAGCATCCACAGTGTCTAATTACCTTGTTAACGACCCCTGCTCCTCATGGTGCGAACCAATGTAACTGCAGGTTCATGAAATCTCAATCTAAATACCCCTTTGAAAACAGAGCGGGAGAGTGTGATGGAGTGTTATGTGCTGCGTCTTGAAGGGTATTGCAATGTTAAGTGATATTAAATGCCGGCTGACTATTGATGCATTAGATCCAGGTTGATTCGACTGCCATAATGGCACCGCTCATCCAGAAGCGGGGAGCTGCCCTTGACGGGAAAACAATATGGATGTTTTGAGGGATGACACACTGAGCACTATAATCACTCACATGCTGAAAAGAAACCATCTTTTCTATTTCCGAGGCAAACAATTGTGTAACTGAGAGGCAACGCTAGACACGCATTGCATTTTGCGCATGATTTTCCTCAATAACACACATAATCTTACAGCACGTGGTCTCTTGTAAGGTTTCAATGTGAGAGTAGCTTCGGAGCGGCGATGGTTGTCTGTGTAATTGCTGCTACGTGGGTGTTTTACTGTTGTGCGAGTGCTCTGTGTGCCTTGAAACAACATATACAATATCTAGCAGGAGTGGAGACTCAGGAGATACAATGCCATTTTCACTATTCAATGTCAATGCCAAATGAAATAAATGTGATATTTGCCTGCTGTGGGAAGACTTTCAGACTGTTATTTTGAAACAAAAACCAAACTGCATGACATTTATAAAAAAAAAAAAGCCTGTTTCACACTTTCTGCTTTCTGCAAATTACACCATCTAATGAATCAGATGTTTGTCTGGAGTGTGGAGGTGTATGCAGGATCCTTCAGGTGCAAGGCTCTTTCAGCAGGGCAACTAACTTCCTCCACTTGATACAGAAGTGGCTGCTGCAGCACTTCTGGGTCTGATTGGATGGGCTGCTACCACACATCACTCAAAAGTTTTCTACCAAGCGAAGCAGCCACATATCTTGGTGCGACTTATTGATCTTCGGCGTCTTTGTCTTGTTCAGCAAGAATCATGTTCATGAATAACAAGGCCACGGGGGTTAACAGCCTTCACAAAAAAACATTCAGGGACTCAATTTTCAGCCCTTCAGCATAATTGAATTACTGAATTAGTTTCAAATAGTTTCTGAAAAAAACAGCGTGAAACTATTAGAACAGTTTTGAAAGTAGCAATTTGGGAGTAGAAGCACTTTTGTGTTGACTAGTAATAAATGCTAACTGGTATATTCTACTTATTTAACAGTCTGATTAAACTCGAGAGGCAGGAAACAATTGACTCAGTCTTAAAATAAAAAAAATATTTCTCAAGCTTGATGTAATGTAGATTTAGAGATCGTTAAGCAATACTCCTGAATTGCATTTTAAAACTAAAATTCCTCATTAGCAGAACTGCCTCCTTTGCTTTCTTCCTCATTCTCCTAGTAATCAAAATCAAGTCCTCATCAGCAACATCCGTGACCAAATTCAACTGGTTGACATTATTTATGAAAACGTGCATTCTTACGAACCTCTTTTGACGTAAATCGTATGAATACAAATCTAAAAACCTGTGGGGCTAGCTTGCACTTAATACAAAGTATGACTGAGGCTGATGAGAATGTCAGTAGTTTTGCAGGCGGTAGGCCTAATGCCATTAGCGTTCCAACAGACTGACATAACACAATGTGCAGCATCTCGATGGGTACTGCAGTGCACTTGCTGTCTAAAAAAAAAAATGGGGACAAACTTCTTGGAAAGCAGAATTTCCTCAGCTCTCGTTAGCGGCCCAATTAATTCCGACGGAGATAAAAAGCGACAGGCAGTGTTGAGCATACACACGTTTATTGAAAACTCCCTATACAAGAGTGCAACACAACTGATGCAGAAAAGCACAACACACACTTTGAACAGAGTTACATTCACACACACACGTTTGACTGCCTCAGTAGCACTGCGCGGTCCGACAGCAGGTCCGTTGAAGCATAAATTCATTGAACTGAACTCGGGATATCGCTCTTTCAAACAGCTGCTCTGATGTAAGACTGTTCATTTTGCATATAACAAGGTATAGTGTACTAATACCTTTGTTCTGATTACAGTGTGAACAATTTCATACCAACTTCCTAAAACCTCCGTTTGTCTCCGATGATGCGTCGAATCCAAGTGAAGCGAATCACAGTTCCCATCGCAGCAACAAACGCACGCGCCAACGATCACACTTTGACAAGATACATTAGGCTCCTTTTGTTTTCTTGGTGGACAAATTTCACGCAACCGCAGTCTTTTATTGTACGTAAAGTATATAAACAGCAAAACACAGCTTGAAGAGTTCTCAAGGCCCGACATGCTTATTCATAGAAAACTGTCTTTTCTCACAAATGGATCTGGCATGCCATGAAAGAAAGTCTTACACTCTTTTTTTAATCTTCAGACACCTATTCAGTATAATTCGTAATAATTTCATTATTCTTAAATATTTTTTGAATGCTTTTATCCCATCAGTCCTTGGGAAAGTGAAATGATTAAAAAAAATTTCACAGAGTATCAAGCACTGGTTGCCCTTGTGCATCTTTTCTGAAACAAAAAAAGAAAGATGCAGTATAATCTTTTTTTTTTCTCTGTAGAAAATTATTGAACTCCCATTTCAAAATGGCACATCCACCGCTTGAAAAAAGTGACACCTACTGCTGCTACAAAACTATCTATAGCACCAAATAAAAAACAAATCATGGAATGATTTGAAGAAACGTGTTGAACTTAAATCCTTTGCCAATTAAGCGAAGATACTCTTGCAGACGTGACTTCTGAACAACATTTTGTAATATACACCGCTTCCCCTGATAGGAGAAAACTAAATAACAAAGTACGAACATCAGGCTGCCAAGTCAGGCGCACGCAGGTCTTGCAGAACATAATGAATCTTTGTCACAATCATTTCCCCCAAATCTGCCACAACACGTCAACATCCCGCAGCCACAGATCTCCGAGACCTGAAAGATGCGGCGGAACCAGCGAGGAGGTTGCAAGTTTCTCTCCAGTCGACTCTCAGAGTCTCGTCGAGTCCCGTCACAGAGTCTGATGTGCAGAGTGGAGCAGAGTCCCCCACCCCTCCCCGGAGAAAGGTTCGTTCTTTGTAAAGTTTCATTGTGTATTTGCATCAGTGTGTGATTGGCTGAGTCAACACCTGCACGCGCTCACACACACTGTTTTAAGAAGCTGCCAATGGGTTGCATTAGTGACAGAGGCTTAATTGTGGCTGCTTTGAAGAAATGATGTTTAAAAGAATTTTAGAAGAGCGAAGCTCTCCTTGTCTATTTCTGTGTAACAAGACAAATCGCATCCGCCATTAAGTGAACAGCAGCTGAAAGTGCGGCTGTTCCAACCATCACTTTTAACCCTACCCCCTCCGACCCCCCCCACCCCATCCCAAAAAAAAAGGTCTTTGGACAGTGGAGACAGACAAATGTACAAACAGGCTTGACTAACATCTTGGTAAGATCGTAAAATTACAAAATCACCCTCTACATTTGGCTTGCTGCTCATTTCATATAATTTGTTTTGATGTGCTCTCTCTGTTTTCCACCCTTCGCTGCTCTGTGCAAAAATATAATCGTCGCCTTTCTCTGTAGCTCGGTTGGGTTAGAGGTAAGCTGAGATTGCACCTTCCCATTAATGTCACAGCAATTGTGAAAAAAAAAGGACACAGTAACCACAGCAACAGAACTATCCATCATTTCTAACAAAACTTGTAAGAGGCTACAAATTGCTGTGTTGGTAATAGGGGACCAGTAATCTGCCAATGTGTCATCATAGTTAATAATGCATCAGAGGATGCACACAACCCAGGCAGGAAAAAAAAAAAAAGGCTACAAATCTTTGGCGTCTTCTGTGTTTCAACATGCGGTCCCTAAATTAAGGCTGACAATGTTAACAAACACTGGAACGTTAATGGTATGGTAATAATACATCGAAAGCGCCTGTCATCTCCTGAATGGTGGATTGTCTATTTGTGGGGCTACAGTGGGCTGAAAGCCATTTGCGATGCTCGGGCAGTCCGTGGGGCACCTCATAGAGTCCTAATGCGCTCATAAGCTGCGGCGGCTGACCTCCCTTAATGAGGATTAATGCAGGATCAGATTCGAGTTTGTGCCTGCCCAGACGCACTTCCACCACGCCATTCCCACCTGCCCGTTATTGATTGCGCTCATTGAGCTACAATTTGGGTTCGTGTCCCCGCGCAACCTCTGGGAACATGTGTTAGGGCTCATGAAAAGTAAAACTGGGTGGTGTCAAGGAGAGGAAGAGGGATGGGGAAGGGGGGATATGCAGGGTTGCACCGGAAAATTAAACAAGCCCAGGAGAATGGATAGAAGAAAATGGGAGAATATAGAAGAGTAAGGTGTGTGAACATTGAATATTGTCCTTGACATGGACCACTGCTTTTCTGCAAGAGGGCATTCGTTCTATATGTGTCATTGTGTTGCTATGGACAATTGTGAATTAAAAAGCATATGGATTGAGAGCAGAGTCCCAAGTCCAATCAAATCCCACAAGTTGTGTGACGAATAACATACAATATTCCAACATCTTCACTGGTTAGACTGCACGCTTTGATTGCTGTGACATTTCATGGGATTTCTCTGGGTCTCCCCAACCTGCTGTCCCGATCTTTTAAAAGCCATAGATTAAATATACGACACAAAACATACTGCCATCCACATTTCTCAGTAAGCAAAAGATCCCACCAAAATACTGACGATATTTTCATCCTCCTTCGCAGCCATTAGCGAGACTTGTTTCCTCAGGTTTTCAACATGTTTTTCCTCTCTTGCCTCTCAGCGGTGATGTCCCATATTCGTAGGTTCCTCTCATACATCACATCTAAATATAGCCTTTCACGGCTGCTGAGCAAGAACCAGATTTAAAAAAAAAAATAAACACAAAAGAATGTGGGTGTCACCGAGACGGGGGTTCTAACAGCGTGGAGATGAATGAGGTGTAATTCTGTCCACTGGAATGTATACGAGAGCCAGCCAGTCACTGGGAGTATGGGGGCGGGCTCGGCGGCTTGGTAAGGGTGCTGGGGGGAGTCTCGGTGGTGGCCACTAGTCATACTGGCCCTTCAGTCAATCCCTCCAGGGGAAGGGTGGTGGCGTTGTCGGTGGGCTGCGGGTCGTCCTGCGGATGTGAGGGCGCGTGGGCGGCGGCGGCGGCGGCCAGGCTGGCATAAGGCAGGTGGCAATCCATGTGCAGGAACGGTGGGTAGTGCTGGCGGTAGCAGATGTAGGCGAACAGCAACCCGATCACTCCTCCGACGAAGGCGTCTGCAAAGTCGCAAAAAACACATATATTTTAAGGCATGCATTTATAGTTAATTTTAGCCCATGTGGAGGAAGAAAAATAACACCTGCTCTTCGAATGGGCACAATCGGTTGGGCATCACAGTACATGCCAATGGTGTTCCGGCGAGTATTCATCACGCCCGGCTACTTTAAAGGGTGATGAAAGTAAACTCAAAGGCAAAGCGATGAGTCTGAGCACTGAGCACTGGGCTCACTTGCCCCTGGACAGCCTGTCTGTGTCACTTTGTCATCTATGCTGAACAGTTTCACATTATACCTGCCCCCCTTTAAGCTATAATACATCATATAATATCACACTGCCATGGTGAATATTAAGACTGTATCGCTGGGTATAGATCAAAATGACATGGCCAGCTGGTGGCAGGAGCAGCTGAGGTGGAGGATTCCATAATACCAAAATGATATTTCTCCCTTTATTTTCTCCTTCTAGGTGAAATGAGATATGATATAACATCGATTTCCACCATTCAGAAAGTATACAGTGCGTGAGCTTGCTCTGTGAATGTTTCATCGACTGCTGTCGACTGAATTTAATAGACTGTGGCTTGACGCAATATATTAGTCTCATTGAGACAGTGATTGGGAGCCCAGCTTTCTCCCATCACGGACAGAGTGCACCTCCGAAACGCGGAGGGCTGTTGAGAATATTAGTATCCATCAAGCATGGCTCAGCAGCCGGGCTAATGGGGACTCCCAGCTTGTGTTTACACTGAGTGCAGATTGGGGCCCCTCAAGTTTAATGGGCTACACCATTGCTACTTACTTACAGTCCGCTGGGGAGACAGAGAGAAAGTGTGTACGGAGCTAAGAAATATGAGGAGGACTGGAAAAGTGGTCGGCGTGCCTGTGACTGCTGCATGTGTTGTGTTTTTGATGTGAATAAATCCTGGTTGTTAAAAGACTTGTCTGTTTTGTAGCTGCCCTCCTCCCCAGGAACATATGGCTCTCTAAAACTAATTAACACCATATGACAGAGCTGTCATCATATTACCACGTATTCTCTCCCACACCCCACCCACATATGCATTCCCTTCCCTTCCCTCTGTCCCTCCAAGACTCCCTCTAGTTCTTTCGGAACGCAGAAATGAAAATCTGAAGCTCGTAATTATAATTTTCTTTCCGGGCCGCTGAATTGAATGCCACCTTGCTGTCATATGAGGCATTATGCTGTAGATGACAGAACAGACCCTGTAAGACACAATTTTCAGTCCACTGGGCAAATAAGCATGCTACCCAGCCTGCTTTACTGCAAGTTTTTTGTGTTTTTTAGCCTTTCCTTGAATTGTCAGCACTGCTGATTAAAGTTAAAAGTGTGATTGCAGCAGTACAGCTGTTCGAAATGTGCATCACCCGAGTTTGCTTTTTAAATGATCTATAAAATAATTATAAAAGAGCTCTGAGCCGGGCGATTGGAACGGCAATCTTTCTCCGGCTGACACAAGCAGATTTAACACTGTGTAAGTTAAGAGGACGCAGCATTTCTTTCCGCAGCGGTTTTGATGAATGCGGGACAATCATACTCGTATTCGCGCGTCCCTGGGCGTGAGCTGCAGGACGCACCTTGCCAGTGGTGTTTGTAGTCGCAGGTCCGGGACAAAGCAATCATCATCGCGCTGTAGAGAGGCAGCACCATGGCGCAGAGACGCCAGCTCCGCCCTCGGCCCTGATCCGTGAAGCACTGCAGCTTCCCCGCCAGGTAGAAGGAGGTGAAGCCGAGCCCGGAGAACGCGACTGGCAGGCGGAGGAGTGGGAGGACAGAGAGAAGAGTGATGAGGGGGTTGAGACTGAACACAGTACACTCAGAGAACAAACCCTCGTCCTTTCTGTGACCGTGGAATCCTCTCGAACGGCAGCAAAGCCTTACAGCATGCAGCGTGCAACAGGTGACAGTGGGAGATGATAAAAGCGACAAAGAAGCGGACGACTAAAGTGTGATAACAAAGCATTTTAAGGTGGGGGGAAAAAAATAACGTGATATAATAATACAGATGGGAGATTCGCAGCTTGTCCCCTGCCACCCACTCGCAGATACGCTCACCGAGGGATGAAACTTCAGTCTGTCAGGCAAGTACCTCAGAGCTAAATCACTGTGTGCGACAGGTGCCTGAGAGCAGGCGAAGGCAAACAGACCACTACATCTACACGGCTATACTAAGCACAGCCCACACACCGGAGGAGACTTATTTAGCGATGTGCATCCTCTTGCAAAGCGCGAGTGTTTATGTGGGATCAGTGTGCATCCCTGCACACAGAACAAAATTAGTTTCCTAATGACTTGTTTCCATGCAAACATTGCCTTACCGAGATAAAAGAGGAGATTTGTCGTTATATTATAGAGCAGATACATTCACATACGGACATATTCTGTTTGTCCGTCACTTCTCCTCTGCAGATGTCACGGCGACAAAACAAACGCGAAGCAAACCGCGCCGCGCCGCAGAGGGCCCGCGTCCTTTTCTGATGGTGGCTATTGTAAGAGGACCAGCGGCGGCCTAATTGTATGAATTAAAGGTCGTGTGATGGAGCCATAAACAGAGGTGCTGAGACAGGGTCATTAGTTTGCTGCTGCAGCGGGCCAAACAGCACCCATCAGCACCCATCAGCTGGCCATTTGTCACTCAGACTACAAACTGGCCAAGAATACTAAGGGCGCCAGGACACGTGTGTAGCCTGTAGAGAGAGAGGAAGGATGATGGGAAGAGAGGGCAGAGGCAGAGACTCCGGCCGCCTCAGTGGCTGTCAGGGAGAAGGAGTTGGCTCCATTAAGAACTCACCGTTTTCCATTACACAATTTAGACCAATATATTGGACGGCTGGTATAGGCTGATATTGGGGTTTTATTAAAAAATGGTTATCCAGTGTCACGCACCTTGGAAATATTGGATATAGTGTAGTTCGCTTGATTGCATTTCTCCTTTAAAATTGGCTCCTATATTGAATTCTTTAGCAGGACTGAATCTAATGTGGGACTCTGGTTGAACGTATGCATGGTGTACTGGCTGTTTTTCTGTTGGCTACACAGCCGGCAAAGCCATGTGAGCTCATTTAGGTTAAAAGTGGGCAACGTGGATAACATGCTGTGCTTGTAAAGTAAGCTGTGGTAAATGGTGTGGGCCCCATAAGTGCAGGAATTACACTTCCAGGAGGACGTGTGAACAAAGATGTGTTTCTGGTAAATATACAGTAGGTTGTAGAGGCTCGCAGGGTGAGCCTAGAATTCACTGGTTCTGGCTGTGCAGTAAGGCCCATTAATGGGTGTAATGTAATTTAATATAATACACAAGGTGAATAAAAATGCAGAGTCCGTCTATCTTAAAAGACAAGACAAAGACTTTTAATGCATGCTTGCTATCAGCCTGTTAATGTGCTGACAACGACAATGCTAAGATTTACCACCTTGATTAAGCATGCTGTCATTCTATCATTTGCAAATTAGCAATAAAAGGCGCAAGAGAGGTTTCATTAGTATGGCAAGTATTTGGATGCAAACCAAAGGTTAGAGCTAATTTTGACCTAATGATCGCGCTCAGTGCGAAGTTAGGGAATTATTTGGATTCATCCTGTGGGGACCTTATTTGTAGCAAATGCCAAGAAAATGAATCCAATAGTTGTTAAGACAATTTAATTGTGAACATGACCAGAGGCCCGAAATAGTAATAGTGGTTATGAATGCATGTTATGAAACATTTCTGGATGACACACTAAAAGCTGACGTCACCTAGGACAGGCTTCATCTGACGTTAATCAAATGGAACTCATATGGTTTGCTCATATTGCTGACAGTATGGGACCCTTGGGTGGCCTAGATAATCTCATCTACTAGAAACCATATGGTGGTTTAGGTGGTGAGATTACATTCGTCCAATGGTCCCTTGTAAAAGTTAAAGTGAATCAATAGTTCAAAGCCTTCTGGAAGCCGAATTCATCAAGGGCTGGTTTCATCAAGTTATTATAACGTTCAGCCAGTTAAGTCCATCCATATGGAGAGCAGGGAAAATATGAAATATGCTAGAAGATTAATTGACACCCTGTGGTATATAAAATCCAGCACGTCATCATCACCACCCACAAAGTGTAACGCGTGGGTTTAACAGAAAAAAAAACATCACTTGGCTGAGTCGGTTCATCAGTCCAGGCCTGCTGTCCGGAGGTCATGAACAAGCGATCCGAGTTCCTCAGCATCCCTCCATGCCCATCCATCTCACTTCTCAGCGACCTCTCCACATTTCCAATCACACAGCAGCTCTCACCATTCATTTTAATAGCTCTAACCATGGCTAAGACGATTACATTACTCATTTGAATAGACGGAAATAAATTATCCACGAACCAGTGACTCAGTCTGCTGACTGAACATTTCAACTTCGGAAAACTTGCAGCAGCTTTAAGCGAGAAAATAATACCTTTCCAAAACACCGCTCTCCCGTTTTACAGTTTATCTAGAGCTGATCAGCAGATTAACTACAACGTTGTAACGCGTAGATAGAGACATTTATTTGTTTAGCGCAAAATGCAATGTCATCTGTATTATTTCAGTACTAATACAGCCCTTGTGGTGGTTTCCTGCTTCTCTTGTTCTGCGCTGTTAATCAAATTCACCTCCCAAATTCCATTTCTTTGTGAAGACAGCTCGCAAAACAAAAGCTCGGGATCCTGCCGGGACCTCAGATTATCGCAATTACTTGTTATGATTATTCATCCGGTGTGATGAGAACTGGAGCTTACCCAAGCTTTGAGGGGAGGGCAGGAAAAGACCCTGGACAGGTCATTAAACCCTCGGAGAATTAACACATTTATTCACCCGCAGTTACAGTTTCATGGCAGACAATTTAAAATCATCAGTACGGTTCCCCTAATTTGTGTGTCTATGGCTAGGAGTAAAGCACAGAAACATTAAAAACTCAAACCTTAAAAAAGCTGTTTATACTGTGCATCTCCCAAACATTAGCAACTGTATTTTCTGCTAAAAAGCAGTTTGTCTTTGGTGATTAGACACTGTTGGTTGTAAAACACACAAACGGTGCACTAAACCTATGTAGGCCTACATTTTTTATGCAGAGATCTGCCTATTAAGCAAAACAAAATTGCATTTGAAAGGTGCCACGAGGAAAAAAAATGTTCATTGTAGCAGTAAATGTGCTTTATTTCCCTACTGCCCACAAACAATACAGTGAGTCAACATCTTGAGGATTACGCTGATAGAAATGCTTTGGTGGTATGAATAATACTAATGAGTGGGGACAGCCGGTGCCGCATGTGTCCTCACACGCATCTACACACACACACAAGCACATTTGTGTATGTAAAAGCAGCATAATTAACTAAGCCAATATGAGTGCAGCGGTAGGTTGGTACAAGGTGACGCAATAATGAAAGACACAGCAAAAGTCCCCAAAAGGCCAGAGGACGAGGAGGAGGCCGACAAAGAGAAAAACATCTTGGTAATGAATCCACTTTATGCTTTTAAAAAGCCTTGAAGAGCCATTCCCCCGAGACAAAACAAAGATGCCTAATGAGAGTGATGAGCACGGTGCGGTTGCTTTTTTTTTTCATCTTCAAATAAGCACAAGGTTTGTTCAGAGGTTGCAAGCGAAGAGGAACAAAGTCAGATTTTTCGAAGCAGACGCGGGGTGACTTCAGTAAACAGAAAAGTGCTGCACCAGTGACGAAACCATTTGGAGAAAAAAATGGAAGATGGATGTACTTTCAGAACAATACGCGATAAGTATCAACGCAGTAATGCTGTGTATGTGTTGGTTTATTATGAAGGCATATCAGACCTCTCGCTGGGTGACTATCTGACAGAGGAGGCCCGACTAAATGTATTAAGTCCTCCTAATACAGGCTGTCATACTGAGTGTCATAAATGAAAACTTGTTACCACTTCTTGTCACCACTTGTCTGTGTAATCCAATCTTCATCATGATACAGTTTCTATTTGCCAGCCCATGGGAGATGCGTGGGCTGGCAAGAGGTGGTGGTAGAGCCATATGATAAATTGAAATGGACGTACCTTGGCTGTCAGGAGTCTTGCAGTACACACTTAAAAAGTTTTGCACAGTTCATTCGTGCAAGACTGACGCACCTGCAACCAAATTCAGTTTGGGTTTTGAGCGAAACATTTCAGCACCTGTTGGATGGGTTGTCATGACATCTTGGTGCAGACAATTGTATGAATTAGTAAACATCTGGATTTTCAAATAGTGCCATCATAAAGTGAAAATCTTAATTTGTCCACTGTCATACTTTTTTATTTAGAAATTCTAGCAAAAATAAAGACAAACAGATAGTTAACTATACCTGCAAAACATCAGTGTGTTAGCAATGTCATTTTGAGCAAGTTAGCATGTCTGTGGACTGTAACAGAGCCATTTATAACTTTAATTTTCACCTGCTATTTTAGAAGGGCTTGGTAGCTACATGATCATCATGTATGAAAACAGT
>JAOXYL010000039.1:5853593-5864383 GCA_028564955.1 Terapon puta | reverse complement strand
GCCATTTATAACTTTAATTTTCACCTGCTATTTTAGAAGGGCTTGGTAGCTACATGATCATCATGTATGAAAACAGTTTCCTTCAACACCATAAAGGACTTTTTATACGCATAAGTACACTTCATTTAGTCTTTTTTTTTCACTGTATGAAGTGGGTGGCAGGGATCAGTGGTGATGGAGGTTACCTGAGCAACTCGGCAGGCCTAATTCAAAGCTCTAAATGAGATAAGGTGAGAGGCATGAAGGGATGGGCGGTGAAAGAGAAGCAGACCAAAGCAAGTCACAGTAAATTAGGAGCTGCTACGATGAGCCGGGAATGGTTTTTGACAAGCGGACCCATGGAGGACACATTTTAAAGTAGATAAGTGTTGCTTCAAACCACCTGGATTCAAGAAGTGGAGTCGAGCCATGGTCAAAGCCTCTGTAAGGTCTAATAATATCAGTCTCTTTACCTTTCTCCCCTTTAATTCTGTTGAAATATCTATCATCAGACCCATGCTGTCTAACACTCACTGATAGTAGCCGCTCTGTTTTCTCTCCCATCTCCTTTCTCCGCTCTGACCTCTGACCCCTGCCCGGACGGGTGTGACGCCCCTCTGCTTCTCGTCGGAAGCGATGCGCATTAACAGACCACTTAGACGATGGCTGTGCTTGAGCCATTAACATACAAAAGCCCGACAGGAACTCATTATCAGCGCGGTATAATTGCTGCTGCACTCCTACACGCGCTGCTCCTCAACCTCTTTGGACACTCCAGACAGACATAAGTGGTCCTGAGTGAGTTATAGTAAATATATGAGAACACACTTTGCAGAAGTGCACTCCTCCCCATACACTGAGCTAATGTGATGGACGTTCCCAGCTGTGGTTAATTTAATATAGATAGTTGCGTGAAAAAAAGAAACATGGAAATTAAAAGATGCAATTAGATCCGTCTCAGGGGATTCATTATTTTTGCGTAATAATTGATCATATCTAATGGCTTAATGTGCACAAGGGGAGATGGTGAGATGAATGTGAATAGGAAGGAGACAATGTAAAGCTGATGCTTCAGGGCCTGCTTGCTTTACCGCTGTATATGCTGGTGAAATGGATTCTAGGGAGTTTGTATTTATCTGTTTGTTTTTCTCCTTCTGGGACCCGTCTCCTCCAATTTCTGTTACACTCTTACTTGGCTTTGAGGTGAAGAAACTAAATCAAATCACTGGGAACCGGAGTGGCTTTAAAAACTTTGAAATGCAATAATAGTTTGTGTGCTTTAAAAAATAGCTGTCATCAAATGCGGGAGCCTGGTGTGTATTTATATTTTTGTCCTGGCTGATTCTGATGGATTAGTTTGGGTTTTATTTTTACCATGCAGATTACCTAGCATCCCCTGGGAGAGGTAAAACTCTTTCTTTTATCTCTTGTCCGTGTCTCAGGCTTCACACCAGCCAGAAGTGATGTTGTGCAACATCCAGATGCCACTCTGAATATGGCTACATTCACTCTTGCCATCTGTCTGGACCTATTCCCCATCCATTGCCATTTTCGTCTGGATAAAAGCTCTGTAACTTATGCGTGGTCCGACAAGCGTTGTCCTGGTGAAAAGGGACACAGACAGGAAATTGGATTTCTTCTGCTCTCTAGACGTGCTGGCATATGGGTGCTCCCTGTGTCCCAGTCGCACAATTCTCTCAATCACTTTCCCACTCACAGCGCAACAACATAAGGCTATTAGAGCTGTCGCACAGATGAATGCAATCCATACACAGTGCTGCAGTGAATTGCAGAGCAATGTCCCTCTCTGCCTTTCCTAATGGGACACGGCCGGCACTTCAAAGCCTTTCTCTCTTAAAGCAGGTGTCTGAGAAGCTGTAAGTATGCAACTTTAATATCATGCTAAAAACCTCGATTTGAAATCAGACTGAGCCTCAAAATGCAGCCTTTTCTAACTATCCACACTGGCTTAGCCATCACGGTACCCTTCCATGTTACTGAAAACACAGAAAGGCCCATGTTTGATGTTATCGAGCAGTTCAAGGCAATCAAACTCACAGCAGGGTGACAATTAAACACATTCACACAGCATTTCACAGGCATCGTGTGTCTTGCGCATAGACGTCTTTCTCAATGAAGATGTAACATTTTCAGTTCAATTAGTATTCTAAAAAATGAGTTCTCATCTTAGTGTCAAGGATTTCACCTCTTTTCAGCCTGTGACAATTAAATGCTACAGTTTGATGCAAACCATTTGCTTATTTACACACAACAGTAGTACCTTTGAATTCAGCATAATCACATTGTTAGGCGAGTATGTTTATCTAAAGTGGAAACGTAATAGGAATTTTGAACAAAAGCAAATATGAATATGTATGTATGTAAATATCAAACATGCCTCAGTCTGGGCACCGCTCACTGGAAGATTTAAAGGCACATTTTTCATTCTGCATAATAGATAGCAGGAGGTTCGGTGTAACTCCAGTGTAAGCACTTAACTGTTGGTGGACTTTTTCGGAAATGCACGAAAGAAGGAAAACTTCAAAGCCGAGCAAGACCGAGCAAGTTTGCGTTACGCTCAGTGGCGGCCGGCAAGGCAATTAAGCTGTTTTCAAAGATATTTCTTCTTACATGCTGCCTTTACATGCCTCATGCATCGTATCATGCAGAGCTTTTATTCCACATCTGCGTGGCCCACAGCAACCACATCATGCACGCACTTATAATTCATCTGCTGGACAACAGAAAAAAAAAGAAAAAAAAAAAAGTGAATTATTTAACACAGCCGAAGTGAAAACAGCTTGGGAAGCAATATGGTCGAAAAGATGTCGAGTGTCCCTCGTTGGTCTGCACAGCTGAACGCAGCAGGAAGTCGGAGGAGGCTGAAACAGTGGGCCTGCATTCAACACTCACTCAGGTGAGCGAGACAGAACATCACTCGACTCCATCAACGCAGCCCGTGAGGATCTCGACAAGCTGCCTCGGGCTGTGCAAATTGAATGATACCTCACAGCTACGTGTTGTAATTACCTTTGAAGAGAGGCAGCAACGAGATCACCGCCTCGAAATGTGAAATAAACACCTTGTAAACACCCAATCAGGAGGCGCGGACGTTTTTTTCAACCCGCATGAAATGCTGCTGGGAGCATCGAGATCAAAACCGAGCGAACAGCCCACCATTGTGTGCAGTTTTAATGAGCCAGTGTGAGAGTTCTGATATCCTCTCGCATTGCGTTGCGAGTGCTGGCAGTGATGCGCTTGGACTGAAAGCCGGTACTCACAGGAGGAATGGCTGCTTGGGAAGCTCTTGCGTCCCTCGGAGACCAGGTCTGGCTCCCCGGTGCACAGCATCTTCGCGTTCACTTGTCCGTCAGGGAAGCAGCGCTGGAAGTAATCGGGCCTGGGTCTGGAAAATATCAAACACAGCCCAAAAGATGCACCCCGTGTCGTCGGCAGGGAGAATTTCATTTTCCTGTCAGGCTGGTAAGTCTAAGCTGACATTTCTCAGCTCCTCAGAGTCTCTATCTTAGCATTTAGCATCACTGACGGAGCTTGTAAAATGCTTCAGTTTGTTTAGCGTACCTGCCAACGATCAACTTGATAGTATTTGTGAAGACTCCATTCAGGGCCAGGGCCAAGGACACAGCTGGAGAAGGAAGATTGACACACACAGCCAAATAAGCGTCTTAGTGAAGTTTTAGGTTGAAACAGATGATGCGGAGAAGCCTGGCACAGAATATTCAGTGTAGGTAAAGCTCATGGAAACACTGACAGGTTTTAATAGGTTGCCCACTCTTTTGACATAATGTGCAAACAAAAGAAAATTGTGAGGTTCATGAGAATTTCCCGTGCAGCTCAACAGATTGGTTGCCAGGATTTATGTGCAACGTCTCTCATAATATCTTAGCAGCATTGGTATCAAGAAGGTTTTAAACACACACATGCACACACACACACTGAAATAGACAGACAAATGGAGTAATACCTAGTTTTTTCCCCCATATATCCTTTCATCTATGGCTGAATCACTTCCTTTCTGCAGCCAAATGAAGTGAAGCTCAGATTTTGCCTTACTGGCCCTCTGGTGCTTCACGTTTTCAACTCGACTCCCTCCCAGTAACAGATCCACTGAATGTGAACGATTCGACAGGGCTGTGAGATTACAGCCACGCTAGCAGCTCCGCGAGGTTGCTTAGGCACCGCGGCGTCGTGAGCTAAACACTATCATCAGCAAGCCACATGCTCACGGAGAAAAATGCTAAAATGCTGACATTCAGCAGGTATATGTTCTCTGTGTTTATTATGGGAAGCAAAGGGCATCCCATCCCATCAGCCTCAGTGAAGTTGAAGCTGATGGGATGGGAAATTAGTTTGTCTGTTATTTTGACTTCCACCAAAATATTGAACAAATTGAAATGTGCACATACAGGGCCCAGAGGAGGAGTCATATGCACAATACCATCAAACATTTCACCCAGGGGCCCCAAACGTGAACATCATGGTGTCACTTGAAAAAGTGACGGTAACACCTGAGTCATTAGCACCTGCCTTCTGAGTACCATAAATGTCAAGCGAGTTCATGTGATAGTTATAGAAGGCCGACAAACTGATAAATACACTGATATCCACAGGGCCATAGTAAGAAATAAATAGCTACTAAAATTGAAATGCTGTGCACGCTGTCCACAATCTGTTGCAATCTATCAGATATTCAACTGGGAGCAAAGCAGACCAGGAAGTATACAGTAGTGGTGCCAAAATGATTGCACCTATTTTGAGCCTATCTGACCGTGAAGCACTGATTTGGTAACGGGGAGCAGGAGTACTGCTGTTAGTTGGTGGGTATCTCGCTGCAACTGTACATCCATTTGATTAGCGATGAAGCGAACCTCTGGGGCTCGTCATTAGTCCGAGTTCTCGCCCTCACAGGTTAATCCCAGTGGTCTGCAGGTCAATTGCATTCACCCCACGTCACCCGAGCTCAAATGTGTTATCTTCCCGAGCTGCTGAGGGGAGCGCGGCGTCACTGTTATTTAACAGCTTGTTAATTTGGGCAAACTCTGCGCGGATCAGACGGGCCCTCAAAATGAGACATGTTCCGTTTGACTGCTTGAAAAATGGGACATTAAATTGCAACGCGGTCCCTTTGTCAGATCCCTCTTGATAAGAGGAAGCCCAGCTGTGTATGAAACTATTCTGCCAGCTGCATTCACACACACACACACACACACACAGTCTAGACTCTGGGAAGTTTGCTGACAGTCATTAAAGTATTAATTAATTTTTGCCGGCCCGCAGCTGACAGTAACACTGAAACAGCTTTGGCAGTCCATTTCCTTTTTTTTTTTTTTTTTTTTTAGCTGGATTGCTGGAGTAGCGCAGCTGATCAGACTCATGTAAGAGATGTCTCTGACCTTGTAGCATATCTGGGTTTTTATCTAGTGATTTAACAAACTGCCTTGTGACTTTGTGCCGCAGGTTGAGCCAGGACTTTCTTCACATCTTCTTCCTTTATTGGGTAAGGAGGCAACTAATGTGACTGGCCTTTCTTAAAGCACCTGCTGACACTGCACTCTTCCTAACAGTGTATTCAACTTGTGTGCGTCTCTTTGCTCGTGCTTGGTCGGTGCTGCATTGGGACTGCGCTTGTGCCTTTGGTCACCAATATCGAACACGCTGGACACCTCCCTCACAGTGTGCACGACAGATGGCACCAAGATAAAGTTTCTGGAAATTAGAGTGTTTCTGCCATGCCCCTCTCATTCAGCTCCTGCAGGTGACCTACCTGAGTTGTAGTCAAGGCTGATTTGAGCAAAAATGGCCATGCATTGTAGCAGTGAACATGCACGCATGGTCAAAGCTTTGACTCATTAGAGCAGATTTGCAGGAAGCAGACAACCTTCTAATATTGAAAAACCCCTCATTGTCTCACTAACTGGAAGATTACTCCCTCTACACGCGGCAAACAATGATGACTCTGCGTGCAATGAAATCTCGCCTTCAGATGATGAATATATCCTTCATGCTTTGTAACCAAAATGAAAAATAATCACTGCGGAATCATCTCCGTGTCATTCTCAGAGTGAAGCCTTTTGGAAAATATAATCAAGCTTCCAAAATGGCTTCATTATGTCTTATGACTGATAGATAATCACACAATTACGCTGCAGGAGTTTGTGCATGATAAAGGGCTATTAGACAACTTTACAACGGGAACGTTGTAAAAATAAAGAGGCGACGTGTTAGCAGAGCGCAGCGTATCAAACAATGAAAGCGCCATATTAGCAAAACCAAGACCTGTTGCTGTTACAAACCCAATTTATTCCCCCTCAATTATATCGGCTTGAAATTTTGATTCAGGGTTTTCAGAGCTAGAGGACCCTCAGGGTCAACTTTCAATAAATTAGCAGGGATATAGGGACAGCTGCTTTTCAATGATTTTAGCTCAGGATGAAAAATAAATACATCTGTAGGTAGTTAAAAAAAAAAAGCTGCCTTCAGACTACACGCCCAGCTGAGAAGCACTTTTATGATCTTCCTTTCTCATTAGGTCTAGAGGTAGCGCTGGATCAAAGCCACGTTCAGAACTATGATCACGTAGAAAACGTGTCAGAATAATGGGCTCCCTTTCATTCTTTATTCTTCTGAACGATGTTGTTTTCCTGCTCGGCTATAAACTCTTGCGGATGTGCTTCTCGGCAGGCGGTAATGGGCCTGTTAAGTTCTACACAGCACCGTAATCTGTGCGCTGATGCACTCAGCCACCCTCTCTTCGCCCAATTCATCTCTGTGTGTCTCCTTAATTGGATTTGTGTTAAACTTTCCTAATGCTCTCTGATGTGCCAAAGCCTCTGCAGGCCCCTCGACCCGTGGGAAGTGGCAAGGGTGTGGAGAAAAGAAAAAAAAAAAAATCAGTGTGAGATAAATGCCCAGATGCTATTTGAGAATTAAGCAAATTGCATAGAAGTTTAAAAGGACTGACTGTAAGAGCAGGCCACGGATATGAAAGATCTGTAACATTAAGTGCAAAGTAGCCCTTTCAGGTGACCAATTAGCCAGCGCTTCTAGGTTTAATGGGAGAAAAAGCCTTTTTCATATTCATTAAATGACTGGATGTGCGGCAAATATAACGTATATGCTGTCATAGATGTCAGGACCTCTCATACTGCAGGCGAGATTGTGACTAACGGCGTCTCAAGTAATTGGCTCCACGTACCTAAACATGCCTCTTTGATCTCCGTCTTGTCCGTCCTTTGAATTATCTTCACCACAAATATCACCGCCAGCGGGGTGAGGAACGAAATTGCCTGTGAGGAAATAAAGACAAAAAAAAAAAAAAAAAGTACAGTTATTGTGACATTAGAGATGCACTGCAGCACTCCGCGGGGTCTGTTTTGTGGGTTAATCGTAAAATGACTTTTTCCTCGGGGAATGACACGGGCCTATCCATTATTCAGAGTTAATTTTAACAAGGAAAACTGAGGGGCCAAACAAGCTTCTTTATTGTTCATCGGGGCTTCTTGTCTCGCACCGAGACGAATTTTGCCCCTCGCTTGATAAGAGATTTGGGCTTCCTCAGCACCTCAGTAATTATTCATACCTCGGAATGTATTCGCTGTTTTCCGGCCAAATTCAATATATTTTCTTTGCCTTAAGCAACAGAGGTAGTAAAAACAAAGGCAGCGTTTCAATCCCATTATTATAACACACATATTGCATCTCCCTTGAGTGCTGTTCATCGGTTCAGCCGCGTGTATATATCTGAGCAACTCTGCCAATTACCAGCTAATTTTGTACCTCACTATCCCCTTTAAAGAGGCTGGATTCAAACTTGCAGTCACACTTGGATCCACGCTAACGCCTGCTGCTTGAATTAGAAATGAAATCAGCCGCCATTTATTTATGCCTCGCAGACATCCTTGCGTTCGGAGTGTCTACAGACAATGAGCGGCTAAAAGTAAGCCTTCCAACAATGTTTTGCTCCAAAAAGGCATTCGCTGTGTACCGCAGAGTGAGTGGAATGAATAGCTTTTATACAGTTGGTGATGTTGGCTAAATAAGAGGACAGTGTTCACAAAAACCAACCATTAAAAAAAATAAATAAATAAAAAAAGAAATGTTTCCTGGCAAAACTGGATTAAAGCAACAGGGCTGTGGCATCTCAGCAGCTAGAGGCATCCATCATGTTTGCCGAGAATGCACCCTGAGTATCAGTGCCCTTTCTGTCACAGCAGCTCCCGTCACTTTATCACTGAGGCTGTGAGGGAATCTGGTGTAAAAAAAAAATCCATCTATTCCACTGTTAGGTTGCAACTTTCACATCTCCTCAGATATTATGCAGGGTGAACCAACGGTCGTGAATAGCACCTGTACAATAGTTGGCTCGGTTGATTTGGCAGCTTGGTGACGTTTCAACTAAAAGTAAAGTAAAGACAGTTTTTTTACAAAGCTCTTATAACCTAAAATGATATAATGGTGATCCTGGGAGGATAATACAGCTGTCACATATGTGGAGAGTCCTGTGTAGATGACGGGAGTGGTCCTCGTGGGGTTTGGAGTTGCCATGGAAACATATTCCATAAACATCTCAAAGAGTCGACAATCTGAATGATCACTTCTCATAATATTTGTAATGTGGCTGCTTAAAGACGTTTGTAAAAATGCATTCACATATTTTCATTATGGACGAGATGCATTTTGGCACATGGCTTTAATTAACTTTAAATTAACATCGCTTTTTCACAGCTCCAATGCTCTCCCATGTTCACTTGACACAAGGCTACGCATCATCTGTGAAATCCTTATTCTAATTATATAAGTGTCATTAGAGACACTTTTTTTTCACAGGGCATACGATATGTCTTTTGGTGTGTGAATAACTATAACAATAACACGAGCCTCGGTTTCCCCACCTCCTCTGTTTTCATATTCTCTATCTATATTTTTACATATGTGTGTGTGTGTGTGTGACATCATTGTGTTCATCCATTTTTCACTCCTCTAAATGCAGTGCTGCTGCAATCGATTTTTAGCCCATAACTACAAAATTAACAAATTATCAAGAACTTTACAGTGTACAACGCTTCTAATCTCCATCACACCATCAGCTCATGAGTGTAGCTATGTAAACAGAGAGAGATAAAAAGAGCAAATGACTCAATAAAGACAGCTATAACGTGTGCCCTATAGCAGTGGCACCAGCTGCAGCATGGAAATGCAGCATGCTTCAGCAGGAACGACGGCATTCCCTGTGTGTTAAGTAAACATAATCCTAAATCAGTTTTCAGTGATTATGATACATCCTGAATTATGGGGAAAAAAACTTGTTATTGGTCTTGTTTGATTATATCAACTTTGCAGTAAAAAATCTGATTTGATTTTCAGGCACCAATCTGATGCCTGCATGAGACACTATTAAACTGTTAACACATTCCACAGGATGAAAAGTGACCTTTGGCAAAACTGATCAGGAGATTTGCCCAACAATAAATAACACAGAGACCATTTCTGCCCGTCCCATAATGAGAGAATCCAATAACTTGCATGCAGGCTAATATGGTGCACTACATCTTAATGAAGGTCGCAGTGAGTCATAATGTAGCTCCATGTAAATCCCAACCACGGACTATTTTTAATGGTCAGATAAATTCTCCACACCTTCAGGGCTACTGTCAGCGCAATGACATTGAAAAAAACAGACTGTTGGATGTTGGCACTCGGAGCATTTTCCCTAAGATGCATGTGGATGGGTGGGGATTGGGGGTGGGGCGGACATTATTTAGTGGACTGCCATAAGCGAAAAATCATGGACATTGAAGTTAATATAAACTGTCAGCATTTTTATAAACGATGTTGAAAAGGGAAATAGAAATATTAGAATGCAGATGAGCTGCAGATAAGCACAAGGATTTATCTTTTGCTTTTTGCAGAATGGCAGGGGAACTTTGTGTATATGTTTATCTGTGTTTTCTGCTTGATTAGTGAGGCTCTCTAAGACTAATGCACATTTAAGCGCTAATACCACATACTCAAATTGTTTGTTGATAAGCAATTTAAGGCTCAGTTTTTTCATATGTTAGAAGTCTTCCCTTAATGCGTTCGTCCCTTTATGTTATTATCGTTGGTCTGCAACAAAGGCTTCTTAACATCATTAAGTAGAGCCAGGATAATTCCCAAAGTATGGTATGTTTTGTTGGTATACTATTTTTTTTTTTTTGATAAGAGGGGGACTGGTGCATTTACTAAAGTTTACAGGAGCTGCCTTTATTTCTAGCTTGACATGGCTGACAGATAACGCTCACCACCTACTGCTCCGCTGCACATAATGAGATGATTGATGTGTGCGGAGGAGCATGGGACGGAGTGGAGCGCCAGTCAGTCAAACTCTGTCAGTTTGCGGAGAGGTGAGCTAAACAAGCAATGGGCGGGCGAGTCTTTGCCAGTTAAGTTGGTTTGATATTTTGATCACACAGTAAGTACCTACCAGAGTGTCTTCTGACAAGCTGGTGCGCAGACAAAGACGTCCCGCCGCACAGAATTAAACATACCGGCCTGTCAGAGAAATGATTCAATCAAACTGTGGCCCTTCCAGCTAATTCAGGAAACAGGGTACAGATATTTTTTTTTATAATCGCAAGTTCCTAATATCCCTTAGTTTTTACCATTCCATTATGAAGCCGCGTTTGTCACCAGAAAGTGCCACAAAACAGCACGACATCGTGCAAACCCTGGTGCGTCATAACAGCAGCCATACTGCAGCTCTCTCTAGTGAACCCTTGAAAGATGGCTAGATCATTGTTTGATGAGGTCGA
>JAOXYL010000039.1:5818322-5836137 GCA_028564955.1 Terapon puta | reverse complement strand
CATGGAGGCGCTGGAGGAAAAGTCAGAAAACAACCCAAATAGAGTTTGCTGTCTGTGCACCACGATTGTCAAAATTTCTTGGCAAGCTGCCTAATGCATGTAAAGATTTTATTTTTTGCCTCTCCGATCCGATCCGATCAGTTTCTGGTTGAATTTCCATAATCTGAAGGTGAAGTCGTCCCACAGGAAGATCACTACAAGACCTCGGTGTATTCCTTTGAGATGAAATGGCGAACGGAGGCACGCGCGGAGAGCAACTGAGGGATGTGATGCCCAAGGAAGGAATGAAGAGATGGGTTTGGATAGATGACAGCAGGACAGCGAGCATAATGAGCTGATCAGACGATCGCGGAGAATGAAATGCCAGAGTAGCTTAGAGCGATGACAGGCCGAGCTGTCAGGGAATCCCTGGACTTGGTGTGACAGTCAGCTGCCTCTGCTCTCATCGGAGTCACTGTAGTGTCTGCGGCACCACCTGCACAGTTTGCCGCTCCTCACTTTAACCCCGCCTCACCCCATTTTTTTTCCCTTCTTTGCTTTCTCCCCTCCTGTATGTTTCTGTCAAGCAGCTTCATTCTGTCCATCCTCTCTTACATAAATCTGCCTCTTTCTGCCTTGGCCTTTTCTGTTTGTCCATTTTCCATCCATTTATCCTCCATTACGCCGGCTTTTTTTTTTTTCACAGTCCTCTCGGATTCTGAATTCACCATGGTCACTAATCAAATTTGCCAAACGGTACGGCGCACAAATCCTATTAAGAGCCTCATACCTCCGGCGTTGTTTCCCATCTTTCGCGCTTTCACCTGTACTTTGAAATTTCTCTCCTTTGTTTGGTTTAATTGGATGTCCCTGAATAGATTACCACTTCTCACAAGCTACTCCTTTCAGGAACAATTAATCTGGTCTGTTTTACATCATCAAGTGCAACAATGGGTGCTCTCCCTGTGCTGCTGCAGACAAAGATCAATAGAGGAGCATTCCTAGAGGTCACAGTCTTCTCCGTCATTGTATTCCCCCTGTCCCCGGTCAATTTGTGTCAACAGCATCCAGTCGGAAAGTGTTTCCGCGACCCTCCAGCCACGGAGAGTTGTCAAGCCCGCAATCTCAATTTTGCCTTCATCTCAAAAATAATGAGGGTTACAGATTGGATG
Organism: Terapon puta; assembly: GCA_028564955.1. Lineage (NCBI taxonomy): Eukaryota > Metazoa > Chordata > Actinopteri > Centrarchiformes > Terapontidae > Terapon > Terapon puta. Next base: position 5,834,986 of record JAOXYL010000039.1, on the reverse strand, counting down.
ACCTGTGATTCAGTCCCTCAGATGTCGGCAGCCAGAATTAAGAAATACAGCGAGAGCGTACGCTCGGTAATCACGCAGGCAGATTTCTCCAGCTGGAGTCGTATTTATTGAAATACTGACCACAATAGAACAGAAAGAGTCCAGAACAAACTCAAAAGAAACAAAAGTGAGTACTGCGGAAAGAAATTGCCTGTTTTTTGGGGGGGGGTTTTTGTTAGACACATGGGAATTCAATTGGAGTCCTTTTTTTTCTAACCGCCTGATGAATGTAATTCCAGTGTTCGAGCGGCTTTATCAGTCAACCAGACACCGACAAACAAAGGCTGGTTCCAAATGCTGGATGCTGGGACTTCCTTTTAGTCAGCAACTCTTGTGCTTAAGCTCTCTGCCATTACCCGCAGCGCAGGTGTCGTAAAATCAGCCTGAGTGAGCTTGTGTGCCTATAGATTCTGCCCGAGGGATGAGCTGTTTGGACTCAACCTGAGAAGCTGAGGAGGACCTATTTCGGCAGCGCAGCATTTGTCACCTTTCATATTTCAGGGATTATTACTGAAAGCCACTTACGGCAGTTTTAAAGGAGCACACACACTTACGACACTTACCTGGACTATTTCTCTTTACTTACATCCCCTGTTAAGATTGAATGCACGATTCGTATCATCTAAAAACATTTGAGTACTTTATCACAAAAAATGTTGCAGGCGTCTGGATATTTTTTCATTTTTGTACGGGTGTAGCTAATGAAACACAAATGACCAGCCACAATGAAGTGTTAGATGAGGAGCTGCAGGCGACAGGCCACACAGCTCCCCAGCAAAAACAAACCGAGTCCAGCGAACGCCGTCGTGTGGGAAAACTACTCGCGCCGTGTGCAGCATGAAATGAGGTCACAGTTCCAATTATTTTTTGGCTCTCTTCTTTTTTAAAACAGCATGGGTTTGTTTGGCTGCGCTGTAAACAGATACACCAGTTGCTCTTCTGTATTTTTTTCGACAAAGTGCCCGCTCAACGAGGTTTTGTTGTGCCGTTAAACTGCTACTAGCCGTTGCCATGGAAACCACGGGCGTCCCAGAAATCTTAAGGATTACCTCTTGAAGCGTCCCCTCATTAATCTAACAAGCGTGACAGAAATAACTGTGGCGTTTCCCTATTAGAAGTACATTTTTTGTTTATATCGGCAGCACGCAGACGATGTGCTCCGATGACACTTAACGATCCTCCACAAAGAGATTTTCTCCTCAAAACCAGACCGCCCCATCTTCACACACGCACGCCAAACAATCCGCTTATTTTGAAGCAGTCTACGACCTGACATCCGGCTCCTCCCAAACATCTCATGAGGCTCTCTGAGACTTGTTGAGGTTCCGGGCTGCATCCCAGAGCTGCTGGAAAGCCCTCCAATGAGACGAGAGGACGATACGCAGCGGCGAAACGTGGGTTTGAGGGGTGTTGTTTCAGAGCCGTTAACCCCGCGTGACAAGCACTCTATTACAGACCCGTAAACTCCGTGATCACATCAGTGTCAGGGGGTATTTAGCTCATCTCTTTGCACACTTTGACACAAATGCACGTCGAAGTCCTCCTCAGACGCGATGATTCAGTTAAATAAAAAAAAAAGAAAAGAAGAAGCCAATTCAGCTGAAGTCCAAAGTGCTGCCCATGGCACAAACCATTTATTTATTTATTTATTTACTTGTTCATTTTGTGTACATCAGCCCAAAAAACAGCTGCCCCCATCTCTGGCCAATCAGGAAGCTTTTAGATTGGACTGATAAAGGTTCTTAGAGCGGTTCTGGCACGCTTCTCTTTGCAGTGCCTCGAGTCTTAATCAGCAAAATCTCGAAACAATCTAGATCTTCCAAACTCCAACTCCATGTCCTCCATCTTATCAGCCACCTCTGTTTCTTTATTTTTTTTTGCTTCTGCGTCCTCCTTGCTCCGTCCAGTGCTGTCCTTTGAGCCAGCTTTCTGACATTCGCCCGAATCTATCGGCTTATTCGAGCGTCCGCCCGTGTGCCGAGTGACAAAGCCACAGAAACTTTCACTGAGCTTGTGTTGATTGATTGAGGACTCGAGCTCTGCCACACAGCCACTCAGGGAAGAAATGACTTCTCGATATTTGTCTGAGCTCTTGCTCGTTTCGCTCTGGATTACGCGGAAAGTGAAGCGGCGGCAATGCCATTATCCTCTCTTTTTATGTTGAGTAGCTAACAGCAGAAAAAAAACAAGGTTTTTTTTTTTTGGATCAGTTTTCAGCTTTTGGAGTTTTTTTTCCCCCCATTTTGCTAAATGTCAAAGATCCATTTCCATTTAGATTGAACTTTTTGCTTTACTCCCGCGAGACGTGTGACTCCCGGGGTGCCCACCAAGCTATGATGTCTGCACGGCATTAGCAGTTTGCAGCACGGGGTCGACCCAGCGTCACACACTTGGCCTGTTGCGAAGGTCAGCGCCCCTCCTGAGGCTTTGAACAGACAGGCAGCTTGGCAGGGGCAAATAAAAAGTAATATTCCCTTAAAGGTAGGTCATCTTTGACAGAATTTAGATGTGAACAATACAGCAAACCCCCCTCTCCCCTCTGTTTCCCAAGTGAAGAGAATAAGCTCCATGTATTTTGGTGTTGCACTCAGTTCATTCTTGAAAGACAAAAAGAATGACAGATCTTGCATGTTTGATATCTGATTAAAGACACCTCTCTGATGCATTCATCACATTGCTTATGAAAACTAAAGGGCTCATTAATTCATTTCCCAGCATCCCTCGGTGCATGTTCACAATTATGAAGGAATATGAACAGCAAATGAGAAAATCACAGTTTCTTCTCCCAGTTAGTCAAATGTAATACTGAGCTTGCCGAGTTGGAGAGCGATAATACGAAATTCTGATGGGAGAAGCAAGATTTTGAGGGAGCAGTGAGGCGTAGAAATACATAACCGCTGTATCTCACCGGTAAACACACACGGACACTGCTGCCATTTTCTTCCCAAGACAAAACTACGGCACGCCAGACACACAGGGCGACGGCTAAAACAGCGTCCCTCACACCTCCACCGAGGAAAAACAATAGAGTCTAGTTGACCCCAATTATCCTGCCTTTATCTCGGGCTTCGGTGTGAAACACGAACAGGGAACTGCCGCTCCGCGAGGCCAGAGGGCAGCTCCCTCTGATCCACCGGGCAAATACCTCGTTCAGCGCAACAATTACGGCGAGTCCGAGAGGGATGAAAACCAAACATTCGCTCTGTCAAAATATTCAACTGAAACTCGTTCTTATGCAAAAAATAAAGGCCCCCACATTTAGGCACTGAGCCCATAGTACAGTTTTTTTTCATGGGAGCTATCAACAAAACTTTAATTAGGTGAAAATACACAATTACTCATTGATTGAAATAGGATTGTTTGACTTTGCTTATACTTATCACCCGTAGACGGCCTGTGTGTGAGCGTGAGGACGGTTTCATCTGATGCCGCGCAAGGGTCACGCACGAGAAATAAACTCGGCCGAGAGACCAAATTAATTTGATGCGTGTCGCGGCTGTAAGTACAGAGCTGCTCAAGTTTACTGACGGGGGCCCCGGCTACAAACACGGTTTATTTGCCTCCGTCTGCTCTCTGTCTGTGCGGCGAGAGGGGAATATGGGGAGTAAAGACTCAATTCATTACAGCGATCAAGGACTTTGTCGCTGGGGTTTCTTTGACAGAATGCAGCAGTTTGTGGTGATGATATCGCGTGAAACTGCTTTTTTTTTTTGCTTTTATGTGGCCTTGGACGCTGATGCACGGTCTGATAAACAGCGAGGTCCCACACACACACACACACACAAACAAAGGGCTACATCAGTATCATAGTAGGAGCCTCCTCCCTGACATGTCTCATTCTTTGATGTGATCTCTCCAGTTGACTTTTCCCATAGGAGCAGTGTGAGCATGCATCATGGAGGCTGCTCCTGCCTGAACAGTCCTTTTAGGGTGGCAGCACACAAGCAGCCAAACCACTTAGCCCAGGGACAGATTTTAATGATAAAGTACACAGGCAGTGTAGCTAAATGCTCCAAATCAGGAGGACATGATATTTTTTTCATTTCCAGGCTGGGGACAGAAGCATCAGTAAAGTCATGTCACATAACAGCACCTAGGGGCTTTTTTTTCCCCCCCTTCCTCAATTTTTCCTGATCATATCTGGCTGAAAATCAATGAGTGACACAATCATGATGCAAACTGAGCTTAACGCCTCCGGGCTCGACAAATAATTAATAATTCATATTTCTGTTAGTTTTCGGAGGCTGTGAGCCGTGTGAGTGTGGCACTGCGCTGAGGACCGAGGCGGTCACGGAGGAGAAGAAATATATCATTTATGTATATATATATATATCATTACAAAAAAGTGGACTGCAGTCGAATGTTTAACTTATTTTCTTGGCTTTTTTCTCTTCTTCTTCTTTCTTTTTTTTTTTTGGAGGGGGGTGCAACCTGTTAACGCCGCCCTCGTCGTTTAGCGCTGATGTGACCGTGAGCGGACGGTGACCGTGAACGCAGCAGAGGCGCCGAGGCACGGACCGGGATGGAGCCGGGACACGTGTGTCAGACTCCGTTTCTGTCATTATTTCATTTGATTTAGTGTTTCGTCTCCCCCGGCGGGCAGACGGACGGGGTGCAGCTCGGCGGGTCGAGGCTCTACTTACACAAAAACTCCGAACAGCAGAACTCGGATGCCAATCTCCAGAGCCAGCTCCCGCATGTTTTTCCTGCGGTCCGGGGGCGACACGTTCATGGTGCTGGGGTAAATCCGTCAAGCCAAAAAAAAAAAAAAAAAAAGAATCAAATAAAATAAAATAAAAACAAAAAAAAAACAGCAAAAAGCCCGCGGGGTCCCGGTCAGTTCTGGATGTCTCTCACTTTATAATCCGCGGGGCTCCCTACAGACGCACGCCGCGCGCCTCCATCGCCGCTCGGTCACCTGAAGCCGTCTCCTCGCGCTGCTTCACGGCCCCTCGGGTGCTTCGCTTCTGTTGCTGCTGCCGCCGCTGCTGCTGCTCTACCGAGTGGAAGTCTCCCTCCTCCACTCCATCAGTGACTTCAACTGAGCTGGAGTTTCGGGAGCGGAGCAAACACGAGAGGAGGAGGAGGAGGAGGGGGGGTGGATGGATGGATGGTTGAGGAGGGGTGGGGAGGGAGGAGGGGGGAGTAGACATCAGAGGTGTGGGTCAGACGCTGAGGGGGAGAGAGCGATGGGAGAGAGGGGGAGTGAAGGGGGAGACTGTAAGCGTCGCCTTGTGTGTGTGTGTGTGTGGAGTCACAGTGGCCCTCTCTCTCTCTCTCTCTCTCTCTCCCTCTCTCTCTCTCTCATCCCTTGGCTTCACTTTGGAGAATCGGATGACTAGAAGTTTCTAGAACACCACTCAGAACTTCACAGGAGGCCCCGTCCAGTAATGCGACTCCGGGGTGAGACGAACAAACACCTCCCCGTAAATTACGGAGACGCCCTCAGTGACCCAAACAAAGCCGGGGGCCGCTCAGTCCGGCCCCGGCGTCCCCAACGCTGTCCCGACGGCACCGTGCGCTCGGCCTCACGCATGGTGGGTGACACACGGCCGTGCAAAACGGGGGGCCAGCACAGGGGAAGCCCCGCTCCCTGTTGGATCTCGCCCATACTCGCCAATCGTAGCGCTGAAGAATGTAGCACCCCGGGGCCTCTGCAGCCAGACAGTGATAAAGGGGCACGGGCAGCAGAGTACCTGCGGGCCAGAAAACCTGGCCAGCACTTCATAGGCTCACATGAATATTTGATGCCCTCTAAAACCGGCCTTCCTGCATTACCTGCCAGTCCAAGCTGGGCCTCTGTGCGTACGTACGAATGTGCGTGTGCAAGAGAGAGAGAGTATTGTGGAAAAAGACCCCGACCCAAAAACTTTTCTTCCGCCTTTCTAGGTCACGAGCTCGACAAGCCAGGAACTGACTCTGCAGATGCAATTTTTTTTTTAAAAAGTGCATTCTTGCTGTTTAACAAGGCGTCCTGTTCGCTCCACGAGTAAGATAAATGAATATATCCGTACACGCTGGATGTTTTTGATCAATTCCCTTTGTTTCGTGCAGATCCAGGTGACGCGCCTCAAGTCTCTGCCGGCTCGCTAATGAGAACAAAAGAAAACAAGAGGAGACGTGGAATGGCGGTAGGTTAGGAGGTGAGCTCCGACTTCAAAGCTCTCCGGCAGCCGTCAGACTTTTCAGCTTTTAGAGAGCGTGGCATGTTTATTACGAGCTATCAACATTGTTTTACCTTGCAGCACCGCGGCGCTCGCGATTCGGATGATTCACTCCGCTTTTTTTTTTTTTTTTTCAGAGCTTTCCCGAGCACCAGCGCCGGACTACATAAACACTTAATTATAGGACAGGAAGAAAAAACAAAAAAACAACAAAAAAATGTACTTTGCTCTCTCCGGTTAATAACGCGCTAACCTACTCTTTGTTGTGGAAAAGCAAAGAGCTGTATCAAAAGGCACATCTTCCCTTTTCATCTCTCGTCTTTTATTCCGCCTAATTGAAATAAATGTATTTTTTAAAACGTATTTCCTTGACCCACCTCTCGAGTTTTTTTTCTCTCTCTCTCTCTCTCTGCAGCATAGACTACAGTATGAGTCACGTTCCCCGAGGCTGTGGTTACCCTGCAAGGTTAGACATATGGCAGACTCCGAAATGGGTCGAACCTCGATAAATCAGAACTGAACGCAGTGTAACAACGCTCCCCTAATCACCTCCACGGATACGGGTGAACGCGCTGTCATGCTGCACAGGGATTGGTCCACTGCTCCCCGGGTTCTGGGCTTTATTGGATATAGATCCTCGTTACACTTTGGATGAGGTTTTATTGGAAAACATCCCTCATCCGTGGTTTATGTACAGAGTTGTGTGGGCGGCGTTTTTACATGCTGATACACCTAAGGGGGTGTAAAGTTTGATACCGTGGTATAATGCCACTGCGTGGTAAGATACTCCTTGGCTGACGGCTGAATCCGTGGACAAATGAGATGTGCTCCTCAAAAAAACCCCCAAAAGTGATGGGTTTCAAATGTGCCAGATGAAGTCGTGGAACATTTTTCACTCCAATAAAGAGTGGTATGAGGGGGGAAAGCAACCCATTTTTATGCTTTATTCTCGGAGCCCTATAATTAGTCCCTAAAAATTTTGAATCAGTTCTCGACTTCTTAAGCTGCCAACTGTGTCAGTCGATTCAACTCGTCCCCAAAGTGGAGGGAGGCACATTTCAGCGCTCAGAATCCTCCGTGAACGACAGTGTGACATTTCCCAATAAAGGAATTAGTCATCTGTTAAACTTGATCAGTTTTTCGTTAACTAGACGTCAGGATTTTGACATTTGTTTTTTTTAGTAAGCCGAGATAATGAGGCAAAACTGACCATGAAAATACATCAAAAAGTTTGGTATTCTGAATGTTTTAAAGTCATGAGTCATATTTGCACCAGTGTCTAGCACACATTTTAACTATTCTTTATGAAAAGTAAATATGTAGTCCCATTTCCAATATGGCCTAACATACTGTACATACATAATGTTCATTCAGTGCTTATCCTCTGAAGAAGAATGTGGACATTTTTACACTGTAATGACATTTATTCTGAATTTAAATGTAAATTATGTTGGCAAACAATTGAATTTGGGATCATGTTAAAACAAGGCCATGGACGTTTTACAAATTTCAGCAATGACTTCATGCTAAATGCTAAAGTACATCAGTTCATGTTCTGCTTCACAACCAGATGGCAAGTTGAATCTGAAAGGAAAGCTTTCAACCGTGTGTTTTACAGTCCAGCTACGACACAATCATCTTAACAATACTGCACAGTTTTACTCTTTCAGGCCTCTAAAAACGGACCCAGTCCGATGAGCTGCTCACAGCTCACCATTGTGCTCTCCGTGACGAGGAGTCATAGATTAAGGGATCACGACTTGAAGGATCGGAAATCACTGCCGTGGAGCAATAATGCTGAGCCACTGAAGTTGTTCTAAAGATATAGAGCTGCACCAACTAATTTCAGCCGGAGCATAGTGTATGTTAAATACCATTTATTTTGGCACAGGGCTCTGTTTTAATCACTGCCTGTGAGTCGAAATTTAAACACCCAAAGCAAAGAGAGAGAGAGGAGATCAATAGACCATTCACTGGAATGGCTTCATGACAACTTGGGTCCAAGTTCGCTTCCAGGTCCGTTGGGGCAAAACTATAATTTAAAGGTGAATTATTGCTCCTGGTTGACACAGTGTTATAAAAAGGTCAGTAAAGTAATGTGCTGTTTATGGTAGAGAGATTGATAATGAAACTTATTCATATTTAACGCACAGATAGTGTGGTTTGAAACTGGAATTTATCTCTCTTGTTGACACTTATTACTTTTGACTTGCATACAGTGTCTGAATGGGACATCTGTAAATATGAAGGCAGTGAGCTGCTCTGCCAAAATATAATTTTCTCTCCTTTTTTAAAAACTTAGATAACCTGTAATGAGACCAAGTGGTTTGATTTAAGATGAGAAACAGCTTCAGTGGACCAGATCATGTTGAGATTAAAGTGTCTGCTGTCAGAATTCAAGAAAAGCCCTCATAAATTGTGAAGCAAACCATGGCCAGATTTTTCTCTGGGCCCAACACTCAAGTTAATTGATTGGCAGCAGTAAGGCAAGAAAAAAAAATTGTAGAGGTCTTGACAAGTTATTGGTCCATGGTGGCCTGATTGGTTCCTGCTCAGTGCACGCTGAGCCATATTTGTTAGTTGTAAGCTGTCAGTGAGAAAAAGACATTGTATCGTGGAGGTGTTTTCTAGATTCTATTGCCAATGAGGGTTGCATTTGACCTACTTTACCATCACCACAATTTTCTGTGTAACCTGGATAGATGAAGCAAAAATGTAGTATGAACACAAAATCATCCACCGAAGTACAATATTTGCAGTTAATCTTGTGATCTTACCACTGAGGATATGGAATATGTATCATTTCTTTTGAGCATCTTAAACTGAAAATCAAGATTGGTAAAATTTGTTGATACGAATATTTGAAAAATGATTGCATGCAGAATTATGAAGTGACTCAACCTTCACTTTTTCATTTAATCCGACCTAACCTCATTCATTTACAGTGACTTCAGCTAAACCACTGTATTCATTCATTGTCCCATACACTGTTAAAACTTCTTCATTGGGTCGTGCTGATGAGTCCGCCTTTGTCCTCATAACAAAAAACCAAGATGATGTAGGCCCCATGTTGTTAAACTCATTAAGATAAACAGAATAAACCTGATAATACTGCACCTTACAACAGTTTCAATCTGGCATTGCTTGATCCAGACAGAACAGCAGACTTCCGCAACACCCCCATCTTCACTGCACGACATGTCAGTTGCCTCTAGCAGCTGGGGAGGGTGACAGCGTGCAGAGGACAGGGAAAGTTACTTTAAAAAACAAAATCCAGTTCTGATGTTGTGCAGTGTTTTTTTTTTTTTTTACCCCCCAGAACCAGGCTCTGGGTCAGTGCTGCTGGGACTGCATGGGAAGTTATTCAGAATAGCAGGCCACAAGTTGTTTGTCGAAGCATCTGTGTGGTCAGAAATATATTTTAAAATCTATTTTTTTTATAATCTAAGAACACTCAGAATATGTCAAATTCAGTGCCCCCGGATGGATATGAAGGCAGGAACAGCTTGCTGGTGCGCTGGAAATGTTTACGGCTGTACGCTTTGTACTTGAGCTGTATATCCAGCAGAGATGGGACGTCGGGAAAGGGCAAAGCAGAGGATTTAGCGGAAAAAGTCTCTTTCCTATCACTGCCCCCCCATTTGTGTACGCTCACGATCTTGCTCCAGGTCTTTCAGCATAATACAGCTTGACTAATCCGATCATCATCACACTTATCAAGTGCTAATGCCATCAGTGAAATTAGTAATTAATGTCAGCAATTAGTTCTGCCTTTGGAAATGACACACAGTGATGAAATATTAAACTGTGACAAGAATAGGAATATTCATGCAGCTCTTTTTGTCTGTTCGGGGGGCCTACTGTGGTTTGATTTGATTTGTAACTCTGTCACAGTGTCATCCATTTGCCTTATTCTAATGCGAGTTCTTAGATAGCGATTGCAGAGGATCTGTACTTCTGGGTGGATGAATTGCTGGTCTGAGAGGGGAAGAGAGAAAATGAATCAGAGCTGGAATCACTCTACCTTTCAGAGAGCCAGTTTATGTGTGTAAATGCTCCCCCAGCATGCACAAGATGTTTGTGTGTGTGTGTGTGTGGGGGCGTGTGGGTTGGGGCAGCCATTAAAGTGCACACTCTTTACAGGCTCCGTTCACTGTATGTGTGCAGGCATAGTGTATGCACACATACACACTGTCACAGTGAACTGCTCCCTAATCTTATCTGTTTATAATTCTATCAGATAGTGTGGCCTCCCAGATTAGCCAGAAATTGCCTGGAATGAGAATCGTGTCATTGATCAATCTCTTAAACACCTAAAGCAAAAACAAATCATTGGGATTTTAGAGTGGATCCAAAATTCTTTCTTTAAACAAGGGCAGGGGAAAACATATTGATTTACCCCTGAGATGTACTTTCTTGTTGAGTAAGAAAATGTATCGATTTACTCAGGGCTGCTCCTCGTTGTTGAGTAAACCGCCTCCTATTTGGTGCACATTTCATGCCGGTTCTCATGTGGTCATTTCACACAGCTGCTCCAACAGTAACCTCTGCAGGACTCGTCACGTCCATCTATGTCTCATACACAGTAAACATGTTAAGGAGGCATCACAACAGCACACAGCAGCAATGGGAAATCCCTTATTGTCACATAAACCGGACATATATGTTTTTTGAATCACACACTTTGGAAACAATCCAAATATATGTGATGCTTCACAATCACTGGCTAATTTATTAGTTGCCTGGTTACTGGCTGACTGTCTAGTCATATTCACGTGCACAACAAACATTTTTCACTCCTGCTCAGCTGATAGACCCCTTCTTAGTGCTCTCTAGTTCCCTAATCTCTGCCCTATATACAATGTTTTGTTATAGGGTGTTCTGCCACATCTTACAATAAAACCATTTGCTATAAATGGTCAACTCCCAGATTTAAGTGTCACTGACTGAGTTAGAATGACTTCATCCCTTTGAAGCCCCCACACCATCATGGTCCACCCACACAGGTGTTTTCATTTAATCTACCTGATTAGCGCTTTTCTCAGGAGTGTTTGGGAGTGATAGACATCCCCCTGACCAGCCTTGTCTCCTAGCAACCCCATATCTTAGGAATTACATTTATGAATTACATGACAAATGAAATCACTGCCCACACTATGTACAAAGGCAGTGTTTTACTGAATGAGTAAAGCGCTGCATTTCTGTATGATAAACTAAATTAATGTACGATTAAGATCATTTCTAGGCATAGAAATATTACTTTTATATAGTGCAAATGTGAAACTGTTTTAAATGAAATATGAGGGCCATTTTTTTTAATTGACATATTTGCTAAGTTCAAGAATGTTGACACTGAACATATTGATGATATCTATCAATCCATTATCTATACCACTTATCCTGACTCACAGGGTCACACAGGGGTGCAGGGGCCTATCTGGACTGTCATTGGTCACCAGTCAATCACAGGGCTGACAGAGATGTAGACAGTCACTCACACTCATATTCACACTACAGGCAATTTAGCTGCCAGTTAACCTGCATGTCTTTGGACTGTGGGAGGAAGCCGGGAGACAAGCCGACTGACAGGATCGAACCCCATACCTTCTCGCATATTGATGACAACATAGCCTATTTCATTTGTTGTGTTTGGTCTGTTGTCTGATATCTGCTCTTTCAGTACAATATCTCATCGTAGCAACCAAAGAAAAAGTATTCTTTCCCCTTTCTGTAGGCAGCTAAATTTGTTGTATTTAAACAGAATTTCTCAGAGGCAGAGTTACCCTGACTCTCTTGTCAGTCCCATTATCTTTCTGATTGGTTACATGGAGTTTGGTAGGTAATCTAAGCAGAAATCGAGTCAGGCAGAATGTCTGAAAACACCAAAGAGGGTGTGTGGCACCTTACTACACCATACCATACTGAACTACAGAACTCAAAGTGGATGTGATTTATTAGTTTGTTAGCTCTGGAAACTAAACCCATGTATACTTGGTCTTCTTGTCCCTTTTGTCCATCTGAAAGTATATTCTTATTAAATTAGAAGGAAAAAATGTTACTTGAGCTCAATACAAAGAGATTTTGGTGTTTTTAAGAGCCAGTATAGAGAAAAAGATAAAAGGAATTAGGAGAGGAGCAGGAAAGAGAGCAGCATAAATTAAGAAAATTAAAGTGAAGTGCTTCCAGGAACGATTGATTACAATTGGTGCAGCAGAGCCACTGTGTCCTGTTCTCATGTGTCGCTACTCAGTGCAAAAAGTGCCGTGGGAGAGCTGCACTGGAGGAAAAGATGACCCTCTAATTAATTGAACAACACGAGTACTAAATTCTGCCTCAGTTCAGTGATACCGTATAACTTACTGACGACGCTGTTGTCACCTTCAGCATGTGACCGGAGCCTAATCACTCCTTTAAGTTCTGGGAGTGCATCTGTTTTTGTGGCACTCTCTGCAATGAATGTTAAAATACTACAATCATCTACACTGATTTGTATATTATTCGGCATGCCAGGGGTAATCAAATGAAACAAGCGTGAACTCTCGCAAGAAGATTGTGAAATCTGACACATTCAACGCGGTGTGATAAGAAAAACGGGAGCAGTGCTGTTGCTCGTGGTTTTGTTGCAGGTGCATGCCCCTGGTCCTTATCAGGACCTTTTTCTGCAGCATACCCACATCTCCCACATTAGGTGTAAAAACCAACCAGAAAAAATCCAATAAACAAACAAATGAATGTACAGGGAAAGAGAAAATGGCAAGACAAAGAGAAGAAAAATGAAAAAGGCAGATAAAAACAGTGTCATGTTTGCAGAGATGTCCAATTAAAGTTGTCACAGATGTGTGATTCTAATTTGAATGAGTTGAAAAAAAAACCTCCAGTGTGAAACTCCATCAAGAGTTGGATTCCTGAGAATGTGTAATTAACTAAAAGAGAAAGAAAAGCAGGATGGGTATCAAACGGAGACAGCTATCGGGCCTGTGCGTCTTTTCTCCCCTCACGCCTTCTCCTTTCATGCCAAACTGCTCCTCGTAATTTCATTTTAATACGAATCTCAGAGAAACAAGCCGGCGTCTAGCGTGCTCCTTTGTTATTCATGAGAACTCAACCTGCCATCTGTTATCGCAACTAAGTCTGTCAAAAAAGCAAACCTATTACTCTCACCGCTGCACGGCGGCGGCCGCCCCTGTTTCAGAGACGCAGTCACCACGAGCGGCGCCGTGTTACTGCCCTCCATGCTTTGAACAGTGATTTACCTCCTACACGCGCATGCAGGCCTCATCACTTCCACATATTATTGATACTTAACACTCTGAATTGCTTCACTGGATGCGTGACATCAGCCAGTACAAGTGCAATTAACCCTGAAGTCCAAGGCGTCTTTTGATCATTTCATTTCTATTATGAGCCCTTTGAAGTCAGAAATGACTTGACCACAGCCCGATAAAGATTCCTTTCTTCAGCTTTAAAAGTTTTGCGGATACATTTGTGCATCCTTGCCACACCGCTTAACTAGTTTTCACAATGTCTTGCAAAAAAAAGGCTCATTAGAATTATATTTGAGGTACATTTCATCATTAAAGTTATGCTCACATGAGAATTTGTCAGAGTTAAAAAGGCTGTTGAATTTTACAAATTAAAGACTGTTGTTTTTGTCCTGTATCTAAACACTGTACACATATTTAAGCCTAACGTGAGATGATCATTGTACATGTAAATAATATGACTCGGTTTTGTATTGGGTATCTATAATCCATCACAAAATATATCATATTCTCTCTATATGTACAACTTGTGAGAATCTGTTTTGCTGGACATGTGAAGAGACAGACATGCTGACATGATCTTACGAGTTTAGTGTAACTTTTTCAAATCCCACTCTCCCCAGCCTCAGTGGTGCCCCATGACACACTCCCACTGTGTATCGGGTTGGTTTATACGGGTCACTCTCATGGTTCAGCGCCGCAGCCGTCTCGGAGACAGTATGTTCTCCAGCTCCATCCGACTGTGCAGCCCAGCCTGCCCGGCCGTTGACTGTGAAACCCAGAGGCAGCTCCTACTCTCTTTTCTCCTCCGAGTTACTGCTTCAGCTTGTTATCACACCAGCATTGCTTTCTCGCTCTCCCTTCCTTTCTCTGTCTCTTTCATTAAGAGCAAATTCGGATTACACAATAAATATCATGATGTTGGGTGACATAATTTTTTTGTGGTGGAAAAAAAAAAATTTAAAATTAAATCAAAGAATGTTAAAACATTTGATAATAAAGTTCTTCCCTTCTTTTTAAAAAACATGAATTTAATTCCCATGTGCCATCTTGTGACTGAAGAGTAACATGGGAAGCTTCTCTCTCCGTCAACATGCGACTCATCCCTCCACTTCTTTCCTGCTGTTTTTTTTTTTTCATGCCCTGTGTCATCTCTTGCCCTCAGAAATACTTTCAACCATCAACCCATCCATTGCAGTGACTTGAAAAAATGCACAGCGGTGCCTCTGAGGTGCGTGAGCGGCTCTGTTGACCAGACACAAGACGTGCCTTCAGCAGGGAAGATAATGGGAGACCGGGAGCAACCGGAGCCCGGGTGTCGCTTGGCTCGGCCCTGTGGTGAGTCCTTCCAAAGGTGTTAGGTAACTGTCACTAACAGGGCTGCGCATTAACCTAGGCCAGCGATTGTCTTGGTATTCATGACTGCCAGGGGAAGCTGCCGTGGCGGTGCCAGTGTAATAGGCTGAGCTTTCTTCATCCTCCGGCCCATTTTGGCACAAGCTTCTTCCAGATGACAGCTGGGAAGTCATTAGCAAACTACCACATTGCTCAAAACACAGAAGGACCTCTCTAACTCGGCGAGTAAAGATGCGAGCGCTCGATGTCGGTTCTGGTTTCAGGGGACGAATACTTCCCTCTAAAGAATATGAAAGATGACGAGCCATTTCTGCATGTCCAGTTGAAGCTTTGCAGTTTTAAAGGAGAATATTTGTCAATTTGAAAGTTGTCGCAACCATTTTACAATCTCAAAGGTTTGTTACAGGTCGAATAATATTTGTGAACATGTTGCCACAGAGCCAAAACTATAAACCCGATGTCATTAGTTCACACAGAACTTTTTTTTGGTCAGGATTAAATCTTTCTTAGTCAAATGACTAATTGCAGTCCCCCAGATATACACTAAAGTTTAGTACAAAAATTACTCTGGCGTGCGTGACTATTGCCAAGTGGCATTAAACAGTGTTCCTGGCACTCCAACTGAGTTTCATAAAAAGAAAAAAAACAGGATTGCAGACACGGAAACTAGAAGTCCTGAAGCAAACGACTGCACATAAACATGTATCAAACACATCACAAAGACACAAAAAGATGTTGACATTTATATTTACACAGACAGACTTTTAAAATATTACTCTTATTATTTCTCATAACCACTGTGCTCTGCTATTGAATTTGATTGTGTTACTGTTTGCAGAGAGTGATTGCACACACGTCATGGTTGCTGTAGGCTGCTCCACAGCAGACACGCCGTCATGTCAGAGTGAGAATACCACATTTATAATGGCAGCTTTTCATTTACGCCGGGTGGCTCCCGGGCCTAGATGCTCCGAATGCCGACTCACTGGCGTGATTTACTGTGACGCCTAAACTGAACACACAGCTGCCAGTGATGTAATTAATTACACCTGTCCTATTCGTGCCGTCAGCTCAACATGGTCACCGTGAACGGGCCGCGTTGTGCTGGTCATGGCGGTCACATGCTCAGACGTAATTTGGCGACCACATGTGGAAACTGAGTGTGTTGTTATTTCGGTGAAACGCTGACTTGTAAAGCAAACTAACAGCAGTGAAGTTACATAAAGTGATGACTCAGCTGGCGAGGTTGCATTTCTGATTCAGAGTTTTTGGCCAACACTCACCACATATAGCCAATACTCCCCAAATGATGAAGGACGACCGAGTCCAGTATTCACCCCTGCAGTTTACTCTTTGAACTGGATGAGTTACGTGACATCAGCTGCTCTTAAGCTAAATAAACATTTATATACAAGTGCAGACATACTGAAGTTTAGAAACTATTTACCACACTGGGATAAAACCTCAACTTGGTGACCGTCCTATCTTTAGACATAACCAAGTGCCTTTTATGTATGAAATGAAAAGCAGCCGTGATACTTTGAGGTTGGTGTTGCCAAAATACACAGTCATAAATTTATATTGATGCAGTTTGTTCAATACAATGTCTAAGAGATTTGGCCAGGGGCTTACTGTCTTCTTAAACTCAAGACACTGTCTTTGAACAAGTGTTTTGGACTTGTACCAGAAATGTGTGTAGGAGGAGAAAATAATATTGCATTGCCCTCTGGCTGCCAAGCAGAAAAGAGGTCAGCTAAGCCAGAGATTGATTAGTGCACATCATGGAGACTAAAAAGTAAAAATATCACTTTTCTGTTAACTATGTAAAATACACAAGGTGTGT
>JAOXYL010000039.1:5764490-5778282 GCA_028564955.1 Terapon puta | reverse complement strand
TTTATCATCCAAGAACAGTTTCCCCACAAATATCTACAACTAGGGGCCGAGAAAGGTTTCCCATTTAAGTAAAGGTGAGAAAATGTTATGACTGTTGTAACAGTGGTACGTGCATGGTGGCTACAACCCACTTCAGCTATTCATAGTGCTTTTGGGTCTCTGCTGCCCTGGAAATAGGAGTGTTTTGCAGCACCTGTGATCGTCTGTCGATTTGAGGAGTTGTCCTCTAGCTCATGTTTAGAGAGTGTGCACAGTCTCCTTTATAGGGAAGAAAAACACTCACACTGCAGTGGAGACCTCAATCTCTTTTCTCCTCTCCGCTTCTCTCGCTTCTCTGTCCTCTCCCTCCAAATCTGCTACCTCCCTCCTCAGTTCTCACTTCTTTCCATCTTTCTCTCTCCTCTTTGCCCTCTCCCTCATCTAATCCTTGATAGAAGTAATTGCCAGAGTGGAGTGGAGGACTTCAAACAGGGGCTGAAATACACACACACACACACACATACACACACACACAGACACATACACATCTTGTTGTGTTGATATTGAGCACATACCCCTTTTCTGAGTCTTCACCAAATCTTCAAAGCCTCTGGCTTTTTCTCTCCCCAATCCATAAAGTCAGGCAAATAAATGGGAGAAAGAGGGACTGTTTAGACGAAGCTGTTTAGACCACCCACCAGGGAGGGTTCTCTCAGGCCAATGCAACCCCTGCTCAGTTGTGTGGGACTCACTTATAGTTCACATACAGACTTTCCAGCCTCTGCAACAATAGGCTTCAGTTTAGCCTCCAGAAAGCCATTAAACAAAGCTGTGTTTGACCCTCCTATGCTCACATATTTTTAGTTCCCTTGCATCACTCAGTGAATTACTGCTAATGTCAGTCTTGCCCTCCTGGTGCTTACAGAATTTAAGCATTTTATTTGAGGCAATGGGATGTGGTAATAGATCAGATTCCTTAGAATACTCGACACAGCAGTGAATCTGTTCACCGACATTTATTTACTTTGAAAATAGTTGTAGCCTGTGACAATGAGACACACTCGGTCAGAATAAAAAATTCAAACCTTTGTGTGTGTGTGAACGCAGTGTGAGAATAATGCAAGCGGATTTCATCAAATATCGCAGCAGACTTGTTTGTTTGTGCACCTTGCTTGATAAATGAGACACGGCAAATTCATTCATGTTTTTATGACGGTGTGGAGCAATAACGGTGCACACAGAGAAACCCTCACTGAAGCCCTCCGCCATTTCCACCCGGAAGTGGGAGTTTTGGGAACTGTGTTCAGTCGGGAGTCAGTTTCTTGCTCGTTATACCCTATTTCCCCTTCCCTTACCCTTTCCTACACCTTATCTTGTTTTCCCCTAACTTTCATCACCTGCATTTTTATGGCCTCATTGCCTCCGTGACCCCAACTCACCTGTGGCGGGCAAAGCAAACATGCTGCGACATCACTCCATCATGCTGTCACTCACCGGGCACGGCAGAGTAGTTTGGGGTTAGAAGACCATCAGCACGACTAGATGGTCCTGCTGAACTTCGGTACACACAGAGAAAAGACGGTGATGGTTGTGAAGGATGACGGGGGGGGGCGACGGCAGAGAGACAAAGGATTCGGATGATGAGATTTAACACAAGCAAAGAGACACGGGCTGACAGAAGCCAAAGGAAAACAACAGAGAGGGCTTTAGGGCTGTGAAACGGAAGAACAGCTGAGTGAGTGGGCATATTTACGCGGGCCTGACGCAGCTCGGCAGTTGAAGCAGATGAAGCAATGTGAGTGGCAAGGTGAGCGGTGCAGCAGGGAGAGCGGGGGAGAGAGTGTGTGTGTGTGTAAATGTCGTTTTAATTTGTAGAGCCATAAAGAGGGTGAAGGGGAGCAGGTGGGCTGCTAGCATTCCCTCTGTCAGTGCTAATGAGCCGGCCAGATTTACAGCATCCACACACACACACACGCACGCAGCCAGCAGCAGAGACTGGATACAAGGGGCGCCGACTATCACCAGAAATAATGTTTTGATAGAACAGCAGATGGGCCCCCACCCAAATCCATTATTGGATGAGATGATGGAGTGAGCCCGCAACATACTGAGAAGTGTTTTTCACATTCCCTAAGCGCGACAGGTAGTCCTCTATAGAGCAAGCCCACTATCGACAAGCTCAAAATGTTTTGCCAAGTGTGCGTCTGCAGAGCGCAGAGCCGCCGTGTGAGCAACCGCGGGGCCCTGAGAACAACTCCGAAAACTCCCCCGAAAGAAACCCTCCCACACACCTCCCCAAGCTGCCTGACCCCACCCCACCCCCACTGGGAGCCAGTCTCTCTGTCATGGCCACTGTGATAATATCAAATGCCAACGCTAACCACTTCTCTAGCTGTGCCCAGTGTGTGCCATCTCCCGCGGTTCCATAAGCTGCCTGAGCCCAAACACCGTTTTTCTCTTGTTCCCTCTGCCACTCGTACTCTTCTGCTTTTCTCCCTCGGCAGACCTCTGTGCCTTAAACACCCGTTTCTCGGGCGCGTCACTCACACAAATATGCACGAAACACATTTACATCGCATGTATTTATTCATAGTTTGTGTTGTTATTTCCCGTGACCTTAGCGAGGATGACTTTGTTTAAAGTTTTGCTGTTGTATTTTTTTAGGTTGAGCCCCTCCACTTATAGATTTCTAGAATTTAAATAGCATCTCTTTCCCATCCTCTTGCCAGTACTCGCATTCACCCTCCTCCTCCCCCCCACTGCGCAGTGCAGCGCGGTGGAATGCTGCCTTCGATAACGCGGTAATGATGCACACAAGATTGTATAGCTGACTTCAGATGAGCGCCGTAACGCGGCGCACAGATGGATTAAATGTATTGGCGAGCCGGCAGACAGGCAAGGGGCTCCAGGTGATAGATATCCAAACTTTTATCTGTTTACTGTCTCTCAGGTATGTCAGGCAGGTGAGCAAATCCCTCCTCAGCCTCTATTTTCTATCAGCCGTATCTCAATGTCCCTCTCTAACCTACAGTAAGCTCTGATGAACTACGACTAATGCTATAGAATAGGGCGGCCCAAGGTGGAAGCCCCTCAGGTGAAAGTCAGACATCTGACGCCGGAAAAAGGTCTGATAAATGAGTTTGCGTGTTTGGTTTGTGTTTAAAGAGGATCCCTCATCAGCGACGCGGGGTGATTCGTTCCGAAAGCAATTATAACCAATTATGTGTTTATGAGATTTTTTGATTAATGGCTGACTTTTATCGGCTGGCCAATTGTGTGTTTTGTAAGCACCTTTTTAGCCGTTGCTCGGAGGCAGCATATTAACGGAGAAGGGAAGAAATCAAACCTGCCCCCCCTCCCCCAACTTTTGGCCACAACTTCCTCCAAACAATTTTGAGTTGACAGAATTCTGCGCACTAAACACACAAACACACACACAAATGCACTCACATTTTTGATCAAATTGGCAGAGGGTGTTTGAGAGCTCCTATTACGCCTGTGAATGAGCTGTTTAGTGCTTGATGTGGGCTCTGGCAGCAAAACAGAGGCACCTGCTATTTGATGTGCCCTCTGTCGCTGTCAGGTAGAACACGGATGAATCTGTTACATCCCTTTCTTCTTTGCCTTTGTTCACCTCTGAAAGCTGGAATCCGATGCCTAATCTTTTATCGCCTTCTGCCCCTGAATCTCAGCAGGTTACAGCATCCAAAGGTAATTTGTTTACCAGCTTTTAAACAAATATCTCAACTCCAAAGCATCGGCTATACAGTTTGGATGACTAATATCTCTGCAGTCACAAGGGTCTCGGGGAACTTAAAAGCGTTATTTGTCGCGGAATAGATTTATTTTGAAATTGTGGTCATAAAATATTTGTGATTTAACTTGCGCGTGATCCTCCGGCATATATAGGATACACACAAGCAAACAAACCCGCACCCCCCTTTATAAAATGCAGCACACACCAGACTAGAAGTTGGATTTAGCCCATAATGATTTCAGTATCATCGCTCCTGGTCTCTGCTGTAGTGTAATTGAATCTAGTGGTTACCAAGCTGAGTGGTGGCTGGTTGACAGGCGCGGGCCTCAAAGAGAATTCTGCCTGACACTAAGACCCTGAGCCCCGTGGGGAGGGATGGAAGGATTTAGGGAGAAAGAGGGGGAGAAAAAAATGGATAAAGTGAGAAGGTTAAATGGGAAGCAGTCAATATTTTACTCACCTCAGGCTCCATTTATAACTTTCCCCTACATAGAATTGGTGCCTTGGACCCAATTCTGAGCAGAAGTTGTGGTTTCTCAAAAAAAAAAAAAGTTTTCTTGAAGAATCTGACGCAGAAACATTTTTCTACAGTTTTCAATTTCATATTAGAAACTTTGAATAATATCCTCATTATATTTAATAATGAAATGATGAATACGGTGAAAAACAAGTGTTTTTTTTTTAAAGAAGTGTTCGAACAATAAACTGCTGGTAGTTCTGTTGATTATAAATATATATTTTTTTCTTTTACATCTTTCTCCATCTGTCCGTATGATTATCTGACAGCACTGATTAGACCATACCGCACATGATCATCCTCTTCAAACTAATCTAACACCTCCATTTTTTGTGCGACGCAAATTCGGTGCATATGGCCAGTTTATCCACATGCCCAGGATGTTTTACCAGCTGTTTGCTCACATATTTCATGCAGAAAGAGTTCCCTAATTTCTCTCTCTGCATTTCACTGATGGGGATTGATTTGTGTGTGTGTGTGTGTGTGTGTGGAGTGTAATGCTCCATCTGCAGATACTCACTTTATGGAAGTCTGCGTTCATGTGTGGCGAGCACGTTCTCGGAGGAGCGAGTGCAGTCAGTCACTCCCATGAACGGTGATTCATTTGCAGACCTCGAGTAAGCCTTTCAGGGCAAATGGTCGCTTAAGTGAGTTGTCAGAGAGGATGTTGTGCCTGTAGAACAATTTTTCTGCGCATCCTTTCCAGTCCAGGGGTTAACGCAACAAATGCTGCCCGGGCATCACATACGCTGCCACTCGTGAAGGTAAATCACCTCCTCTTCCTCCCTTTATCTTCCTGTCATTTACTTTATCCCGCTGAGCATGAAGAGCACCTTGATTTGCGTGCTACGCGGAGACGGCCGCAGATTTGTCTGTCAAGAAAAAAAAAAAAAAAAAAAGAGGCACAGTGTTTGTGAGTGACCGTAGAAAAGTGTAAGGGGGGGAAGAGAGAAGTAAGGGAAGTAAGGTGGGAGCACACGCGGAAAGACCGAGCGAGAGGGGTGAGATTGAAGGGAGAGAGAGAGAGAACGGCCTGCACTCCCAAAAGCCATTAAAGTTTGATTCACCCACTCCTCACTCTTTGAATAAATCAACCTGTCGTTCTCTCTCCCTCTTTTCTTTCAAGTGTGCGGGTCCCACCCCTCCATCCCCACCCCCACCCTGCCTTTGGCGCTCTCCTTCCTTCTAACACTCACTTGGCAGAATTGTGAATTCTGACAAGGTTTCGCTAACACGGGAGACAGTTGTGCATCTTGTCAGTGCCTCCATATTTTGCAGCTGCTCGCGTGTTTGCGTTGATGTCTGCGCGCGTGTGGGAGAAAGGGAAAGGGAGACGGCGTGTTGCCGCTCGTGGCTTTTTGCGGCGTGCATGATTGCGTGGTTATGGGAACAATGCTCTGCTGAAAGCTTGAAAGAAATTAATGTGTGGGGGGGGAAGGAAAAAAAAAAAAGAAAAGAAATCAGCTACAAGTCGTGCCTTCAACCACACCAGGGCTCCATTTGGCATTATGCAAATTCCTCGAAGAATCTTTTCCCTCTTTCTTATTCTGCGCCTCAATACGCACCTCCCTCCCCATTCGTCTGTTTTTTCCCCTCACTGTTACTCCGACCGTGGCTAGATTTCCCTTTAATAGAGCTTTATAGCCTTTGCAATTTGCTCAAATCTGTTTTGGCTGTCACTTTCACAATTGAGGTGGTAGGGAGAGAAGCATTAAAGAAAAATGATGCATCATTGAGAAGCACACAAGGAAGGTGAAGAGAAAAGAAACAGCTGCTGCCTACAGTTTCACCTGTTTCGTGTTGGAATTTCTGCTTTTGTGCCGCCCAGTATAATAACATAGTATTATGCTTCATTGTGTTTTTTTAACTGAGCCATAGGCACACAAAAGCTCGCTGTAGAATAAATGATTAAGCCGACATTACCATCACTTCTATAGAAAGCACAAGTGACTGATTCTTAGTTAAAAGTCATTGTTAATGTTAAAATATGATTTTTCTTTTTTTTGTCACTGCTTTTACTGTTCAATTTACACTTCAGAGCCGAGGTTTAACAGAGCTATGTTGCAGCAGGAATACGTGACAACCACAACAAACACTTCTCAAACTAATTAAGGTGAAAAACAGATGTTTAAGCTCCAACTTACAGCCCATCTTTGTCATGTCGCTGCTACATTTTCAGGTTGTCAGTCTACTGAGTCTGATGATGTCTAATCGTGTCTGGTTTGCCTCTTCCTCCGTGGAGCAAATCAGCTTTCTTGCGCCACCAGCTGAGAGGTGATATTTGATATTTGTCGGTCTGCCTAATGCCAACATCCCCAGGAAGCCGTCACAACCGCTGGCTGCGTTTCTTTTGTGCCACCTCAGGCCCATATAAATATACAAGAATCAAAATTGAATGAGCAGATGATTATGATATATTTTTAGGTTAGTTTAACTGTTTTCACTTTGAATACTTTCTGGACTGTTCCTCTAGTGCAGGTCGGAGCCCAAAATGTCAGCTCTGCATGAGATGCATATTTTAGCGCTTCATTTCATGCTGAACCAGATTCACGCTGCACATTTATGCTCCTCTGGGGCTGAACCAGTCGGATTTTAACGGCAGCACCATGAAATTTTACTTTCGGATCTCACTAGTGTTAAAACTAGAGAACCAATCCATCTTTTGTCATAAACTCACTCTGCGGTCCAGCACTATTGTGGCTACAAGCAGGGCTTTAAACTCTCAGTAGAGCTTTCTCTGCAGGATTTCTCACTGAATGTTTGAATAGACTGTCACTGTAAGGACGGCAGACTTGATTTTCTACCTTCCTGAAGAAGAATGATGTCATGTCTTGATATTTTCTTATTTTGACAACCACATAACATTGAGTGATGGATGTGGGTGATGTATTTTTCAGATATAAATTTCATGTTTTTCCACCTCTGCCATTTTTTTCCTGTTGATTAGCATGGTTAACTTGCAGCTACCACTGAATTTAGTCCTCTTGTTTTCTATCATAGTTCACCATCTGACTATGCCAGTGTTCGGGGTGAGTGTGCTTACAGTAAGAAACCCAGTGAATAGACCCAAACCAAAACTAATGAACAAGGAGTAAAGTACTTCAGTGTGTGTGGTGGCCTCTTCTTTCAGCCGGCTTTACATCAGAATTTAATTACAGTTTGTGATCGTGTTTTCAGTTCCAGGTGTTTTTAACTAAAGCCAATTCAAATATAGGTTGTTAGGATATTCTTCCGTGAGAAGTGGTCTTGTAGCTTTGTGTCAAAAAGAGAAATCAATATTCTCAGTTTTTTCTCTTACGTAAGCAAAGTTTGCTTTCCCCGTAGTCACCGGCTACAGTAATACCAGAAATCGTCACCGAGGTCCCTCCTCATCCCAGTCAAACCCCCGTTTCTTTCTCTCTACCTCTTTCTCGACTCCCCCCTTCCGTGGCGTCCCCAACACAAGAGCTTTGATGTCTAATTGAGCTGTGAGCTGAACCACTCCTCTCCCCCTTTCTTGCACTCTTTCGTCTATGCCCCCCCAGGACCCGGCTTATGGAAAAGGTAGGTTAAAAGCGGAGGAGAGAAAAAGAAGCAAGCGAGGGGAGGAAAGGAAATTGAGACATCGCTTATAAGAGAATTTTTTTTGCAGGAGAAAGGCGATTGGATTGTAATACAGCTACTTTATAGGGAAAGTGTTAGGCAGCCCCTACAAACCTTAGGCGTTGCCACAAATGAATCAATAAAATGCTGTTACAAAATGTTGTTGCATGAGCAAAGGGAATCGAGACAGTCCAAGACACTGACAGTCCCCGGCACTCCAGAGCTCCAGAGCTGGTGTCATGTCTCATCAAGGAGATGTAATTTAATTTGACAATGTCACTTTCTACTAATTGAGATAAAGGGAGAGATGAAAGGGGAATAAAATGATGGGAATAGCAGGTTGCATTTGTTAGCTTTGTTGTAGGAAGTGCCTTTTGCCACGAAATCATCACTTTATATGGGAGATGATTACACACGTTGCCACTCTGCATTAGAATCACAATGCTGCCAGCGTTGTTCGGATGTCTATTATCATACCATATGCAACCAGTCTAAGTCTCGTAAACCTTTGGTGCGTTTTTCTGTAATAAACTAAAGTGTTTTTGTCTTTTCTCATCCATCTCCTTCCTACGTGCAGCAAGTTGCTTGCTTATTTCTCCGTCCCCGCTCCTTTCTGCTGCAGAGCTACATGAAGTGATTGCAAACGGACCCCAGGAGTGAGGCGGGTACCTCTGTGCAGGCTCCCGGTCTGTTCAGATCCATTTGTCTCCCCGTATTTGACTCCCGCATTTAATCCAGATCAGTTCAGCGCTGTTCCATTCGGTGTAATCAACAGGGTGATTCTCTTACGCTTTTCCGTATTCGCAAGAAGTGCTCTAGAAAACATGTCGTGGCCCCCGTGATGAAGTTATGTAACGCCACTGTCTCACAGAAATGTCAGTCAGAAGCTGCCTCACATACCATGTCTCAATTCACACATACAGTCATCAAACAGACATGGTAAATATATCTCTTTGCCTTTATTCCACCTTCACACGGATAGATGTTAGTTCACAGTCGTTAGCTGTTTCCTAGATTCATCACTTAACAGACTGGCATCAATCATTTAAACATGAAACTAATGACATGATAAGTATTTTGCATTGGTAATAGCTTTGGTATTTGACTTGCCTTTGACATTAAGTCACGAACGGGAACATTTCAGTCTATTCTGCCCACACTTACTACACAGTACAGAGGAGGAAAATGTCTGGAAGTGTGATGCTTGGGCAACACGGACAGATACGCTTTACTGGCACAGGAAAATGTTTTCTATCAGCTGAGATAATAATATTGACTCTCTGACCAGAACAGATGGCGAGTGGAGCCTTAAATTCTGTAAAGCAATACCTCCTGAAGAGTAGATTCAAACATTTTTGGCAGATTGTTGTGATTGGCTTGAAATTAGAATTTTTTTTATTCTAATTGCTCATAATTTCTACCGGGCTGATCTGCCTGCCTATCACCTCTCCCGCTCCTTATTTTTCTCTCTCGCGCTTCCAGTTATTGAAAAATAAAAAGCCTGCATACTAATATCTCAGTGTTCCATGTTCTTTTGCCCATCAAACCACCCCAGCTCCTATTACAGTTCCTTAGCTGGTAAGCAGATGGAGGCATTTTAATGCTCTGGTGGTGTGGGCCCTGCCAAAAGCCAGAAAGGAGTGATGAGTTTAACCGCACACGCACTCTCACATACACTATCCTTCTTTTTCTTTCTTTTTCTTTTCTTTTTTTTGGGATGTAACCACTGGCATTCTTCAAGCTGTGGAATAATGTATGGGAAATTATAGACACCTGGGGTCATAGTGCAGGGGTAAGCCAGTCTGGATATATGTACTCAGATGTGTCTGCAATTGCTTGAATTATACATTGGATGATGTATAGTCCTACTTGTGTCTCTCCGTGTGTGTCTGCAGAGAGACACCTGAGATATTAAGACTCATGGAAGTAGAGCCCCATCTGGCCTCACGATACCCCTTGCCCGAGGATACAAATAGAAAAAGATGTTGATATAGTAGAGTGCAGGGTACCTATAGGACCAGGCTGCAGAATGGAGAGAGATTCAGGGGTACAGAGTTCACAATGAAGTGAAAACACACACAGGCTTTAAAACAAGCACACGCCGGGATACAAGGGGAGAGGAGAGAGAGAGAGAGAGAGAGAGAGAGAGAGAGAGAGAGAGAGAGGCGGTGGGAGAAAAACACCAGCGCGCCGACTGAAAAACAGCAGAGAGCGCATTGAATCCAGTGTGATGCTGCTGAGATGAGATGGCCTCACCGGCAACTTGGGCAGCATGGATTGTTTGAGAATGTGCCGCACATAGTGCAGCCTCTCGGTCATCAGACCCAAACAGCTGTTGATTTTTCATAAGGCAAGTCAACTTATATTGGTATTAACCGACCCGGGCCACCTCTTTGACGGCGTCAGCCACTACAGATGTGTTATGACTTGATATCACCGCAGACTAAATGACAAAAATGGAGACAATGTCACTTTAAATAACAGTGAAAACAAAAATGCAGTTCTGTCTGATTGTCAAGCAAAATGAGATCCGAGCACCAAGAGGAAACCCACCGGGGACGTGAAGACGACTTGCAAACTCCACGGACCGGTGCTTTCGGATCTTCTCCCTGCGAGGTAAGGGAGTGAACTGAGGCGTCATGCAAGCCCATCCAAAACTCATGAGAACCCAATATGTAAATAAATGTGTTCAGATGGGGTTTGTGGCAGTGTGGTCTCTTTGGGGGTCTGGGGAGTCAGCCCCATTGTTCTGGGAAAACTGCTCTGGGACACTGCAGATTACAATAGTTCAGTGTAAGAAAAAAAGGACGATAAGAGGCTTGGTTGCTTCGGCTGCAGTGACTGGTGAGGTGAAACGTCAACCTGTTATAGGTTAATATAAATATAATCAACTGAGCACATTGGCCTCTTCTTTTTCTCACAAACTCTACTTTGTCTTTGTCTCTTTCCCAAATACTTCTCGTCGTCTCTCCTCTCCATGTTAGTTCCAGGCAATTGCTTGAACAATGTTTCCCCTCTCTCCCTGTGAATTCAAATCAGACCTTGTACTGAGTAGTGAACGACTGCAAACGTGATCCGGCTCTAATAAAAAACCTCTCCGCCGCTACATAAAGTTGCCGCTCAGTATTGAATTACAGAGCTTTGCGATGTTGTCCCAGATGCGAACAGGTGATTGCCGTGAATAATAAAAGATTATGAACAAGGTGCGACAAGAACATGCGACGCCCGGTTAATTGAACAATGTGGAGCATCAGTTTACACGATGCTAATGAAGCTACGCGGGTCTTTGGATGCTGCGGGTGGATCTCTCCGCCTCTCGCCTCTTGCTTCTCTCCTGGTCACACAGCTCTCGTATGCACACACACACACACACACACACACACACAGACAAACACAAACACAAGCTGCGCGCATACACAAACACACGCATCACTTCAACTGGTCCCTGATTCCCTTATGTCTTTAAAAGAAAGTGTGGACTGATTAAAGTCAGAGTTTTATGGGGAACTGAAAAATATGACAAAATAAATAAATAAAGCCAGAGTGTCTTGCCCCTCCAGGCAACAGCCGTTTATATGATAATCAGCTCGACTCTAATTTGCATTTAATTCTATTTTAAAAAATGACTTCTTAAAAAAAAAGGAGAGGAAGTGGGGAAGAACAGGGGAAAATATGTATGAGAGCAAGATTTTCTGTAAGAGGAAAAGCAAACAGGCTTTGTTATCATTTACCTTTTCACTGTCATTCATTTCAAGAGTTCGTTTTCTTTGGTTTATGTCAATGTGACTATCCCTCAAGCGCTGCACAGTTCATAATAAGACCATATGTGTACAATACATCTTTACTTTAGGGATGTATGCTGTGTGCTTTCCTATAAATAAGATGCACCAAGAACAGGGATTCACTGTGCATCACAAATGCATTCAAACAAGAGTTCCCTTCGTGTAGTCGTCATCTGCTTATGAATTCTTTCAGACCTATTAGCAAACCTATTTACTTAATGATAAGCTTTAGAGTTACTGAAATTATATTAAATATTTATCGCATTTGTATTTACACATTGAAATAATAATACCCTACTATCTTTGTCCCACTTCCTTTTCCTGACCAAAACACTGAAAGGCCTTGTTCAGAACTTAAAACTTGAAATAATAGAATAGGAATAAAATTCAAACTAGGAACGAATCAAAGTGGAGACTGGTAGTCAGCGTGGGTCTGCTTGCTGTGCATTTTTTTATTGTTTTAAGTGGTAAATATGCTGAAAGGAGGCCGGAAGGAAGCCAACAGCAAAAGGACACTGCTCTACAAGTTCCAACAATACTTGGCTGAAAAAATAAAATAGAGGTTATAAAAAAAACTTCCACTTTTAGTATTTGCAATTGAGATGGATAACTTTCCACAACAGGTAAAGAGGGTGCAGGACTTGCTGATATGGCCCGTCCTTGTACCTCTCCCCTGAGATCAACCCATCTGTGATTCTCTGGCACTCTCTGGCTCTGGATCCCTGCGGCACGCCGGACCTGATTACCTTTACATTTAAACAAACAGTCCCGGCTCTTTGGAGTCAGCCAGCCATGAGCCCTGACAGAGAGGCCGGGGTTGGGCACTTGGGCGAGGAGACCGATCACGAGATAAAGACGGTATTTGTGTGTATGGACAGCACATTTATCGGTAGAGAAAAGAAACAGGCGCTCACACGGACGCACCCTTGTATTTGGCTGCAGTGACTCTCTGTCTCCTAACCCCTCACTTTAACCGTCATGCCACATCACATTTCACTTGAACCTACATCCTGAAGTAATTCAACACGTTTTAACGCCCAGCACTAAGGCCATTTAAGGAGTGAGTGCCAGACAATGGACACTCTTGACTCTTAACGAGTGTAAATCTAACGCGCTAAAACTGACAGTATGGGAACACATTGCAAAGGGAATACATGCGCTCTCGCACAAGCGGCCGCACACACAAATTCATAGGCTGTCCTTGCAAAAGTGGCTCCTCTCGCTGTCTGTTGGTGTGGAATCATTTTGTCCGGCTGAGTGCTTCTCCAGAAAATCGCCCATCGCTCAGCCAGGTCACAGAGTGGACCAAAAGGAAAGCAGGCCAAAAGCAAGATGGAATACGAGGAGGTTATAACGCGAGACATTTTTTTTTTGCCATCAGTTTCTGTACAGTATACAAAGACTTGCTCCATATTATGTCTTGTATTATGCCTTCCTGACCAGTTTAACAGAAATTGATTGGGTACAGGAGGTCAAGTGAATTGCCAGGGAAAGTCTAACGGCTGCTCGAAAAGGGAAGAAGAAAATGGATGGCCGCTTATGTGAGGGAAGTGCATTCAAACAATATTGTCAATCCACTCAGCGCAGCAATTGATTTTGTGACAACACCAATCATAATCCAATAAAAAGAGCTACTGGCTCTTACTTACTGTCAATTGTGGGGGAATTTCTATGTCTCTTAAAAGAGTGGGCGTAACTCTTTCACTTCATTTAAGATCAGCTCTCTTCTTGTTCTTTTCACAGAAATACTCGTTTGAGGAAGGTAAAAGCAGGGTTTGGCTCTAGAAAGCCAAGAATTATTGAGTGACTATTGTACTGATATTAGCTCTAAGTTGGACAAAAAGAATGATTACCAGTAATTGTTATATAATCATTTAATTTATAATTTCATTTTGTGCAAGTCTGATTTGCACCATAACTGGACTCTCACTTATATATACAAATACTTACTGGCTTATCAATGCAAATTCAATCATTAGCACAGTAGGTGTACAGATGCTATCCCATCCAGATGTTTTAGCAGAAAGCTAACAGTAAACTTTACTGAGATTGAAAGGTTTTATGACGTGTGTTTCAAACCTCCAGCTGAGCCCCAAGCACACGTATAGTATGTACCTGGAATATCTCAGTGTTCAGGTATATACAAGAGGACTGTTGCTCGGCATCACTGGGAAA
>JAOXYL010000039.1:5752046-5764390 GCA_028564955.1 Terapon puta | reverse complement strand
GGCTGCATCAGGAGGATGATTCCATTCGGTGTCTTTGCATGTTACTGCATATTTAGCCACCATCTGCCCCCTCCCACCGCCCCTCCCACATACAGCACATTTGAGGGTTTGAACTGTCCAGATGATACTGAGATTGCTTTGAGAATCTGACTCCCGTGGGGGTATTTCCTGGGTCGTCTCTACTCTGTTTGGCAGCATCAGAAAGAACAACTGGGAATCTCAGTCATCTGACACAATATCTGTAATCTCTGGCATGTCCAAAGGCCACTGTACTGCAAGCATGACTTGGAATAATTTGCAGTCCAAATTCGCAGTCCATGGTACACACAGAGCAGACAAGCACTGATTCTGCACATACAGTATGCAGGTTTATTTGGATAATTCAAAGTCTTTCACAGTAGGCTGAACCATACTCCGGCTTTTCAGGAGAGCATAAATCATTTTTGTATAATTTTTCCCATTTACTGTTGGAGCCTTGCAGATGAAGGACACTTAGTCTTGTTTCAATACCAGTGAATTATTGATAAGCTAATTTCAAATGTGAAATATGGCTTTGTGTGCCACCTCTATGATTAATTTAAGCATTCTCGTGATTCACCTGCTTCAGCATCTCTGCCAAAGCTACACACTGAAATCATTACCAGCGCCCTGACCTGACCTATTTATATACTAAAGTCTGCGTTTTGCATCCATCAAGTGGTCGTGTGGTTCATATATTTTATGAATATACTGCATATTGTTAGAGTCATGGTCCTGGGGTACAATTGTGACTCAAGTTTGTTTGACTTCTAGCAGTGTATTTATGATCAACGTTTTTTTTTAATCAGTCAAAGCGAGGCATTGCTTAAACCTGCAGGTGAAAGTGTGCACCGACTCTCAAAGGGGGTGGAAAATAAGGGGCACACAAGTTGCCTAACCATACATAAGGGGCACTTACACAGGGGAGGCTCGCTTATGTGCTACTTAATTGACCATAGTGAGTTGGTGAATCAGAAGTTCACAATATTGCTTTTTAGTCCAGTTGCTATCCCCAAATGGCTTTGAAATGGCCTGCCTGTATTAGGTCAGTCATCAGAGTGGATTGTTTTAATTGGATTTGAAAACCCTTTTATACACCGGGCCTTTCATTGATATTCTGCGTGTATTGTGTTTTCTTGAATTCTTCTTTATGAGACTCACACTCTTTTATTCAGTGGAGAAACCCTTACAGTATCTGCTGTAAGTGAGTGGTTTTTACTTATTTTGTTCATTCAAAATTATTTGGAGCCTGTTTTCCAATTTAAAAATATAATAATTTGATACAAATATTTTATTGTTTTATTCATTAGGCAGCTTTGTAGCATGAAAAAGCAAGAAGATAGATGCAATAATGTAGTTTATTTCAGGTTTCTGCTATTTATTAGGGTTTGCTTCAATAGTTAAACTCATCTTTAGATGAGATTCGCCAGTATAGCTGATCACATACTGTAAGAGTGCCACTGTTTCTGTTAATATCTACAGATGTTGCAAACTGCTTTTGAAAGCTGTCGAACCATACTGGGCTCTTGGTTCAACTGACACCAGAGAGGAGAAACTTTTTATTCACATGTAAACTGTAGTTAACATCTTTTTCTTTCCTCCCACTTAATAATTTCGCTTCTTTTTGCCCTCATTTGCAATATATCCTTCCACATAGGTCAGAATAATGCCAGTGGCGGTGTGACAAGGCCGCGACAAGTGGGAGGCAGTGATGGAGGGACAGAGGCAGTGAGAGGCAGGCAGGCAGTGAAAGGGTGAGCGGAGCCGGTACAATCACATGCCTGCTGGGTTGGAAGCGGAGAGCAGACAGCCAGGGAGGAACTGAGAGCCTAGCGAGCAGTGTAGGTGTAATCACGGCTCTATTGTAGTGAACAGCTGGGCCTCTGGAGCTGTGAGCAGCAGGGGGCCGCAGCCCGGGCGCTGCCCCTGCAAATCACCATGTCTTTAACATTTCTGACAAAATAAGAGCAGAACATTGTACTCTGAGGTTTGTGGGTTTGCCATGGCCTTTACCAGGTAGAACAAAAAAAGTCAACTTCATTTCAAACGGCAGAAATAACATACCAAAGATTGACTTTTGACTTCCATTTCTAACTGAATCAACAGGGGGCAGGGCAGAGCATACCTGGGTTTTTGGCGTTCCACGAGTAAGGCCTTAGGATGACAATTTAAGTCATGTCAATCATCTTCTAAATCATTGCCCAAAGTTTGCCACTTAGTCTTCGGCGTTTGGTTGCCCGTATTTTTATAGCAAATTCTACCAATAAAAACCTGCCCATATCCCCTATCATCGATATTTTCATCAATAAAATGGATTGGGTTCAGACTTCCCTTGATGATGGGATTTCGCCCACCGCTCACTGGAGGGAAGGTGTACGTGTGTTATTGACATGGGCTACTTGGGCATCACTCATAAAGCACTGACACAGTCACATCAAGACAAACACACACACTCAAGCAACTGAAGACCAGATCTAGAGAAGCTGTTACACGAGAGTCGAGCATGGTTCATATAGTTCCATGTCCACATATTTGTAAGTGGGATTTGATCCGACATACCTTCACAAATAAGTCTATTGCACTAGCTATTGTGCATTCGGCAACCAAAAATGTTTCAATTGCATTTATTTGGAAATAAGCTCAATCTTTTGCACAGAAGCAAGAACACATTCCTGTTTTTAGCTGTGTAGGATCTTGTGCTTCTCATCAGTGATCAGCAGACCATTTAGTTTGACAGTCTCAGGTTGAATACAACACATCTGAACAAAAAAAAAAAAAGATCAGCACAGCGTTTGTGTTATAAATATCATCGAAAAGAAAATCCCAAGAAAATTAAGTACTTTAGCACAGCGATGGAGGCTGGCATGGATCTGAAATACTATTTTGTTTCGGGTCAGTTTTTGGATGATGAACGAACTCGAATTTTGATTTTCAGCATGAAATGCATCCATTATGCACTTAGCAGATGAATAGAAGAATACTAACCAGCTGTGATGGGACCGTGTTTATCCTCCACTTCTTTATTGTAATACTGGCATTATGGCATAAATTCCATAGCTGGGGGAAAGCGATCTACATTTCCTTAGAGAGAAAGAAAAGTGGAGGCTTTACTTTTTCAGTCCTGTTTTTAGTAACAGTGACATGCTACCAATACAAGATGTGTATAATTTCCTTATAAACCCCTGATCTTTTGCATTCAGGCTGATAATGACTGTTCTTTTTTAGAAAAATGTTATGTAGATGGCCATTTTTTTTTTCCTCTCTCACGGTTCTTTCAAATGCACTGTACTTACTTCTCCATTGCAACTTGTGTTTGGCTGATTTGCATAATTTTTTGAACAAATCATACACTAATTTGGGGCTTTTAGCGTGTGCACCTGAAGAGCATAATTTGCGTTTACACTGCAGTCTGAGTGAATTTGGCTTCAGCTCTTTCGTGGCTATGCCGGTGTATAAATGAGTTAAACTAAGCTGTTGTTGGACGGAGCATCACACACTGTGGTGACTACTCCCTCAAGGATTCGCTCGAGGAGAGAGCTGACGTTGAATCACAGGAATCCGTTACACTCAAAGCCCCACCCTCAGTGGACTCCAGGTTTCTCCTCAGCGTCCCAGAGTGACGCAGGGCCGTGTCGTCCTGAGGTTCTGGCCAGCCTCGACTCTCCAGGGCCCCCGAGGTCTCCCTGTCATGTTGAACCTGAAATTTGGCCCACAGGAGACAAGCCCTTCGCTGCCGGCTTCAGCCCAGGCTGCAGAGAAAGCAGTGCAAACACATTATACAGCAGAGGCACAGTTAAAAGCGAAGAGGGACTCCCTTCTTTATTAGAGATGTCTCATGGCTGTTAGTGACAGGCTTTCGCTTTCATATGCTCATATCTGTGCCTTCGCTTGCTTTCTCTTCCCTCACTGTCTGTCTTCCTCTCGGTCTTTGTTTTTCTCAATCTCCTCACAACCTGTAGTTTGTCACTTCCTCTGACATTCGTGCTCCTCCTCTTGTGCCTGCAGCGGATTTGGAAAGAAATCAGACGACTGCACTTACTCACAATCAATCTACATTCAACACCATATAAAGTTAGAGTGGTCAACTCAAATATTCTATATCTACAGTAGATATGTGTGTTCAGACTCTTTATTTATTACTCTGTAGAAGCACCACTGGCAGCACCTCTAGCCTTTGTGTTGATCCCCTAAAGTATTCTTCTTCGCAAATCCATCAAGCTCAAGTCTGTTAGAACCGAGTGCATCAGTGATCTTCAATTGTCTCCAGCTGTTTTCATAGAGCTTCGTTGTTG
Source organism: Terapon puta (assembly GCA_028564955.1). Taxonomy (NCBI): domain Eukaryota; kingdom Metazoa; phylum Chordata; class Actinopteri; order Centrarchiformes; family Terapontidae; genus Terapon; species Terapon puta. Next base: position 5,760,080 of record JAOXYL010000039.1, on the reverse strand, counting down.
GGGGGCAGCTAAAGATATTCAGACACCTTCAGAAGTCAGCGCACTAAAGCGTGGGATTTTGGTTGAGGTTGAAGGATCTGCGTCCGCCCCTGAGAATAAGCCATCCCCATAACACCCCCCCCAAGCACCATTTTTCCCTGCAATAGTACAGCATTGATCAATTGATCTTGCTTTCAACAGATGTATGATGATGCATGATGTGCAATGTGGCATTACACATTTAGTCTCATCCGAGCAGGGAATCTTCTCTCTCATGCCGCCAGTCTTTTAAGAGTTTTCTGGCAAACTTCTCTGGGGCCATTATCGTCTCCATCTGCCGTCTCCTGCAGAGGAACTAGTCGGTCTTGTTGGAGTGGCCGGTGGGTTTTTGCTTACTTGCCTGTCCAGTGCCTTGTTGCCCATTTACTGACTTTGTCCGCTGGGACAGCTCAAAGAGGAATCGTGGCATTTTCCTGGACTCCTCCCTTTACACAATGATGCCCACACTGTTCCTGGGGACTTTCATTAACTTCTATCTTGGACCCGTGTGTTCTCTGGACTTCGGGGCTTCTTGACTTCCTTGTCTTGACTCTGGATGTGCTGTTAACTATAGGACCCTGTTTTCAATGGTGTGTGTATACAATGGAAGTCCAATCCACTGGCTTACTCACAGGTGACCTTAAATTAAGTTTTTGCCACATTTCAATAATAATCAGATAAAAGCAACAACAAAACAATAAAGTAACCAAAAAAAATCAACAACAAAACCAGCAGTTAATCTACTTTAATCTACTAGGATACTAATGTATTTCAGAATCAGTATGTTTGCTAAAATGTGGAAACTGGATTATTATTACGAAGTATCAATAGTAAATTGCCAGCAAAATTTGAAAGGATTCAGAATTATGTTTATAACACAACACAGGGTCTGAACAGTCTCTAAGTAACACATTACGCTCTTCTAAATCTCTCTCTTGCTATCTCTCTCTGTACAGTACGTCTTCCCTTCTACTCTCCTTCCATAAGTAGTTGCTCTCAGAGGGAGAACAGGGTGATTCCAGCAGTGCACTCCAGATAAGACACAGCAGGGAACTCACTTCATCCCTCTTCAACTGCCTCACCACTTAACATTCGGCTTCCCATAGGAAATAGCCCCCCGTTTATTCAAAAGCTACAAAGCACTGTCAAGGCATATATGCAGGAATATGAGCCATGGCTAACCAATTGGCTTATGCGCTTATGAAGAAGTAAGTAGTGACCCATGCAGTGCTTCTCCACCAGCATGCAGCGCTTTAGTGGCCACTGGTCTCACCAACCCTTGCTGGGCATTGTTTATGGTGTGACTTGTTTATGGAGAAGTAATTGGACAGTCTTATAGGATAATAAAAACAGAGGGATTCACTGCCTAGCATTTTGCGCCTGGTCACCCACATTGACTCGCAATCTGCATCACACGGCTCCAATCAATGGCCTGATGGCGAAGCTATTAAGACCCGGCGGAAGGTACAAAAGGCCAAGCAGAAGACTGTACGTCTGGCAGCTCTTTGCTGTCTGAGGAGCTCTACGGTGAGCAGCAATGAACTGATTTACCAGACCGGCTATTCTGCTCTTTGTACTGTTCGACTGCTGGGACGCAGAGAAATTCATTGCGAGAGGCTGATGATCCAAGGCAAATGTTTAAATAGGCTGCTTTATTGTTTTTGTCTTAGGATTGAAATGCACCACTTATCCAAACGGTGCGTTTTGACCTTGAGAGTCATCCGGCGGGATAAAGGGAAAACAAGATAAGAATGAATAAGGTGAATGGGTAGTGGTTATGTCGTGATGTTAGCAGGTGTCAGAGCCTCTAGAGTCTAATGGCTGAAAGATGATCTCCACCTGCAGCCGAGCCCGCTAACCTCTGAAGGGCCTTGCCGGCACGCTGACACACACTGTTGAGAGTTGGTCATCTGTGCTTCTCGGCAAAGCTTTGAACTGTTGTTGCTCAAACCGCTTTCAACACAGTGGCACTGTCAAATCTGGAGAGATCAAAACTGGCGCGTGTGTATGAGTGTGCGTGTGCATGCGTGTGTTGACTTATTTGAGTGTGTGACGTTATTTACCGCACCTTGTGGCATTTGACACCGGGCGGTGTTAATGAGTCATTGTTTCACAGGCTGCTGTGTGGAGAGAGATAGAAACTGGCTTGCTCTGGGAGAAGGGGGAGGGGGGGGTGTGCATCATATCACACACTGTCTCCACACACATCCAGATCTCATCCACGCACATGATTCTTCCTTCCAAAAAGATGCACACACACACACACACACACACACTCACACACACAGACACACTCACCCGATGCTAAACTGTCAAACTGCCTCCTTGACATCAAAGCGGAGTTGATAAAGCAGACAACCTTGCCAGACACACACATACAGGTAGACACGTGCGCACACACACACAAACAAGCAGAAATACTGAATTAATTCACCTAGAGTTTGATTTTGTGTATTTTTAGCCATTTCATTTGTGCCTGTGCTCCAGTGTCACGCTGCAGGCTGTGGGGTACCTTTACAGGTGTTTCCAGTTCTCTCACAAGCAGACAACTTGACAAGCTTAATAAATATATCAGAGAAATGCAGCCTAGATGTTTATTCAAATGCAGTCATTGTTGTGGGGGTGTGGATTAGTAACTCTGCTCCTTCACTCAGCAGCCATCGATGGTGTTTGTCACAGCTGCACTTTAAGTGCCGCAGTGGAGCTTCGGTCTATGGTCTATGGCAAACTGACCAATTTGATAAAGGGCCTGTTGAGTTCACTTGTTTATTGGGTTACAATTTCTTTTCTCCCTGTTAGAGGTGCGTCATCATTTGTCATTTCGTCTCACATACCAGTAGTCATAGTGATTTTCCTCTGTAAGTATTTGAAGAAAAAGCGCTAAAAAAATCATCACCTGTCTTCAGAATGGGCGTTGGAGGAATATAAAGTATACTTATTTCTTATTTCAATGTAGAATATGTGAGCTTTGAATACATTGGTCAGACTACAAAATGGGGATTCCAGCTCCAGTGTTGAGAAACCGAACTCTGTGATATCTGTTGCTTTCTGGCATCTGTTGCTCTTCTCGTCTGCCCCGGCAGCTACACCACTTGGATCTCTCCCCTCTTTCTGTCCCCCAGTTCCCATGTGGCAATCTGTCTTAATCTGGTTAGACAGACCGGTTTCCAGCACTGATCGTGCATGTGTGGAGGCCAGTGGATGGAAGTCGAGGGAGGGAAATGGAGGGAGCGGAATGGAGCAGAGGCAGGGAGGACCGAGGAAGTGTTTGTGCAGCAGCTGTAACGTAGAGTCGTGTAGACGGAGGCAGTTAGCTCGCTGCTGTGTTGTCGTGTTACCTGGGTGATGGGCTGCTTGATGGGCTCTTTAGAGTAAGACGGTGGGTCAACAGGTCACACACACACACAATGTTCATACTGTTGAACGAACATACACATGCACTAATACAAGCATTCGCATACAAATACACACGGTTTTATAGACTCTGACAAACTGAGACAATAGCATGAGGTAGAATCCACACACACACACACAAACACATGCAAATACACCTCCCCTGGCACCACTGCTGATGGACTGTGAGGTCAACCGCTCTCTTACTGTGTCACTTAAGCTTTGGCTCAGGGCCCAGCTCGGTCCAACGCCACGACCTCCCCATGTGGCCGCGCTCCCCCCCGGCGGACACACTGCGGACTGTGTGTGCGCGCACAGGTGAGTGTGTGTAAGGACAAAGAGAGGGAGAGAACAGGGGCCTCGTGCAAGCGTTTCTTACCGGGACTATTACCTGGAAAACCTCCCATCCTCCTGCACAAGCTTTTTTTTTTTTTTTTACCTCTCGTGTCTGTAGGCATTCTCACTTCTTATTAATTGTGTGTGTGTGGCTGTTTTGAGATAAAATTCCAATTAATGAGGATGTTTCTTAAACTTAGAGACAAGCTGCTCTGCAGTACCTGGGGACTTCTTTATATGGCCTCATCTTTTTCCCTCTTGCCAGGTTTCAGCCCTGACCATGACCAAGACACACAGCACTCTGATATGGCATTGTGCTTTTCTGCCCAGTTGATATTTCCTAACTCTTAGCCTAGATACCCAAGGCAATTTTGGGGGGCAACACAGATAGTCAAGGCTCATATTTATACAAAACAAGGTTCAACAAATATCTTCTGACAATAGGATGTCCCTGTGCCATTGAAGTTGCACTATTGTGAGAGTTGTTTTATCGTAAGTCACAAATTGAGGCAGACGACAACAGACAAGTTTCATTCTGCTTAACTGAGATGCCATGAACGTGTCCCGTGTGCCCAAATTAAACTGTGCTGCCAGCTGGGTACGGTCGTCATGCGCAGGAAGTGATAAGAAAAGTTCAGCTCTAAATGAAAATTTGGTCATTATCTCTTCAGTTGAGGTTCCAGTCAAGTTTGTAGGACCACCGCGCAGAGCGAGATAGCGTCACGCGGTTTCATCTCAGCCTTCTGTTGCACTTTTGAACGGAAACATTCAACACCCCTTTTTGGAGCTGCAAACAAAACATCCTCCACATTTCCCCAACAGATCACGCAGCATGTCCGTAACAGTTGCTTGGTTTCTGCAACATTTTGTGTCTGATGTTGCCACTCTGACAGACTGTCTGATGTGCAGGTGTGAGTGAATGATGACCGCTCTTCTTCCTTTAAGGGAGATGTATAGAGCTTGTGTCTACGTGGTAGTGAGAAAGCAGCCAGCGGCAGTCGGATTCACCTGTGTTTACTCTTTTTTTTCCCCCTCTTTGTCCATTTGGTATCCAACATGGTAGATATTAAGAACATCCTACGTGTGCTGTACCGTTGCCACTGAAGAACTGCTGAGTCAACCCTTTTCACTGATAACCAATAATCAGCGATCAAAGGATCGATGCTAACTACTGTTAATATTTAACCAGCTTGACCAGGAATGCACTGTTCTTTGCAGTCATTATTTGGGGGAGCAGCTGCAGGGCAGGAAAATGCACTTCCACAGTCACAACTAGGACATTTTGTTCAACAGATTCTGACTAAATTAAATTGTCCTTTGTGGCTGTGTAGTTAGATAAGGCTTCTTTGTAAACCGCATAAAGGTCACACGTTCAGTCTCTATTTCAGCAGTGGTATATTAATATTCATCCTCATTGTTTCTGACTGCAATAATGGAAAAATGATATTGTACAGCCGTGTAAACTGGGGCATGTGCTTTCTGGATGTTTTCCTGTATGCAGCCCTAACGTGTGTATGTGTGTGTGTTTGCTTTTCAGAACACACCGGTGGGCCGATCAGTGTTCATGGTGAACGCAACAGATCCGGACCAGGGCACCGGAGGCAGCGTTCTCTTCTCCTTCCAGCCGCCCTCTCCCTTCTTTGCCATCGACGGGGCCCGAGGCACCGTCACCGTCATCAAACCCCTCGACTACGAGATAACTTCAGCGTACCAGCTCACCGTCAACGCCACGGTCAGCACAGGCATAACACACATTCTCTGCATGCTTTAATTAATGCAGAGCTGAACATCCTTTGCTTTTTTTATTTCAATCAGGACCAAGACAAACTGAGACCTCTGTCCCGACTTGCCAACTTAGCCATCAGCATCACCGATGTCCAGGACATGGACCCCATTTTCACCAATCTGCCCTACAGTACCAACATAGAGGAGGATGTTCCGCTGGTCAGTAATATAATCCCGCCTGAGATCACACTGACACGGCTCGTGTCGCGTTCATGTAGCTTTTATGTGAAACCTTGTAATCTGCTCATTTCTTTCTTCGCCGTCCTTCCGCATCCTTTCGCCTCATTGCTCATCCCTCACACCCGCTGTCCCTCCTTCGTACCCCTCTTTGATTATTCAGGAGGTGTTCGAAGCAGGGGTAAGAGAAATATGGTTAAAAATGGAGGCCTGAGTTATTATCGGGGCAGGATGTCTCAACCCTCTCCTCCCTCCAGAATACCCCCCCCCCCCCCCCCCCCCCCCCCCCCCCCCCCCCCCCCCCCCCCCCCCCCCCCCCCCCCCCCCCTCCACCCAACCCCTCACCAAGCCCCCAAGGAACCCACACACCCAAACTCAGCCCCGGGGCCTCTACCTACAGCACTGCAGGTGTTGGAGGCTGTAATTACTGTGGGAGATTTACAGTCCTGCTTCAGGGATGTGAGGCCTCTAGCAAAGGTCACTGGGGCTATAGGATTTATCTCACCACCCCCCCACGCCCGCCTCCATGTGCTGCACGTGTGTGAAGTATGACGTCTGTATACCGTATGAAGCACAAAGCGCTGGTGTCTCGCTATGACCTTACCTTTGTCTTTATTACAAGTAGGTTTGTAATGGGTATCTAATACACTGAGTGTCTGTTTCCCTGTACGCCATTATGTTCACTCCCCTGACTCAGCCCTCTAAAGTCGGATCCCAGGTGGCTAATGGTCCGGCTATTGATGTTTCCACTCATAGAGAGGGAATTACACACAGGGGCATAATACTGTCCGTCCTTATTTCCGTTCTCCCCCTCTCTCGCTCTCTATCAGCTTTCATTCTGCGTCTCTCTCCCGCGAACGTACCCGCGCCCGGCCTCTCAAACACCCACCAGCACATCCCTCGTCCCCGGTCCGCACGCGCCGTAGTAGAAATGTCAAGTGCTACATTTGCATGCATATTAACGGGGCGTGACGGAGCCGACGCCCGGTGTCTCCCCGACTCTCTGATTCATCAACTGTCACGAGGAAGGTCACAACAGGAGGAAGAGGAGGGGGGGGGGTGGGGGAAGCGGGAGGGGGGGTCGAAAGGGAGAGAGAGAGAGACGCTGGGGTGAAATGAAACAAGGTGAAAGCAGAGAGGGTAAAGTTATAGTGTAGGAATCGGGAGGGTGGGGTAGGGGGGGGCATCACGTCGGATCACAAAGTTACACTGGTGAGTGGATTCCAGATTTCTCACAGCAGCTGAGCAGCGTTAAGCCTCAGTAATACTGCCTCAGAGTGATGCAGCTCCTGCCTCTAACAGTAGGGGGCGGCATGTAATCCTATTACTGCGACACTGTAGGAGGAGGTCACGGCGGGCGTGCAACTCAAAATCTGTTACTGAGCCCCTCTGACCTCACAACAGATACAGACAGGATAAAAACAGCGCTTAAAGTGAGACACAGAAATGGAGGCCAACGGCGCTGCTGCACTCGGAGACGCGCGCAGGCTTCCCATGTCCTGGTGTGCTATTCTAACAGGCATGTGTCATTTCCATTAGGCAGTGTTGGGAGGTGATAAGCCGAGGGCGTACAGTGACGGAACGAGTGTCAACTGTTCTCAAGGCCCATGACATTTACACGTAAAGGGATATCAAACTTGGATCCTTGTCATAGGTCATTTCTCAAAGGTGTGAGCGCTCGCAACGCACTCGCATGCAAAAAAAAAAAAAAAAAAAAACTATTTCTGCCTCTGTCTCTCTCGGTTCCTGTTTGTTTCTCTGTGTCTGTCTTTCTCTTTCTCTCCAGCCAATCAACCCATCATCCGTAGAAAACTCTTGACAAAGGAGTAGAAGAAAATTTTTTTTTTTTCACATGAAATCACAGGGCAGGGTTTTGGGCTGTTATGGCTGTGAATCCATGCTACTTGGACTGACGTTTAAGCCCGTTCTAGGACAAACACAATTTGGCTGTCAAATCAATGAGGAGAAGGAGAAAAAAAAAACGGAGAATGGGTTGGAGGGTAATGCACTGTATAGCTAGAAATGAAAGAGGGGGGGAGAGGGGGTTGATTTTTGGTTTGAGGAGATGTACTGGTGTGTGTGTGTGTGTCTATGTGTTTGCGGGAGGGCGGGGGGGCATCTTTGACGGTTGATTGAACATATTCCACTTGTGCGGACAGCTTGAGAATATTGCTCACATTACTTCAGCATCACTTCTCCTTACTTGCTTTCTCTGTCCCTGATTCCTTTCCCAGTCTGTCCCTAAATGGTGTGTGTGTGTGTGTGTGTGTGTGTGTGTGTGTGTGTGTGTGTATGTGTGTGTGTTTCCCTCTCACCCAGTGATTG
>JAOXYL010000039.1:5713661-5724166 GCA_028564955.1 Terapon puta | reverse complement strand
ATATATATATATATATATATATATATACATATATGTATGTATATATATATATATATATATATATATATATATATATATATATATATATAGATAGATAGATAGATAGATATATAGATATACATGTATATACAGGATATATGCTGGTTTAATATCCATATAAAAGTTCATTTTATATGTACCTTTTTTCTTTTTTCTTTTAGTTGACGTTGCCTCTATAAGATATATCAGATTTAACCTTCTTCTTGGGTTAGGGTCTGCTATATATTCTGTGTTTTATGGGCTCTGTGCAGACGCTGTATGTTTGAGGGCTAAGGCACAATGATAAATGCCTCTAGCAGAAGGTTATAAATTACAGAGTGGAAGATGCTTCGCTACCGCCACTGTTTAGACAGGCCTTTATAGGGTAATAGTCACAACAGTAATTATAATTCATTATTGTAATAAAAGGGGTGAGGCTCTCTCCTGCATGTGGTGGCTCACAAAGCATCACTGTTAATAACGGGGGCGCTTATCATTGGTGTTATGACATTACGAGATGAGGTGTGAATGGGTGTGCAAGGCAGAGGACGAAGTTGAAAGTAGTGAAAAGTCTGAAAAACTCCCCGAGCTGGTCCAGTATCAGTTCCCTCGAGAGGTGCGATTGCCAAATTAGCTGCGAGCGTAGTGGAGCTGAAGGACTGGTCTCCGTCAGTTAATTTATTCAGTCATATGCTCATTCATCCAATTAATTCAGACAGTATTGATCGAATGGAAAAATACATTTTCTCACAGTGGTGCACCATTTTCCCTATCAGTTCATCTCAGTGTCGTGAAAATCCACGTGTTCTTTGGACTGAAAAATTCTGATATTGTGTTGTGTAATTGTTTGCATTTATGTTCATGCCTTAGTGTCTGTATTATTGATTGAGACTGAAATTTCTCAGCTAGTCAATGAATTGTTTTCTCACTAAAATGTCTGAAAAAAGTGAAAAATTGTACATTGCACTTTGCAAAAGCTTCCTTCAAACCCAAAGAAACTTTTAAAAAAAACACACACACAGAAACAATTAAGGAGCTAAAGCCAAGCCAAGTTTCCCATTTTGTGACCGTGTCATTTCTTAACTTCAGCCCAGTGGACAGAGAACCACAGATGCCGTGTACATCCACACTTGCTTTCTTTGTCCTCTCCCTTGTATTCAGCGCGTCTCTGTAGTATAGTCTTCGCTCTTTATCATTCCCTGCAATCCTCCTTTTGCTTGCGCTAATCTCATTCCCTCATCACTGAGGACAGAGACACAGAGTGAGGGAGAAAGAGAGGGGGAGGACCGAGGCCTGTCGGCAAAGTGAAGCTGCCAGCCACAGAGAGCTCTGCATTAAGCCTTTTCACTGGCAGCTCAAACTGTCTCCAGCTTATGCCCACAATACAGTCCTCTTCCTTTATCTCTCTCTCCACCTCTCTCCTTATTTTTCCAGAGGTAGCAGCTGCTTTTTTCCCCCAGTAGTTCACATGTGGTTGTAATCATTATATAGTGGCTGTGGATGCATGCGTGCGGCTGGATTTATCACGCAAGCTGTCACAATATGCTGTGAGGACAGCCGCTCCTCTTTATCAGACTCTTCCTTTACAAAAGTACGCATTGTTAAAAAAAAAAAAAAAAAGTGTTTAAGTTGTATCTCCCTCTCTCGCCCGCTCGGTCTCTCTCTCTCTCTCTGTCTCGCTGTTATCTGGGTGGTCAGGAGATAATAGAAACAGACTGTTCAATCCTGTCGGCGGGCCGCGGTCGCTGTGAGCACCCCCACCTGCTCGTTAATGTTTTAGAGAAATAAAGCAGTCGTAAACGTACGCCCGCCACCGCCATTACGCTAAAGTGTCCGCAGTAAAAGCACACACAGATCCTATCGAGCCCTGCAGGTGCACTGGGTCACAGCTGGGGGACCGGCAAGAGACGCGGCCGGTCCTCGCTTGATCCTGGCCAGCGAGGGATTTTGTGTGGGGGGGGTTTGAGTCTTTGCTTCATTTCACGCAGCATCAGCAGTACGCTCGTGTGTTCGATGTCAATATTAAGGAGCATATATAAATTCCAGTTAGTTATAGTTAGTTTAGTCACAGGAGTGTGGAGTGAGAAGCTGCTCGGGATATGTGATCATTAATTGGACGTGTCCCCAAATAGCCCCGGCGTGGTGCCAGAGCTTTTGTGCTTTTTCCAGGCCACCGCGCGGTCTCGCTCTGTAGTATCGACCAGAGACACAAGACAGGCCTCCACAGTCGCATGTCAGATGCAAACAGGGAGCAAGGGAGTCACCGGGAAGAGCGGGAAGGCCGGCGCCGTAAAATCAAAGTTAAATTCTTGCCTTCACTCGCCTCTTCCTTGCAGGCGTACTCTCAGTCCGCGCTGTGACCCGACGTACGTTTGACTTGTCCTTGTCAGGCGGCACGGAAATGCGCTCTAAAGTTGCATATATTTCTACTGATGATTATCAAGCAGACATGATGTGAAGAAAGTGATTTACTCGAGTGCTTTAAACTGCGATGTGCAGTCTGATAGGACGCACATATCTCACGCTGAATTTGCATCTGATTCCCCCGGTGCCTTTGAGTGCAGTGGGAGCCGCAGACTTCCACGCTGCTCTTAATTTGCCGAGATGATGTGCCGCTTAAATATGCATGAAGTGTACAGCACGGGATGTGTCATCTGACCGGGATTCTGATTTGCGCCTCTCTCACGCACAGTATGCAAAGTGTTAACACAAAGGGTTGCTCATTTAAACAGAACAGTTCTGCGTTCTGCTCCGCGTCCCGCTCGTATCGCATTTGTGAAGATTGATCTATGATCTTGTCATGGATACAGAAAGAGTGAGAAAGTGAGACTTTAAAGGCGCACGCACGAGTGGAACTAACCATAGCTGAGGAACCGAAGCTGAGGAAGATAAGCTGACAACTATGTCTTCATCATTGTCTCCCCCATAATGATTGTCAGATACTGGACATCTCCTCTGCGCTGGTAGTAGTGTGTGTGCGTGCGTGTGTAGGTGTATGTTTGTTATCTAGCCTTTGTGATTGTGTTTAGGTGTGCAACACTGAGACAGAAGAGGTTGTCTGTGTTTGGACTGGGGGTCATCTCTATTTTGACAGCAGGCTTTGACAGCCAGTAATTGGTTTCCTTTTCCATGCCTCTCAAAGCTCCTGCAGAAAAAGCAATTTTAGGAGCCAATCAATTCAAATTCCAGCTCACTCAAGATAGAAAAGTCTGTGCAGCCTTAACCTCCCTTGCTGTCCATGAGATAGCTGGGCTGATAATCTGCTCCTGTACCCCGTCTAACCCAACCACAGCTCACTCACACGCACACACAGACACACACACCCTACTCCTGTCTCTCAGTCACCCATGAGGGGAAGCTCTCATTTCCGCTTTGTCTTGAAAGCAATTGAGTGTGATAATGGGAGTTTATACTGTAAATGGTTGGGGTGCGTACTTACCCCAAGACTGAATCAACCTGGAAACACTGTGAATCTCTGTCCATGTGTATCCTTTTCACATGCGCATAAACATATGTGTCCACACACACACAAACACACTATATTTTGCATTCACAAACACCCGGTACACACATCCAGTCATCACACACATACTGTCACACTTGCATTAACAGGCATGCAGACGCACAAATGAGCGCACCAGTACATAAGTACACTCACATACATATCAACACACACACACACACACACACACACACACAGAGTTGTGTTTGCCTGCTGGCTTCGCCTCTCTGAAGGGAAGAAACACATCATTTAACCAAACTGGTCAACTGAGAACTAATTTCTCTTTTGTAGTTACTGCCTGAGGACCCTAGGGTTTGCAGAGTTTATATTGGCAATCAGCAGCACACCGACTCTTTGTGCACAAACTCCTTAACAACTTAGTTTGGATTTTGATCCGAACGCTGACTCTGATACCTCGGTGCCCTGCTCCTTAGCACTGGGGAGATTTTCATTTCTGCAGTCTGGGCCCACTATCCGTCTCCACCACGGACTGCCAGTGTATCATCTCCGGTCATCTTGGCAGTAAGAGAAGAGGTAATCAACCAAAAAGAGTTTTGTACCATCTCAGTCAGTGGCAAGTACTTATAGAAAAGTGCATCCCCCTTACTTCTTTCTACTATGATAACTCATCTGTAGTTATTTTAGAAGGTCCCTAAAAAAAGATGTTTGACGAATCCATCAATATGTATCTCTGCGAACCATTTAAACGCTTGTTGTATTTGTCACTGAGGTTAGTGGGCACATTAGTTAGGCACATTGCCGAGCTTTATTTCCAAGTCATTTCTTTCCTCATTAAATCTTACGCTCCCTCTCTCCCTGCGCACCCCACCTCACCAACTTTTCCATCACCTCCAATTCCCCGACCAGAAAAAGCTGAAGCCACCGTGGCGACGAGGGGCAAATGCATAATACCCTGGTGTCGAGGATTCGGGCCCATGGCGTTGAGTTACAGCAAATCCCTGCGCAAACCAATCTCTACTATCCATCTGCTGCGGGCCTTCTGCGTCTAAAGTTAAAAGTCTTTGGCGAGCAGTTGGCAAAGTGACTGGGCCTTACTGTCATGGTGATTGTTTGGTGGGAGACAGGGAGCGGGTCGGTGAATGATGGAAGGGAGGCAGCGGCTATCATCTCTCTCTCTCTCTCTCTCTCTCTCTCTCTCTCTCTCTCTCCCCCTCTGTCTGTCTTTCTCTCCTCCTCTCTGTCTGTCGTCACGGCGAGAAGGGCTCGGCCGCAGAAGCGGAGGCTGTATTAGCTCCCAGGCTGAGCCCGGCTCCTGTCACCACCTCGATAGCTGTCACGCTAACACCCCCACCGCTATCATTGGAGCACTTATGGGCCTGTCACTCACCTGGGAGAGAGGGAGCAAAGGAGGGGGGGGAGGCATCTAGGGGGACGAGTGTGCTAAAGGAGATATGTAGAGGAGGATGGAGGGAGCGGGGATTGGGGGCGGAGCTCGGGACGCGGGGTGGAAAGCGAGGTTGAGACAGAGAGAAAAAGGGAAAGATAAAGGGAAGGGCTGGGGGGGGGGGGGGGGGGGGGGGGGGGGGGGGGGGGGGGGGGGGGGGGGGAAGCAAAAAGAGAGCGAGGGAGAGGCAGTTGAGTGGCATTAAATGATGAGGTCATCGAAACATGACAGGTGAAAACTCAAAGGTTAATATAAGAACCTGACTGGAGTCCCAAACACCTCACATGTATTTAGCATCCCGCTCTCTCCTTGGTCCGCAAGGTGTGCCTCAATGAACTTGACAACAAAGGGAGGGCCATTTGGACACCGGAAACAAACATCATCCATTCAGCACAATGTGGTGGAGGCTCTCCGCAAAATTAAGGTCTTGAGCTAAACAGCAGGGTGTAATTTTTAGAAGAAGGAGAAAAAAAACACATGGATAGCAGCAGCCGTTGTTCCATCTGTGAGAGGCATCATAGATGGCTACTCTCTCTGTCCCACGCACACACAAATGCACACACACACACACACACACACACACACACACAGAAATAACCATAAATGCATTCAATTTAAAATGCCCAGATATTTCCAGACACTTTTAAATGTGCACACATACTTTTGCAGCCCAGTCGTTCAGCATTACCAAGCACACATTTTGGCCCATTTGCTGGTGTATCGCGGCTTATTCGCCTTATTCAACACACATGCGCACACTCACAGTCTACGTGTAGAAGTCACGGCCACATGCAAAGAAAGCACGTGTCCCATGCAAACGCACACGCACAGACACACACAGGCATGGTCGTACATTATAAGGTCGGTATCAGGGCATCACTGAATCACAGTGACCAGCATCATGGTTGACAGAGCAGGCTGCAGACACGTTCGAATTTGGCCCTTCAACTGACTGCAGAGCCACTGAAGTGAAACTCTATTACAACAGCCTCTCCAGCCACGATCCATCAGCGGCGACACAACACCCTGTGTGTGCGCGACGGTGCGTGTGTGCACATGCGCAGGCGCGTGCGTACAAAGACAGATTGTGTTAATGTGGCATTTCATAAAGTAGAAGATTCCTGAAAGTGTTGGTCTTTATGTTGCATTTCTTTGACACCCCTCTTTATCAGCAATACATATGACAGCAGGTGTTGCTGCTTCTAATGCAGTGGTGGGTCATGTGGATGAGGGAAATTTGACGGTTCTGCCATCAGATTTAATCTAATCAACACCTCCTGAATGAAGCGTGGCTTGCATGTTTTAACATAAAGTCATAACAGTCATAGACAGCTGCTGGAGTGAGTAAATTTAGGAAAGTGAGCAACACTCAGATGATTTTGTGCATCCACTTGGCTGTATCATGTCATTAAATACATTGTTGTTAACCTCATGCGAGAACACAGTTTCCTTTCTAGATTAATATAGAATTCAAAAGATCTGACATTCTGCTTTAATGCAAACATCTCAGTCAGGAATGTCTGGTTGTAACTAAATCACCATTTGATTTTATAGGTCAACGATCACTTCACAGCACTTTCTACATTGTGCTTTTGGTAACTAACAGTGCGCATTGAACTTCCCTCAAGCCACACAAAATCGCACACTTCAAGAGCTGAAAGAGAAATTTGAAACAAAACCCAAAGCAGATGAGAACCAAGAAACAAAATCAGGAGGAGCAACAACACCGATGGACAACAGAAGCTGAATGAACTATAAAACTTTACAAGGAAATAAACATGATTTTAAAAGTAAACCTTTTTTTTTTCCTCCCCATTTTTTCTGTTTAGGCTACAGACGGAGACGCGGGCACATTTGGGATCGTGCGTTACTACTTCAGTGATGAGCCAGACCAGTAAGATTCAACCAAACACACACACACACACACTCAAACAGTCCACACAGTCGCATAAATTTTTCATTTATTTGGCCACTCATGAACAATTGTACTTGCACCGCCACACAGCCTCGCCAGAGACAGCTGAGCCACAATGATGTCTGGCGCTTTTCTTTACGTCTGCTCCCTTCAGGCCACAAATTTACTGAATAACGTACACAGAAACACACATTCACATAATCGATTCATTCATTCATTATCTTCAGAATAAAAAGAACACAGTGCCTTCCTTCTGCTTTTGTGTCAGTGTTTCCCCTGCTGAGCATCATTTTCATGTATTTTTGTCTTTTTTTGGCATTAGAGAGGAGGGAAACATTTTCTTGTCGAAATACAATTCCATTCTTGCGCAATCGTCTTTTTCATGTTACATTTTTATTATTACAACTTACAAATCTGCATGGTTTAAAGTAGGAGCTTTTCTCATGATAAGAGCAGATCAACAAGTGCAGCTGTTTCTGTCTCCAGTTAACTAGAATGATACAATCATGTGATGTATTGTAATGTGTCTTTTATTAAGGCTCAAAGAGTCCATTAATTATTCAGCGCATCTCATTACCAGAGAGAAAACCCCCTCAACATTACAACAAAAACAGATTACTGAGCACCTCCCAATACCACACACACTTTTTTTTATCTGATGTCTCTGAAACGTCTACCATGTCTTTAATTCCACTTTTTCTTTTGTTATAAGATTAAGCTTGAACGTGTTGTTGCTGTAATGTATGAACGTAACAATGTTGTTGAGCATGGGAAACGAATCCTGTAATGTGAGCCGTGTGAGTATCATATGATGGCAGCTACCAGCCTCCAATGTCTCCTGCAGGTTTTCGCTGGACGATGAGACGGGCTGGGTCATTCTGCGGGCCAGCCTGGACTATGAGCTGATGCGGCGCTTCACGCTGACCGTGCTGGCGAGGGACGGCGGCGGGGAGGAGACGACGGGGAGGATCCGCGTCAACGTGCTGGACGTCAACGACAACGCGCCGCTCTTCCAGAAGGAGGCGTACGCGGGCTCGCTGAGAGAGAACGAACAGGCCGTCCAGCCGGTGGCGCGAATCAGGGTGAGACGCGTTTAAAGCAGACGTATGAGGCCGGGAGTGCACTCACAGTGAAACTCTCCTCTTTATAGCTGCCATAAAATACCCCATAAACATACACCTGTGACCATCAGTGGTGTTAAATATTAATACGTTAAACCAAACTCAACACCCATAATGGTGTTGTAGTGTGGCTGAGCAACAATTGTTTGGCTGCAATAAATGAACTACATTGCTAGACTAAAAATGTTTTATTTGCTATTGAATTAAAATTGTATTATTCTTGTAACACTTTGGTAAATTGGAAAATTAAGATTGTCAGCAATGAGTCACAGTGGACTGGGCACAATGCACACACACGCGCGTACAAGCAAGTCTAGCAGACTGCGCACTCGCACGAAAAATAAGGTGAAAAAGTATGCAAAATAATGAAGTTAGTGAAATAATTCACAGCAAAAGTACACCTGCAGCAGAGGCTCTCATCCTGACACAAATACCACCAGTCGTCAAGCTCACAAGCCTCTGGTT
The DNA here is from genome assembly GCA_028564955.1 of Terapon puta. Classification (NCBI taxonomy): domain Eukaryota; kingdom Metazoa; phylum Chordata; class Actinopteri; order Centrarchiformes; family Terapontidae; genus Terapon; species Terapon puta. The sequence goes on along the minus strand of JAOXYL010000039.1, from coordinate 5,715,740 downwards.
TCGCCGCCCTCCTCCTTTCCCTCCCCTGTTTCCTCTGTGTTACTGTAATCATGCAGTTCTGTGTTTGTGTGCGCTGTATCCAAGAAGAACGGGTCAGCCGGGTGTGTTGGCCATCAGTCACTGCCACACAAAAGGCAGAGGTTCACAGGCACAATGGTAACTAATGGCTCAGCGTTTCCTTTGATTGCGCCCCGGAGAGAAAGACCATTACGTCCCTCGCGGCGGCGGGCACAGCAGCGGTTTACCCCGCCACGGCTCGCCTTTCCATTGTGGGAGTCGGGCTGATGACTGGGCTCAACGCTCGCCTCGCTGTGTTTGATTAGTCTGAGCTAACCTTAAACTCTGCTGATATTAATGCGCGGCCCGAGAGGGACGGGGAAGCCGGTCGCACGATTCCCTGTGTCAGCGATTTGTCCTGGAAGCCGCTACACATGCACGCACACACACACGTACACACACGTGCACGCACACAACTCCGGAAAACAGGGAGAGAAGGAGGAAAGAGCAAAAAGACTGAAATAGATAGATGGAGGGGAAACAAAGCAGAGAGAGGCCTTTTTGCTCTTTTCTTCTCCACACAAAAAAAATGCCTGCGAGGTTCACACTTCCTACTTCAGTGTTTATTTTTCTAACAGCTAAACCCTTTCTCTAATTTTCTCTCCAATTTTTTCCCTTTGACTTCTTTTTCCTCGCGTCTATTTGATTTGCTGTCTCCGACTCCTCTCACCTTTTGAGCGGTGAGCGATCTAATATGAAACTATTTGTTGGAATTTGATATCGGAAGACAGTCTGGAAGGGAGAAGCCACAGCTTAGGAAGTTGTGGGGGAAGAGTGGTATTGCTTACTCAACACTTTGGCATTAAATCAAAGAGTAGAGATATGCGCGTTATGGCGAGATACAAGTGAGTGTTTTTGACAACCTGTCCAGCCTCTAATGATGCCAGTGAGGCCCGAGCAGACTCTCCTCACAGCCGGAGGACTCATGTTTAAGTTACTGCCAACTCGGGAATAATGAGAGGGTGTCATCATCGCCGCTGATGTTGTTGTGGATTAGCCCCGCGAAGTATGGCTTCATCCGTCCTCTGCCTGATTGGCTTGTCTTGGCTCGGTTGGTGTTCATCCAGCATTGACGCCCGCGCCGCTAATAGCCAAGAATCGTCTTTAATCTGCCCAATAACATGCCACCGTTGACTGACAGCTTCCTGGCTTCACACATATGCACAGGCTCACGCGCGCCCATGCTGTGCAAACGTACACATGTGAAGAGGAGCGCCGCTTGCCGCAGCATCTGTCCCGTTAACGCTGTCTGTCTCTCTGTCGCGCTCACTCAAACCTACCTCTTCTCTCTGTGGACTTCTGACTGTCGCCGAGGCGTATGTTAAAGGCGCTCACATCCTCCTCTCCCCCCCCGTCCCCGTCTGCCCACCCACAGGCTACAGATGAGGATTCCCCTCCCAACAACTTCCTGATGTACACCATCACTTCGGCCTCGGCCTTCCCCAATTACTTCAGCATCATCATGGTGGAGGGATACGCAGGTACGCCCACCTGCATGAAGTCACGAGCTATGATAAGTTTGAGCATGACCTTATGATTGGTTCAGCTGCATCAGCTCACATTCAACCTGCTGAACAGTTTCTGCACCTGTGTCATTTTTTTGTATTGTTTGCCATTTGACCCACATCTTTACAAAGCTATAATGGTGAGGCAGCACCCAAATAAATCGTACTTAACTAAGTACAAAACTCTACTTTTCTGCACCACTTTCCGCCTCTCCTCCCATCAGTAATCAGTGTGACCAGGCCTTTGGACTACGAGCAAGTTCCCAACGGGATGATCTACTTGACAGTGATGGCCAAAGATGGAGGGAACCCGGCCCTCAACAGCACCGTCCCCGTCACGGTGGAGGTGATTGTAAGTACAACCCTGCAAAATACGCACTCTCTCTTTTACACACACACACATACACACACACACACACACACACACACACACACATCTAAAGCAGAGCATAAACTTTAAATGACACGACATAACATTAGCAGTCTGCATTCATATTTGCACAGTGATGGAGCATGT
>JAOXYL010000039.1:5686168-5701549 GCA_028564955.1 Terapon puta | reverse complement strand
GTGTGTGTGTGTGTGTGTGTGTGTGTGTGGTCAGCCTTTGTCAAAGTGCCACAGCAGCTCTTTGCCTCACTACCCAAGCCTAACCGAGCTGAGTAGGTTTATTTTCACTTTATTGGGATAATAGACTCAAGGGCTTATGATAAACGTGCACACACATGCACACATACACAAACATAATATGCACAAAAAACGCCTGCGTGCAGATGTGTTGAGTGTTTGGCATTTGCTGCAATTATGTTGCCATTAAATCAAAGACTACAAAACAGTCAATGCTTGACAGGCTTTCTTCAATGTAAAACAAATTAGGTTTATTAAAATGCCCCTTGTAAAATGCAAGGCACCCACCTCTTCTACCCCGGTCTCCAATTATCCCCACACCCCCCTCCTCTCATTCTGTGCGCCCCCATCTTCAGCATAGTAACATTTGTAAATGTCATCGTCCTTAATTCAGCGGAGACAAAGCATGGCTTATCGGTTTAAGGGAAACACATTGGGACGTGAAATTATTTTTAAGACCAAATGCCAGGAAAGCTGTGAAAAGGCCAGTGGAGCAGGATGGCTCGTTAGAGAGTCAGTTCATTAGTCAGCGCCTCCAAGCACATATGCCACACACACACATACACACACACATACACACACAGCTATTCAAACTTTCTTTTTCAGCCCCACATACTGTAGACTGTACTACACATATTCATGATTAGGCATGCTGCTCTTAAGCTTGGCAGCTTAGCTGTAAGGTGCTCTCCCTCTCTATCAGCCCACATTGCGGCTCCTCCTGATCTGACTGCTCAGCTAGTTTCAAACTCATTTCTTAGCCCCTTTATGAGCACACTTTGCCTAACCTATTCACATATGTAAAGTCTGACTAACTGTGAGCTCATAAGTTCTCCAGTAATCTCTCAGTCGCATGCACGCAAATGCGTATTCATTTTCTTTTTTCATGATTGTTTTTGGTTTTTTGGAACAGCGAATACCGTAACAATTCACCAACGTCAAGTGCGCAGCCACTAATATAAAATCTCCCCTCCAGATAACCTTAACCTCATACCACTGACACTAAACAGTCTCCACATACTCCTCTAGACAATGTGTGGTCACCCAAGCACATGTCAAGCAGCTCACATGCTGAAATGTGGAGTTTTGGAGCTCCAGAATGAGCCTTCACAGCAGACATAACATATGGATTGTAATGGACATTTTTGAGAGTGTTAACACCAGTACAGACCAATACATTTAAAATAATTGAATTCTGTTTACCTCCAAAATGCTAAGCAATGAACCTACTTTCTTTAGATTGAACCTTTTTGCATTTTGGATTAAAACCTTTCTAAAATGTATACTCACACCCACTCTTTAGAGACTCTTTAAAACAGCACCTTGCTTAGTTCCAGTAACTGAGGAGGTCAGACCTGTTTCTTGGCTCCACACACTTGTTTTTCCCCCCTTAAACTGCTGCTTTCCCAGAGACAGAGGGGGAAATGCTGGGAAGGAAGAGGGGAAAGAAGGGGAAAATGGGGGCAAAATGGGGGTAACAACATTAGAGTTGAAATTTCTCGCTGTTGTTTTCACGCCAGCGGGCCAAAGACAATGGTGTGTTTCCTGAGCCACGCAGCGGCTTAGCGAATAATCTCTCAGTGCTCACACTCCACACGCTTTACACTTACAACATCTGGCTCCGCAATGTAGTCTTACACTTTATACACCCCCTTTTATGGCCTAAGTGGTGCAGTCCACTGTGTAATACCCTATTCATCACGCACCAATCTGACCCCCCAGCTTCTTTTTTCTCCCGTCTACCCCTCCCCTCTCCTCCTCTTTCTCCTCTTCTCTCCACATCTCTTTATAAAGCTAATGAGACTGAAGTTGGGCCCCTCTTCACAGGGGGAGTGAGAGAGAGCAAAGGAGGACACACAGGGTAAAGAGAGAGAGAGAGATAGTGTGTATGTGTGTGTGTGTGTGTGTGCGTGCGTGCGCGTGAGCATCCGTGTTTGTGGGTACCTGAGTGCACGCACATGTGCTCGAGTGCCTTGAGTGTGCGCCTGTGTGTGCAATTGAATATGCACTTTGTAGGCACCTCCACAGGCTCTGACACATCCACAGAGGAGCGGGGTGTGACATGAAGCCGGCCTCATCCAGTGCCAGCGGCTCTGTGCCTCTCTGGATTCAGAAGTCAGTCTTATGACGTGGCCCATTCACCAGCAGCCCAGCATGCTCCACTATTTATCTGTGTACGCCGCGGAGCCGTGCTGTCTGTGCCGGGTTTGGGTTTTTTTGCCCGCTTCTGGCTTTCCGCCTGTAACAGAGAAAGAGAGAGTGAGAAGGAGAGAGAGAGAGAGAGAGAGAGACAGACAGACTTACTGCCAAGCCGTGGTGGGGTTGTTGTGGCAACAAGACACTGGGCACCAGTGGATGTGTGGTGAATGAGGAAGAATACCGATTTATGCATCAGTTTATAGAAGCCATGTAATAAAACAGTGTATGAAGTGTGGTGTCTGTTGTGCGGTGATAAACACGGAGCAGGAGTGGAGACCGAGTATCCAGCTGAACAACAGATTCACTGTTAAACAGATCGCACCGCTCAATTCTCTGATAATGATAGTTACATTGGCTACATCGTGCATATTTTTCCACGCTCCATTTTCAGGCCGCAAAAGGAAAACGTTCGAACGAGGGTCATGGTGTTTTCTGTAGGTTTATTTCTGTTTTCATACGGTAGACTTGGTTGGGTTTGAGTTTCCCCGTGATGTCGCGTCAAGCAAGTTCAAACTTTCCTGCTCGTGTTTGTCTAAACAGGTCAACGCTACGGATGAAGACCAGGGGGAGAACGGCAGAGTTCTGTACAGGATCCTCACCGGTAAGAGCTGCTGTGCTTTGATTTTTCTTCCAGAAGAAAAGCCCGGGCTCCAAAGAATGCGCCGGAGTGATTCGTTATATTCATTTTGGCAGAGCTATTAATCCAGTGTGTCGTCACATTAGGTGCAAACAAAATTTTCATGCGCTCGAGCGTTTCAACCTTTGCTTCGGAGTTCTGCTGATGGGGCAGGTGCGATTATTCCTCTTGTTTCCAGTGCAATTTCTCTTGTCTGGAAGCAGCCGGTGTGTATCAGGCAGAGTGTCCCAGTGAAAATACCAATAATGACATCTTCTTCAAACAAGTTAATTTGCATTGGAAGCAACTGAAATTAACTCACCCAATTGGCGGAGGTGAACTTACCCAACCCCAGGGACTAGATTAAATGTTTTACTCTAATGTGCTCTATCTCACTTTCCCTCGCTGTCACTCTGGCTGTCTGTGCGTGCGTGTGTGTTTGTGTGTGTTGCTCATGTTTGTGATTGCACGCATGCAGGGAACAGCAACAATCTCTTCAGCATAGACAGACAGACCGGGCTGGTGACAAGAGGCCTCAGGGCTTTGGACAGAGAAACCAGCAGCTCCCATATGTTGGAAGTGGAGGCCTACAACAGTGATGAGGGCAGCATGAGGAACATCGTGAGGGTGAGGAAGAGCAATATAATAACATATAATATATATTTTTTACTAAAACATGAAGGATTAAGATGAAATACCTTTTAAAGATGGATGCTTGTCGACCCTTTATGACCTTGTCTATAAATGTGGATCCACCAACATAAGTGGGACACTCACGCTATATGATCAAGACACTTTCCCAAAAACTGTATTCCACAAACGTTTATAGTTGATGTACAGCCTGAAATGTCCTCCCCTGCAGGTGATCATATACGTGGATGACGCCAATGATGAGGTGCCAGTGTTCACCCAGCAACAATACAACCGTCTGAGCCTTAGAGAGACCGCTGGCATCGGCACCTCCGTGATTGTGGTGCGTGCCACAGACCCGGACACTGGTGAGTTTGCTCTCAGATCAGTTTAAAGAAGGAAGCAGTAGAGATAAGGAAGCAGCAGAGAGAGATGTCAGAGCTTGTTGTTGACCCCTCAGTGTCCGGTTTTGTCGTCATAGCAGTGAACATCCCACTTCCGCTCTCTTGGCACTGTTACGAGTCAGCTGTGTGCAGGTCGCCAGCCCTGACACTAGTGGGTGCCACTAAAAAGGGGTATAGCAAACCTCTTTTTTTAATGCATTAGATCGCTGTGGCATTTAAATCCCTACTTCTGCTGTGCACTGTGCTGACTTCCTCTATTCACTTCCCGTGGCATACAGCGTTTCTTAGACACCCTCTGATGCATCTGTTGCAGTGACATACATTTTCCAAAACACCAGAGCAGGCATGGAACTCAAATAACCACAGCAAAGCAAACAGAGAGAGGCAATGACAACACTGTTGAATAAAACAATGAGCAGAAGAAGCTGTGTGCATTTTGTAACCATGACTTCAGTGTAACAGTTTGACAAAGTTTTCCAGTTAATGGACGGATTAACTATCTAAACCCTGACAATTTTTAAAGGTGTTGTTCAAAACATTTCTCACTTTCTGCTCAGGTGACGGTGGAGCCGTCACCTACGCCATCGTGTCCGGCTCAGACCGCAAGTTCGAGGTGGACGTGAGCACCGGCCTGGTGACCACTGTGGACTACCTGGACTACGAGACCAAGACCACCTATCTGATGAACGTCTCGGCCACCGACCAGGCTCCGCCTTTCCACCGAGGCTTCTGTACCGTCTACGTCACATTGCTCAACGAGCTGGACGAGGCCGTGGCCTTCTCCTCCCCCGGCTACGAGGTCTCGCTGCGTGAGAACATCGCCACGGGGACAGAGGTGGTCCAGGTGCAGGCCGAGTCGGCCGATAAGTTGAACCAGCTGACTTATCGCTTCGACCCTGACACGTCACCTGCAGCTCTGGCCCTCTTCAAGATAGACAGCGTCACGGTGCGTGGGGGAGCAGAGTAGAAAAGATCACTGATGATATGAGCACAATGTACATGCCTCTATTTCTTCTTTTTTTTTTCATACACTTCAAAGACAACACCCACCCTTCTGCCAAGCCCGTTTCATCCATTTACCGCAGTGTGATTCAATAACACCTCTTTCTCTGTGATTTAAGCCAGCTCTCTCGTTGCTGCATGACTGTAAGCTGATCAAAGCGCTTGTTTGCTTTGAAGTCATTTGATTCCGCTGATAAATGAGAAATGGGTTTTTTTCGTTTTTTTTTCTTTGCTGTATGATACTTGTCAGTCTTTCTCTATCTCTGTCCTTGCTCTCTGTCTGTCATATTAGGAAGGTTTCTATCTTGTTATGCAATATATATGTGATGTTTCAGGGCCGCATCACGGTGACGGGCCTGCTGGATAGAGAAAAGGGGGATATGTACACACTGACTGTAGTTGCGGATGACGGCGGACCGAAAAAGGACTCCACTGTGGTACGCTTCATTTTGAATTGTGTTTCACCCCCCACCCCCCCACCCCATTACTTCACACACAACATTGTATTTATTACGATATGTGTCGTGTCTATTCTGTTATAGAAAACTTAATGGCATTCCTCTTTTATTCATTGCATCTCTCTCTGGAAGTGCAGAAGGTAAGATGTGTTTTTTTTTTTTTTAGGGTTCATAGTATGAAAGGCCCAATGAAATGTGTTCATCTGCAGTATCTTGTCTCTTTAAGGCTTGGTTATATGATTCCTCCCCCAAGGTAAGTATGTCGCACGTCCGCCAAGTTATGGAGGCTACTTTTTATCTCGCCCCTTGACAGGTTTCAATCACCATTCTGGATGAGAACGACAACAGCCCAGAGTTCGACATCACATCTGATATTTCGGTGGACGTCCCAGAAGACACACCAATGGGGAAGAAAGTGGCAGTCGTGATGGGACGGGACAAAGACGCTGGATTAAATGGACTGGTGAGAATAAAGAAGAAAGATGGAAAAGCATTGACATTAACATCAGATAAAAGGATCTCGAGTTCCCAGCACCGCATTATTCTCCTTTCTGCCACTGACTTTACATGCTACAGACAACACTGTTGTTAACAGTGTTTAACTTCTTATGCTCTGGTTGTGCTATTTTTTCAGATTTTTTTCTTTCCACCAGCCCAACCCCCTCCTCTTTCTTTCTCTGTTATGATTTATTCATTTTCTTTTTTAATCATACATTCAGTGGCGTTTTTTGCCCGTTTAGTTTGCCCTAACTTCTGTTATTCCATGGGGATCCCAGCTCGGCTCCCCACTGATTCTTTAGCATGTGCTGTGATTTATTCAACGTTTAGAACATAGCAAAGCCAAATGCATCTATTTATACATTATTGCCTGCTTGACTGAGCCTGAGTTTTTGTTACAGTGTGACATTTTCATAGTTTCACTGTCTCTTCCCCTTTCTCTTTGTCTCATTCTGACTCATTACTCTCTCTCAGGTTAATTTCACCCTGGTGGCAGGCAACATGGAGGACGTGTTCACGATCAAGACAGTGAACCACACCTACGGGGAGGTTTATGTCAATGCATCACTGGACAGGGAGTCAGTGGACCGCTACCTCCTAAAGGTCAGGCAGCAGTCTACGTGTCATTACAGACACCTTATAACACATAACTATGATTCACTCACACAAATTTCACACTTTATTTCTAACCACTGCATCTTGCCTCACTGTACAAGATTCACTGATTGTGTCACTGATTGCTGGGTTTATCTTTAACCAAGCACCAAAGAAGACATGCATACACTTCCCCTACACTGCCTATCTCTTTATCTCCTTTCACGGTCACTCTTGCACAGTAGTACACAGCAGTGCATGTGCGTGTCGTTGCAGGTGCGTGCCATCGACAACGGCTCTCCTCCCAGACACACTGACCACTCCCTCACAATCAACATCCTGGACGTCAATGACAATGCACCTGTTATTGAAAGCCAGAGGGGCTACAACGTTAGCATAAGTGAGGTAGGGACGCTCTGGCATATCACACGGTGCACGGTTGTCATTTCTGTGTGAAAAACTGTAGTTTTCTACGCCTCTGGTTCTTGATCTGGAGGTGAACGGTGTCACCGAGCGCTGCTGTGGCCTGTGATTTTCCAGTCCACGCAATAATTTCGTCGAGCTGCTCGTTCGCAGGTTTCTCATGAAGCTTCTCGCGCGATGTGAATTTCAGAACGTTGGAGGTGGCACGTCAGTCCTCCGCGTGGTGGCTACCGACGATGACATCGGCCCCAACAAAATGTTGTTTTATTACATCACTGCGGGAAACCAGGACCTGACCTTCCGCATGGACCGCATGACCGGAGAGATGGTGACGCGGCCGGCCCCACCAGACCGAGAGCGCCAGAAAGACTACCATCTCATCGTCACCGTGGAAGATGACGGCACGCCACCTCTGTCGGTAAGATGCAACAAGAACAACAGCCATTGTGTATTTTTGTGTGTAGTGTTACATCCTAAACTTCCTTAACAGTTAATGAGAAACTTGTTGTTGAACCAAGTTACATTACCACCTCCACACCAACCTCTGCAGGGGGCTTCAGCATCACATCTTACAGAGCCCTCTTTTGGTCATTCATCATACTACAAACAATTAAAGAAAGACATGCTTTTTCTTGGGATTCTGGCTACACGCTTATTGTCTCTTTGTCTACCTGCCTCGGGCGAAGCTGCAGTCCAAATCACATTCGACACTTAGCAGCACTTTCCCTCTTTGCGTAGCTTGCCCTATAAATGAAATACAGTGCTTGTTTGATCTTCCGCATGAGATGAGCTGATGAGCTGTGGAGGTACAGGAAACACCTTAGTTTGTAAACAGGAAAGCCACAAAAGTCAAATTTCAAAAAAGAGGAAGGTGAGTGCTTGTTGCTTTTACTGTTTAGATATGTCTGTAAGGTAATAAAGACTTTTTAAAGACTCTGCGCCGTATGTGTCACATGTGCATGATTTGCTCATCTCATGGCCTGTCTTTTTTATTTTTACATTGCATGTCTCAGTCACACAGTAAGATGTGAGTGGTATACAAGCCTATAATAAAGGAGCTCCTGCTAACACAAGATATAAATAGCGAATGCTCAAAAAAAGCACTGGAGAGAGGAAGTAGCCAGTAACGGGCATCCCCTCCACCCATCTGGCTCTGGCTCTGTCTTGTCTCATAAAACAAGATAGTAAGATTGTTTTATCATTTTCTCTCCTCAATGCCAGCCTCCCTCCGGTGTGCACCATCTTAGAGGCACACAAGTGGAACAACCTTGTTCCATCTGTAATGGCTCCCTAGGCAGCAAGTGCAGCACGTCCTTGTGTGGTGATAGTTTTGGAGACCTGCCAGTTCAAAGGAACAATGATTTCAAAGAGGAGACACATAGCTTTAAGGTTTAAGAGCTTTATTATACAAGCGACACCCAATTTACATGCCGTATACAGAACAAACACTCCGTCCACACACACAAACCGCATTCTTACAGGTGCACATATGCTGACACACATTAAACCGCACCACAACATTCTTGAAAGTGTAACTCAAGACTGCATACAAACACTCCGACATAAGACCTTAGTCTGACAACTTATCAAATCCTAGAAAGAAAAAAAACATAGATACATACATAATACCCTGTCCTTTACACCTGCTACACATCGTTTGGAGATGATTTCCACTGAGCACCTGCTATACATTTTTTACCTCAATAAGGAAAAAAACACCTGTGGTTTCTTTACAATCAGACCACAGACTAAGTAAAAATAACACTGCAGTGACGTCTCATTTTCCCTCAATCACCCTTGATTTGGTTAACATTTTCAATGCCGCTCCTCCATGCACGTGCTTTATAGTATTTCCTTATTAACATCACATTGCACACGTAAAAAATATGAATCAGCACTAATATACACATCCCAAAAATGAAATCAAGACATGTGAAAAAAAAAACAATAAAAATAAAAAAAACAAACAAACAAAAAAAAAAACAGCCAGAGATGGCAGTGATTAAGCCGTTTTGCTGTTTGATGATTTTTTTTTTCCAGTGAGAATCTGTTTCTTTTAATGTTGCTACATTCAAGAAAAAAAAATCAATAAACTTGTATTCTTCATAATTAAACAACATTCATGAACAACTGTTATCAAAAAGAAAACCACCAGGCTTTTCCCCCCTAAATACTAACGTGAGTTTTCAGCACTTTATGAACATATTTAAGGCCACTGTGAAGTGCTGTGAGAGTACAGGAAGGAAGGCGAGTATTTAGAGCAACTGAGCTGACAGTGGCTGAGGTAGCAAAGAGGGAAGAGGAAAAAAAGCTGAGGCCAGGTGGAAATGATGCAGAGGAACAGTGTAATGCCATAAAAAACTAATTACTATCAACTTACATGAGAATACAGGGACTTCTCTGGCCATTTTGCCTCCTTTGGTATGAAGCTATTTGAGCACTTTGTTACAATGACAGGGATGAGAGGGAGCCTCAGGTCGCCTTCACACCCGTAGTTTGGTTCATATGAAAGTAAAAGACATTATTGTTTTTTTATAAACGAACATCACATTTTATTTGTTTCAAGTTCACTTCACTAACTGCCAGCGAGTGGTAAATGTCATCTTGTTGCTGTCAAAGTGTGACAGCTATGTTTTTAATGAGGAACTGCCAGCGCTCCAGAGAAGGACACAAACAAACCTACACTTCCGTTTAAACCCCACTTCACTTTCTAATGTATGATAATTATATCCCTCCATTAACCTGTGTACCATGTTACCATGGTTACCAAATGACCTTGTATGACTAAATGAGACTGTTCCTTTGACAGTTCCAGTAAGAAGAAAATCGGTCGTGTTAATTTAATGGTTACACGTTTGCACGTTTAGTATGATCTTGTGGTTGGACTCCTATGTGTTAATACCACAAGCGAAGTGTACCAAAGGTTGAGGTGAAGGGTAGAGAAACCAGAAGTTTGTTTTAAACTTAGGTGTGAACTGTTTTTTCTCTCTTAACTTGCCATGCTTGGGCATGATGAGACCCCCCCACCCTCATAACTCTTAGGTGGTGGGCGCCTGTTGGTCCACTAGTCATTGTCAACATTTAGATGGGGACATCACACAGAAACTACTCCAAGCGCCACTGCTCACAAGCAAAAGTTTGCTCCTGGCCTCCAGCTGTTGTTTCAGGAGGAAATAGTTTGTGAGTTAAAAAAATGCGGTCCATTCCCTCCTGCGGTCCAGACAATGTACAGACGACAATCCCAGCAGAGGTTATTGTGAGACAGCTCATAAGGGCAACGTCACTCTGAAGGCAGAGAGAAGAGGAAGAGAGTAGCAGGACTGTCTCCAGATCAGCAGTTAGAGCGACGCTTGAGGTTTCAACCCTTTAAACCTGCATGAAGTCCGGAGACTCAAGGATGGTGTCTAGAATAGAGAACAGTGCAGGTCAGTGCGAGCATAGAAATGACTGCAGGTAATCTGCATGCAGCAACCTACATGCACACACATTTCATACCGCTGTGCTGAAATTTTGATATGAGGGAGTTCACACATTCAAAAATGACATTCCTTGCCCCAGTTGCAGACAGAAAAAGGCACATGACAGCATTTCTTTTTCCAAGCCGCCTACTCTATAGATAAGTACGAGCACGCAGAGTGATAGATTTCTCAGACTGAGATGTGTTTCACTGGAAACCCAATAAAAAGGGGAACAAAGAAGTCCTAAGTCTAAGTTGCGACATGTACATTTAAGATAAGGGGGAACTGCTGCTAGTTAAATTCCGCTCAGCTGAAGGTCAGTGGGCCAAAAAACACGAAGAAGAAAGCCGAAGTGTGGCTTTTATCCATGTAACATGAAACCTCAAAGGCTGTGTATCGTGCCTAACTTTTGGAGACCGCTCAAGGAAATGAGTTCTGGCAGGGAGTATCCACCTTGAAAAATTTATAAGACATCCTTTTCTTTTTTTTTTCAAGGATTTTGATAGTTTTATCAATATTTGTAGCTCTCTCTAGAGAGAAACAGAGCTGTAATCTCAGATGCAATCAAACAGCAGAAGTTTCCATCACTTCCTGTCAGCAGAGGTTTTCCCACTAGTGACATCACCCATTACCAGAATTCTATTTGGGCACATGTTGCAAAACTGTATGTTAATTATTTCCCTCGCACACTGTGTTATCAACCAACTACAGTCAGTGTTTCAGAGATTTCTCCATGTCTGCACGCTAAACTGTTCAAGGTCATGGAAATAACATGTGTGGTGATTTAGGGTGGATTTTCTGTAAGTCTGGTGCCGTCCTTTCCCCCAGTAACCATCACAGATGGTGCTGCCAGGAAACGGGGCAATCCACCTCAGTATGCCTGGAATGTCTGCACAGGTGCCTCGGGAATCGGTAGAAAAACACTCAGGATTGAACCCCTTCACCGTAACTAATGTTTCAGTATTATTTCAAGTTGAGTCGGAGAGAACGGCTGAAGGGGCCATTAGTGTTAAATGAGAGTGCTGATGGGTGGAGAATGACTTGCAGGAGAGGCAAGAGAAGAATTCAGATGATGACTGCGTACGGAGGTGGTTTCAGTTGTGGGGGGGGGGGGCAGAAATTAAAACTCCCTACACAGGATTTTTTTTTTCTGAGTCACATCAGCCTCAACACAGCTGTTTTTGAGTGTAAACGTGCAATTTTGCAAAAGAACGTGGGCATCTTTCCACCAACACCTCCACCGCACGCAGGATGTTTCAGCAGGCACGAAAATTTGTTCTTTGATTGCATCAGACCGTACGTTTTGAAATGGGAGTTTCAAGAAGTATGCCCTTGTGCAATACGGTTCCGTGCAGCTGTTTTGAAGCTCTTTTGCAATACCTGATGAGGATCAACTGCGAATGTGAAAGGAGCCGGTGTGTGCTTTCATAAGGCATGACCAACGAATAGATATGATGCACACTCACTTCAAAAATGAAAGACCGCACTTAGTGCATGACCTCCCCCTGAGAGTGAGACAACTCATGCACAGCTGTCTTTGTTTTATGGTGTTGGCCAGGTGGAGGTTTGTGCCAGGCTCAAATAGAGAATGGGTTAGAGAACTATATGTTTTAGTATATATTCATTTATACGGCTATGGTGTCCCATCTCTTTTGCCCTGCAGTTGCTGTTGTGTTTTCAGGAATATATACCTTTGTGTATGTGTATGCGTGTATGTGTGTATGTGTGTATGTGTGTGATTGTGTCCTACCTTCTATTGGGAAGAATACGTCCCCATGTGCAGGAGGAGAAAGGGGGGTTCCTGGCTCAGACAACAGGTGGCGTCCTGTCTCCGAGCATTGCCTGGTCATGATCTGAGACACGGTACGCGTCTTAACCTGTGGCGATCCCCCAAGAAACACGGGGTTCTCATGGCCATGAGCCTCGCTGAAACACACACGCATGCACACAGTTCAGTTCCACATAAGAAAGAGAAGCGGCTGCATGAGTAAGGAATTGCCGATATGACCCAATAAACTGAACGCTCAGCTGTTGCTCAAGATGTTTGTGGCTTTATGTCTGTCGCCTCTGTATTCTAGATGTGATCGGGACTTCAGTATGTTAATGAACGCTATATCAAAATGGTTTGCGGTAGGTCATGTACATTCAGGTGAATTAATGATGTAGCAGTCTCCCTCTTATGAGCCATAAAACCATCTTCCCTTATATCATAAAGTACGCCAATTGATTTCCCACAAAACACATTCCAGTGGCACACGACATAATAACTCTGAACAAGAGATCTCTTTTTATATAGTGATTAAGATTAAACACAAAAGACAAAACACAAACGTTCATAGGAATCGCCCAGAGATGAAACACATCTGGATGTAATACGGCTGTGCAGCTGAAACTACCTATTGTGTTAGAAATATTGTGGCAACTACAAATGTGTAACATGTACACAGTGTTATTTTTCCAGAGAGCAGCTGTGTTTGAAGGCGGTCCATGAAAGCAGCTGGCTGACAGATTGTGGGAAAACTTACCTGTCCATCCTCACCAGCTCTTGTGCACCTGGGAGAGAGGAAACAGGAAATGGGCCATTGTGAATGAACTGAAACAGAGCGGAACACTACAGATGGAGTGTGAATGTGCTTCCCACTGTGTGAAATACAGTTAATCCACCTCACTGACAGGAAATATGTGTCAGACAAAACACTATGGGAAACCCAGTGTGAGAGATTTACATTTGACCCATAGCATGGACATGGAAACGAGTGTGTGCGTGCGTGTCAGTAATACGTACGTCTGCTCGACTGGGCATTCTGCCTCTGTTTGTACACAAGCACCAGAATAAGAGGCAGAGAGAGCAGAGCCACGATGCAGGCTGCTACAGCCAAGGCCACTGGCACGGAGGCTGGGGAAGCAATGGAGAGGCTCTGAGTTAAATAAAAAGAATAACTGACCAGTCATCCATCGGCTATGAAGCCTTGAATAAGGTAACATACCTGCGGGTGGCGTGGGATCCCAGACACTGCAATTTTGAGATCCATTCCTCCCTGGAAAGAGAGAACAAATGCATTGTTTCTCACACAGAATATCACACTGGTGTATTACTTTTGCCTGCTGTTACCATTCACCACAGCACATGACATTTATGCACGATGTTGTATACCACAATGAGCACTCACTGACCACAACATGTAGAATCTGTAAGACTAACATAGCACATTTGTCCTATTTAGCAACTTTGCAAATGACTAAGCAAATTTAACTTCTTCTGCTGTCAGTTAACTGTATACAAACTTGCACAAATTCATGTCCTTACGTGGTGTAACTTGCAGAATAACGTGGCTGTGGGGTTTCTGCAGGAGGGTGCCGGTTTTATGGTCCACCTGGATGTCTAGGACCATACAGCAGTAGCGACCCTGGTCGGCATGGGTCAAATTCTGCAGAATCAGCCAGAAACTCTGCCCCACAGATCCAAAGTGCATCCCTGGTGGTAAGCTGTGGTTGCCATGAGAATGACTACCAATGATATGATGGCGCGGTCCCATCCGTCCCTGACAGTGCTGGTCACTGTGCGGCGTGAAAAGCCAGCTGCGCTTCAGGACATCAGTGGAGTGCAAGGCGGCACCTTTCTGGGTACACACCAGTTTGGCAGTCGCACCTTCAGGACAGCTGTAGTACAGATGAGGGACTGAAACAGTCAGTGTGGAGAGGCCGTGGGACATCTCGCCTTTAGCTAGAGAAAAGAGACAAACCGTATAAGTGTTTTTATCAACTTCAATGAATAACTAAAAAAAATTATATGTATAAAAAATAAATGACAAGGAAAAATGAGGAAGTATATTGTGACAAAACATTAAAGTCACAAGTCTACTTTGATGGTAATGGCAGCTTGTTTTTTCCAAGGTCGAAAATCTAAGCCGATTATATCTAGAAACTGCGTATTGCACAAATTGAACATTACCAATATTAAGTATCAACTTCAGTAAATCCCCTGTATGAATACAAATATGTATAAATATATGTAAAAGATGAAACAGTTCCTAGAAAATACGGGGCATTAATATTACATTTTCCACTACATCTACTGCTTGGATATAGGAGACTAAAGTTTCATGAAGGTGTATAGCAAGATAACATATTAAAACAGGAAATTACTTGGTAAATCACAGATGCAGTCACATTATTTCATAGTTTAAGCTGAGTAGGATG
Organism: Terapon puta; assembly: GCA_028564955.1. NCBI lineage: Eukaryota > Metazoa > Chordata > Actinopteri > Centrarchiformes > Terapontidae > Terapon > Terapon puta. The sequence continues at coordinate 5,687,010 of JAOXYL010000039.1, read as the reverse complement.
AAGTTCCTGCCTGGTACCACCAGTCAAAACACAAATAACTATGGTGCAAAAAGTAATTATGGCAACTACCAATTTTTGAATTGAAAGCTTAAGCCCAGGAATTTTCCTTGCTTTATTTCTGTACACTTCATGGTCCCTGGTTTTTGTGCATTTTGGGCCAGTGCAGTTTGTTTCCTCTTCAGTATATTTGCACTGTGGTTAGAGATTGTACATAGTCTGCCGGCTTAAATAAATAAACTAACCTCCTATGGGAGTTAAATTGCCTGTTTTTCTTAGACGGCCACAGAGAAGAGAGATATGAGCCAATGTACACTGGTTCTTACGTGGAATCTCTTGCCATCAAACGAGGGAAAAAGAAATCTGAGGGATGTTCTGTTCTGGTCATTTTGTGCGTTAGACACTAACTATTGGTAGGTGGCATCATCATCCAGTGATTGCAGTAAAATGCCCTTTCTTTCTCAGAAAACCATACAGTGACACTGATTCTAAGCATGTACCTCTTAAGTACATTCAGGAAACTGAATAGACAGCTGTGAGATGTTTCTTTACATATTGCATAAACCGAACTCCCTCACACATACTGCCTTCAAACCACATCCTGTTCTGACTTCTGCAATGCAGCAGTGGAAAAACATGAGCAGATATACTCTTTAATGTGTGCTCTGAATGATTAATTCATTGCACTAACACAACCAAACAAACATATCCTCAGGCTAAGCCGGAGCCACTCTCTAAATCTCACCGAAAAAACAAACAAACAAACAAACAATGCAGGGACATCATAATCTATACAATGCTCCCACACTACACAGCCACAGTGCAGCACACACATAATGAATGAC
>JAOXYL010000039.1:5667722-5681011 GCA_028564955.1 Terapon puta | reverse complement strand
TGCAACAGGCCTTTGCTTGTTTAGTCAAGTTCATATGGATGCAAGTTATTAACAGGTAAATGAACGGAGGATGCTTTATCTTAGATTAAGATGCTATTTTGCTAGCCTGTTTGTGTGTTTAAGTCTGATTTTTTTGTTATCTTTAGTGCTGTAACACACACAAACACACGCACGGACACACAAAATAATGCAGAAATCGCAATATTATGAAATTCCAACAGCCTCTTTAACCATCACAGCCGCTCGTGCATCTTTTTAGTGGCACTTTGAGGGGAACAGGGCAGCCAGGCTGATGGAGCAGGAGTTGACTTTCATTTCAGCCAACGATACTTCTACTTTTGTTTATGTGCGAGAATCTTTCAGTGGTTTCTCACTGGATGCACGGCTGGTTTTCTGCCTCCTCGCTTCATTTCAGGTTTTGAGTTCGTGAAACGAAAAGAAATCCAAACTTCTGGCTCCCTCTCCGTCTCACTTACCGTCAAGATTTAGTTTTGGTTCTCACGGGATATTTTTTCCCTCTTTCTGTAACTAAATATGCACCTGCTGTTCTGTCCCATTCTCCCATGTTAAACAAATCCCCAATGTCATATGTTACATGTGCCCATCATGACTGCAATATGATGGGTATTTTATTATGATGATGTCATTGTAGAGTATTTCATCCCTGTAATGGTGAATAGACTCCAAAATTTATGGCTCATTTGTAGGCCTGGCTGACACTGTATGCTGAAGCTGGATCACATGTCATTATGTTGTGAAAGTGGAATGCAAACAGCCATGAATATTAGGTCGAGCTGTGAAAGTTTCCCCGTCTCTCTCTGTTTCTCACTCAGACCTCGACCACCATCTATGTTCGCATCGTGGACGAGAACGATAACGCCCCAGAGTTTCCCGAGGAGGAGTACGTCACAGTGCTGAGCGAGGGGCCAGACACAGTGGGTGCCACAATCGCCACGGTAACAGCCGAGGACCAAGATGAGGGCTTGAACGGGACCCTGCGATATGCAATCGCTCACGGCAACCTGGTCAATACCTTCCACATGGACAGCATCACGGTGGGACATGAAAACTGTTACAGCGCAGTGTCACAAGCAGCAAAAGAACTTTCTGTGAGTGACGTGTTTGTGTATGTGTTTAGGGGAGGATTACGGTCGTGAAGGAGCTGGACTATGAGATCAGCAATGGACACTACGCGCTGGTCGTCACAGCTACGGACCAGTGTCCAAATCCTGCTCTTCGTTTGACATCTAGCACAACAGTAATTACACAATGGCACAAACTCTTTCATTCATTAACACTTAATGATTTAGCTCATTTATGAGGCATAACTGCCAAACGTTTCCTGGTTCCGAGGTGAGGATTTGGACTGTTGGCCCGGAAAAACAAGCACATCCACTTGGACATGGAAACTTGACGTTCTTTGCTGTTTTATGATGAAGAATTGCAGATTAATTGCAGCTCTAAAATATTTCCTCGCATCACATGGACCAAACTAAAAAAAAAAAAGGATCGTTTTGTATTTGAGGTACAAAAAATCTGTTATCTGCTATACTGCTTATCCTCACAGAGGGTCACAGGGATGCTGGAGCCAATTCCATCTATAATTGGGTGAGAGGCGGGGTACACGCTGGACTCGTCGCTAGTGAATCACAGGGCCAACATATAGAGATAGAAAAGCATTCGCTCACACATTCACAGCTACGGGCGATTTCAGAGTCACCAATTAACCTTACCTGCCTGTCTTTGGATTGTGGGAGGAAGTTGTAGCAGCTGGAGAAAACTCACACAGGCACAGAGAGAACATTCGCGGTCCCAGTCCCAAGTAAAACAGCAAAATTGAAAAATTCATGCATGTCCTTGAAAGCTTTCTATTATTTGGTAAAATTATGTAAAACATATTCAAATACAACTCACATTACCGTGAGGTCATTTTTTGGTGTTCATCTTATTTATTCCACACATTTGCTGCACATGTCACAGCCTGTCACTTCCCTGGTAACAGGTATTTTAAAAACTCCCTCTCTCTCTTTCTTCAGGTGCTGGTAAATGTCCTTGATGTGAACGACGTTACACCCACTTTCCCCAGAGCCTATGAGGGGCCTTTTGAGGTGACGGAGGGCCAGCCGGGACCTCGGGTCTGGACTCTCAGAGCCAGTGACGAAGACTCAGGGCTCAACGGCAAAGTGGAGTACAGCATCACCGGTGGAGATCACCAGAGTCAGTACCGGATTGTTCTGTCTAGAGAGTGTGGTGTACTAGAAACCCTTACAACGTGTCCCTGAACATCTTTCTCTGTCCCTCTTCCAGACGAGTTCATGGTCTCTCCGGTGGAGGGCGAGCTTCGGGTGAGGAAGGACGTAGAGCTGGACAGAGAGACAACGGCCTTCTACAACATCACCGTCACAGCCCGAGACCTGGGCACCCCGTCTCGCAACAGCTCGGTGGGCCCTCATTACACACACACGCAAACGCAAGAAGGCACACACCCTCACCATATCCTCTTGAACAATCAAGGTCTTGCAAGCTGTATCTGTGTGCTGTAATTTGGTTTGCATGACCCAGATATTACAGGAATTGTGCCGCTCTCGTGAACTCAATTTCTACACTAGATCCATGATCGTGCCAGTTTAACGTACAATACATGTGGTTATTCAGAATCCTGAGTGTCAGGGACAGGTCCATAATTGTAACAAATGCTTTTGATGCATCGTTAAGGAGTTGTGCGGCACAAACTTTTTGCAAACTTTTCCCACATTTATAGCCAAACCAATCTAGTTAGTGTGTCCAGGCACAAATTGGAGGCTTTGTTTTAGACTTTCAATATTTTCTTCAGGTGGTGGTGGGAGTCCAAGTCAGAGACATCAATGACAACGACCCAGTCCTCTTGAACCTGCCTTACAACACCAGTGTGAGCGAAGGCGCCTCGATACACACCTCCGTGGCCAGAGTCCAAGCACGGGACGCAGACAGTGGACGGAACGCGCTGCTCACTTATAACATCACCGCTGGCAACCAGGACGGAGCCTTCTACATCAATGACACAGTGAGACAACAAGAGTGTGCGGTTTAGAGAGTAATTCGCACCTCCTGCAAATCTGCAGTGGTTTAACTTTTCATCGTACACTGAGGTGCAGGTGTACTTCAGAACTGGTGACCTGACACCGAACCGTGCCCAGTAGTTACACTGGATTGGGTCAGAGGTGAAAGAGGCTTCTGCACTGCTTTTCAATCTGCTGTTCAATTACTCTCTAAGCAGCAAACACAGAATGATCTGACTCACTGGTGTGAAAACAGATGGTGAAAGACAGGAAACATACAAGTGCAAGTCTTGTGATTGGCAGCTCCCCAATTTGATCACACATTATGCTGTCAGTTTAACCTGACATGGAACAGGTGCTCTAGCTTTCTTTAATCTCCAGTTGGTGTTCAACACTTTCACACCCTCACTAAAGATATATTTAGAGATCAACAGATGCTGGCAGCATGCACCTTTGTGGGTGTACTACAGAGTTTACAAATACCCCATATCCTTTGGAAAGGAATGTGAAAACCCATGCTCTGCAATAGTAGCAGTGTGCACATTGAATAATAGGTAACAGAGCATGCTGCCATATGAAGAGTGAATCTCTAAACACACCTGACCTCTTCTTCTCTCTCTCTGTCAGACAGGTGTTGTGCAGGTGAACAGACCGCTGGACAGAGAGCGAGTGGCCGAATACAGACTAACCATCACTGTCAAAGACAACCCAGAGAACCCCCGCATCGCTCGCAGGGTAAACCTGCTCTCCTCTGCACAAGCACTGCAAGCATTCGCACGCTTCTCATTGGCAGCTTGACAGAGAGACCACAGAGCCGCTCATAAATCACTGCCACTGATGAAAAGGGAAAATTAATTTATGGCAGCAGGCATTTCTTGAATATTTAGATGCGCTCAACAGTTTTACACAGTGGCAGGCTTCAAAGATCTTATTTCCCAAATATATTTTACCATAATGTCAAAGAGCTGCACAGAACCCATGTGCCATTGCTTTAAATCAAGCAATAGAAAGTACTTTCAACATGTGCAGGATTTTGTGCACCAGAGATTTCAGCAGTGACAGATTTCTTTATGCAGGTGTGATTTAGGACGAGAATCTGTACTGCCTTTAGATACGGTTGTAGTTTTTAGGGAGTTTTAACATCCTAAATATCCTGTATCTCGCTAATAATAAAAATCTCATGCATAGTATTTACTTAAAGTAGATGCATGAAACCACCCAGGCTGCAGCTGCAAGTCATTTCTGTAAAAACAGCTTTGCAGTCAAATAATATCTTTGTGGAGAGACTATTCTTTAACCCAGAGCTGTAAAAATATGTCAGCCGCAGACAAAGAAAGAAGATTGTTGTTGCGTGCACAGTACAACAACTGCAAAATATGTGTCTATCACAGCAGAGAGCTTTGTAGCCACTCAAGTGGCAAAAAGTGCTCCTTAATCTCATTCTCGTGTTTACTTAATATCACATTTGCTCATACAAATGTTTCTCCGTGCCCACCAGGATTCAGACCTCTTGGTGATCACTATTTTGGATGAGAATGACAACAGGCCCATATTCACCAGGAGCAGCTACAGGGCTGAGATCACAGAGAACTCTGCAGCAGGTAGCACTCAGGCTGGTGTGTCTATCTTTCTTTCTTCCCTTTAGCAGGGTAATCTGTAACTGAAGCACAGAGCATTGTGGCAAAAGACTGTCTGTAACACCGTCTCCCCGACTTCCTGACTTTGTTTATGTACAACATATATTTAGTGAAGTTTTTTTTTTTTCAGTCGCTTTGAAGGTGAGAGGTGAGACTGAAGGCATGACAGCTTTTTGCAGTGACACTGGCTTTGTTCATAACAAGAACTAAACTGTATACGGGGACTGACAGGAGCAGCCTATAGCCTAGTTTCCTTGATTATTAGAGTGGTTGCAGCAACATCTTAAAGCCTCCATTTACCAAGTAAAGTCAAGTCAAACTCAGTGAATCTGCTGCAGCTGCATGAACAGACGTAGTGTCTTTTCACTTAGTGCTGACTTAGTGTAAAAAAATGTAACCTGACTGTGGTCATTCTACTTCTCCACCTTTCCCTCTCTTTATCTCTGCCCGTCCTTTAGACAGCACTGTGACAGTGTTAAATGGGCCAGTTCTGGCTGTGGACAAAGACATTGGATCCAATGCTGTGGTGAAGTACCGGCTGCTGGGAGCCAGGGTGGACCTCTTCACTGTGGATGCAGTTTCTGGTAACATTATGACTCCTCAGCAAGTTGTCAGAGACAAATGTGAAAAGCTGCAATGCAGCTGATGTCTCTGTATGTCCCTCCAGGTGTGATACACGTGCGTCAGGGGGCCAAGTTGGACCGGGAGGCCTTTCAAGAGCCTCGGGTAGAGCTGTTCCTGGTTGGGGAGGACATAGGAGGTTTAAACAGCAGCGTCCCTCTCACAGTTACCATCCTGGACCAGAATGACAACCCTCCTGTCTTCAGCCCATCCAGTTTCAGCGTTCGACTCCCTGAGAACAGCCCCACTGGTGTGTGGATCAGCTTGTGCACAACAATCTGTGTATATGAGCGGGCAGGGGAGGATATGACTTGCATAAAAAAAATACATTTACAATTCAGTACAATAAATTAGCTGTTTTAAATTCCTGTGATTTTCAAGATGTTGAATTTGCATGTTGAAATGACAGTGACCAACGACAATGACAAATTTGTGTGTGTTTGTGTGTTTTCTTCCAGGTGTGGTGGTGACTCAGCTGTCCGCCACCGATGCTGACTCTGGCTCCAATGGCTGGCTGACGTACCGCCTGGAAAGCGGTGCTCAGGACCGCTTTGTGGTCGACCCGCTCTCTGGTGCCGTCTTGGTGGGCAACACCACCCTCGACAGAGAAGAACGTGGGTCCTACCGCCTGGTCGTCATGGCGACCGATCGCGGCACACCTCCGATGTCTGGCACAGCCACCCTGACCGTCATCCTGGATGATGTCAACGACTCGCGGCCCCGTTTTAAAGAGCCTGTTACTATGATAAACGTCAATGAGTCCACACCGCCTGGAGTCGTGGTGGCAACGTTGACTGCTGAGGACCCCGATCTGCACCCCCGGCTAGAGTATTACATCATTTCTGTGGAGGCAAAGGATGATGGGAATAACCCAGTGGATGGCCTGCAGGAGTCCTTTGGCATTGATCTGCACACTGGTGAGACACTGATTCAGCATCTAGAGCTGCAAAGTTTTTAACCGATGATGTCAAAGAGCCAATGTACTGAATAATTTGAATCATACATTCAGTGAGTTTTTGTGACTTTTCAGGCGCAGTGTTTGTACGCAACCCACTCAACAGAGAACTGGTGGCTACATTTGAGATCATTGTGTCCGTCCATGACAATGCCAGTGATGTTATTGATAAGTCAGGCAGTGTTCCCAACGGTGAGTCCATTTCCTCACATGAAACGCTTCGGCACATTAAGTCTTTATACCAAGTGCTCTCTGTACCCCTCTTGACATTATTTCCTTTCCCTCTATAGCCAGACTAACCATAAACGTGTTGGATGTAAATGACAATGCCCCTCGTTTCCGGCCCTTCGGAGTGTCCAACTTCACAGAGAAGATTTTAGAGGGAGCTCAGCCGGGCACAACGCTGCTCTCGGTGTCAGCCGTGGACCCGGATAAAGGCCCCAACGGCCAGGTCATCTACCAGCTGCTCCACCTGCCCAGAGGGGGATATGTTAGACTGGAGGACCCTTCCACCGGTATGAGCACCACCACACAGATTAAAACTCTGACAGCAGTGAGCGGATATTCAAATTCACCAACACCGTGACTATGAAGCACATCTCTGTTTCACTTAGATGGGTCCAATGGTGTGAAAAGTCATGCATTACTCGTGTCACTCCTTGTTTATTGTCATGTACATTTAGATTATTTTTTATAAGACAGACAAATTCTAACTGTAGCTGTGTCATACATTTTTCAGGCAAGATTGTAGCAAACCAGACGGTGGATTTCGAGCAGATACAGTGGCTGAATTTCACTATTCGGGCCCAGGACCACGGAAGTCCACCCAGGATAGCTGAGCTGCCCGTTTATCTGCGCATAGTGGATGTGAATGACAACAACCCCTTCTTCCTACAACCCTCTTATCAGGTACCGATTGAGGAGCGCTGTTAATTCATTCAACGTGAATCACTGTTGGTGGCTACCTCTGCAACTTAAGATGTGCTGTATGAAGCTGACTATAAGTGACGCAAACCAAAACTGGATACACTGTACGTTCACTGTAAAATATGGACTTGAATCGTATCTTGGTATTAAACCTAAAATTCCATGGCTCTTAATTTTAAATACATCCCTCAGATCCAGGGTTGACTTGTGTTTTTAATCGGAACATGGTCATTTCATCACTGCAGCATCCCTTAGTCAGTGTGTCTTTATCTGTGTTTGTAGGAGCCTGTGTTTGAGAATGTGGACCTTGGCACCACCATAGTGCGTGTCAGCGCCACAGACGCCGACTCCGGCCTCTTCGCTGTGATCGAGTACAGCCTGGTAGACGGGGAGGGCAAGTTTGGCATCAAACCAACCACTGTGAGTAAACCGGCAGACGAGCAGATCCTCTCCATCAGCCATCACACCCACTATTACGCCCTACATCCCTATCAAAGCTGGGTGTCAACACTGAATGCCTGGAAACCGAAGTCTAAACAAAGCATTTTCGTGCAGTAAAGACACATTTGACCTCCAAGCTCCAGTTCTATCACACGCCCAAATGCATGTCCCGATAAAGCCACCACTCCCAGTCAGTGTTTGTACTTCCTTCCTAATCATTCCCTCTCCCCCGCGTCAGGGAGAGATCTACATCCTTTCACCCCTGGACAGGGAGACAAAGGATCACTACACTTTAACTGCTGTTGCTCGTGACAACCCCGGCGGCAGCTCCAACAACAGACGAGAAAACTCTGTCCAGGTGTGTTACTGTTGTGTGTCTAAATGATAATCCACTGTCAAATATTAGCTACATTAACCCATTTGCATTTGGTTATTGCAGCCACGACATGTACTGAGCAGGAAAGGATTTTTTACTGGCTGACAGATGTATTTGATGAGTCGAATAATAAAATATGCTGATAATAATGAGCATGCAGATGTCCTGGTTGGGGTCCACGGGACCTCTTTATTAGGAGCATTTTATATTTGAAAGCATCCTCACACTCCATATCTCCATATCAGGTGCTGGTGACAGTCCTTGATGTCAATGATTATCGGCCTCGCTTTACGGAGCGAGTGTTTAACACCAGCGTGTTTGAGAACGAGCCCAGTGGAACATCTGTGATCACAGTGAGGGCTACTGACCTTGATGAAGGAGAAAACGGAGCGGTACTCTACAGCATGCTGGGACCCCATTCAGGTATGAATGTACTAATAAAAGCCTGAGTCACCTATCTGAATATTCTGAATGGACTGGTCTTTGAAAGCTCTTCTGATTTATTATATGTTTAGTTGGTGAAAAGTGTGTTGCTCAGACTTAGAGAGAGCGTGCACAAGGCTACGCGTGCTTCAGCATTCATCTCTCTGATCCCTGATCTTTCTGTCTTTTTTAGATGCCTTCTCCCTGGATCCGAACACAGGGCTGGTGCGTTCTCGCCGTCTGCTTCAGTCCTCTGAGCGTTTCAACCTGACTGTGGTGGCTACAGACCAGGGCCGTCCTCCACTGTGGGGCACCGCAGACCTGGTCATTACGGTCATAGACGTCAATGACAACAGACCAGTGTTTGTCAGGCCCGCCAATGGAACCATCATTCATATCTCAGAGGTATCTGAATCCTGTATTTTCATGTGTATGACATGACTTGTCTGTGGAAAAAAATTACATATAAGAAGGAATTTTCTACTGGATTAATTGGTGGGACATAAATAAAGTACACAACGGGGTAATAATAGTGTTGTATGTCTGCTGGATGTATAAAATTACAGCAACTTGTTGTGAGATACCACTATATCACCTTGAAAGGTGCTAATATGTCAGTGCTGCTCCTAGGTGGCCTTAAAAACAGTTGTTGCAGGAATAATGTTGTTAATTATACCTATGCTTTTCCTGCTATGACTTGTCAAAATGTCTTTTGATTTTGATTTAAGGTGTATCTTAAAGGTGTCTTTAGATGGAAAGTTTTCAGATCAGCAGGTTTCTAGAACTTAAGAAGTTCACAGAAGCAGATACTGACCCCCTTTGCCCTTCATGTAGGAGCAGCCCCCAGGCCTGCCGGTGTATGAAGTGCACGCAACAGACTCTGACGAGGGCGTGAACGGAGAGGTCCGCTATGCCTTCCTGCAGACCGGCGCAGGTAACAGAGACTGGGAAAACTTCCACATCGATGCCATGTCTGGAGTCATCACCACCACTGTGAAACTGGACCGAGAAAAGCAGGCCCTCCACAGCGTGAGTCAGCAGTGTGTGCAGTTACTGTGCATAGTAACTGAGTGCATAGTTACTGTAACTAACTCTAACTGCAAATGCAAATGACTCCCTCAGCTTATCATCGTGGCCCGGGACATGGGCCAGCCAGTGCCTTACGAGACCACGCAGCCTCTACAGGTGGCGCTGTTGGACATTGACGACAATGAGCCCGTCTTCCTCAAACCGCCTGTGAGTGTGAAGCTCTTCTAATACATCCTGAGGTGGTCATCTGTCCATGAGTCATTTAACTGTTCGAAATGTTTTCCCTTGTTCTGTGTGTGTGTGTGTGCACCTCAGCGTGGCAGCTTGCCTTACCAGAAGCTGACAGTGCCTGAGCACTCCCCTCCAGGTACGGTGGTGGGGAACATAACCAGAGCAGTGGATGCAGACGAGGGCTCCAATGCCATCGTCTACTACTTTATCGCAGGTAACGCAGTCCCGCAAACACAGCCACGTGTCATTGACTTTTCACATTAAAAAGATCGCGTGCAAAGTTTTTCCCCATCAGTAAAATTATTCATGTTAACCCACGCAGAATAAAGCCCTGGAGATCAAAAGTAGAGGAGGATGAGTTTCTCCTCATTTAGATTCACGCATTTTGTCTGGAAGCTCTTGTATCTATTGTGTGGTCAGATGAAAGTCCTCTTACTTCAAAAGCCTGGGGATAATAAAGACATTTGTATACATCCATCTGTCTTTGCTATTTAAAGCTGATTCCTTTCATGCTTAAGATGGCTGAACACAAATCCTTTCCATCCCTTCCTGCAGGGGGAAACAGTGATGGAAACTTTGGCTTGAGTCTGGATGGAGAGCTGAAGCTGCATAAGGATCTGGACCGTGAGGAGATCCCAGTCTACTCCATCATCATCAAGGCCTCAAGCAACAGGAGCTGGACTCCTCCCAGAGGTCAGAGGGCGGCACGGGCCAAAGCCCTGGACCCTGCCCGGGACCCAAGCCTGCTGGAAGTGCGAATTGAACTGGAAGACATTAACGACCAGAAACCACGCTTCACCAAAATGGAGTACACTGCAGGTAATCTTCGCGCCTGCATGTGTGTGTATGCTGGTCTACGTTAAACCACTGTTAACTTCCTTCTTTGCTTCCTTGTTTCAGGAGTTGCAGCAAATGCAAAAGTGGGCTCAGAGCTCATCAAGGTCCTAGCAATAGATAATGACATCGGCAACAACAGCTTGGTCCAGTACCATATTGTTACGATACGCTACTTCCAGTCACAGAGCAATGGCAGCGAGGACGTTGGCAGCATCTTCACCATTGGTGAGCTTCTGTATGCGCAATATTCAGGCTGTGCTGAGTGTTGGATGTATTCTTTCACAATGTTTAAACGTAAAATATACACAATGTAAACTGGTGGGATTTAGTCACGATAAGCAGTGTTGTGTTTCAGTAGTTTAGAACTTCTCTCACTGAAACAGAAGAATAAGAAATATGAGGCTTTGGGTGGACAGGTGACATTTAGTAGAACAGAGTAATTGCTAGTTTTGGTTCTTTTCTTTGAATTTGTTGACAGTAAGAAAGCTAAGGAATGTCACCAGACTAATCCTTTAATTTCATGAAAAGTGATGTGAAATTTGAAACAGAATGACAACAAAAAGTGCTTCAACAAAATTGACTAGTGCAGTGATTTGACGTGATCTGTGTCTCACACTTCCGGCAGACGTCAGTGAGTTTCCACATCTCCTTTTGCTTACTGTTCCACTTCTCACAGAAAGAGACAGTTCCTAATAGTAGTGCCTGCTTTCAGATCTTCCCACAAGGTTTCAATTGGACTTCAGCACATGAAGATTTATTGTATAGATTGCAGTTTTATATATTTAGAGATCTTCTTTTGCCACTGATCCATAGTCATGTCTGATGTGGAAACAATATTCTCCCCCATGATTTCCACAGGTTTGACAGATGGTATCATCCGAACATACGACCTCTTCACGGCCTACAATCCGGGCTACTTTCAGCTCGAGATTTTGGCGTGCGATTTCGCTGGCCACAGCACAACCACCAATGTGAATATCTACATTCTTCGAGACGACCAGAGGGTCAAGATAGTCTTCAATGAGATCCCCGATTTGGTCCGCGAAAACCAGGACGATTTTGTCAACCTGCTGTCCAACATCACCGGAGCCATTGTCAACTTAGATGACATACAGGTTAGGCGTTTTCATGGTAGTATTTTTACTATAACTTTTGTTTTTTGGTTTTCTTTAAGCTGTTTAAATCTCTCACATCGTTGTCTCACCTTCTTTTATGCAGTTCCATGTGGACAAGAAGGGCCGCGTGAATTACGCTCAGACAGACATGCTCATCCATGTCGTCAACAATCAGACCAACACTATCCTCGATGTTGAAAGGTATATCTTAAGTAAACCTCTCATTCCAAAGTGACATGGTTACACTTTCATGGTGTATTTGTGTTAAAGCTCCTAGAAAACCCTCATGTAAGTTCTGCAATGGATGGATGCTGTTCTTAGAGTTTACTTGAGTGTATCGTGTTTTGCAGGGTAATCCAGATGATCGATGAGAACAAAGAGCAGCTGAGAAACCTGTTCAGGAAATACAACGTCGTGGACGTTCAGCCCGCCGTCAGTGACAAACTGCCCGACGACATCACCACACTACAGGTCTGTGAGGCCGGGACCTGCAGAAATCCGCAGACTGTTGCAGGTGTAGAGAGTCTGAACGCGTATCAACCTCCTTTCCTTTTCTCTTTCACAGCTAGTCATCATTATCCTGGCTGTGCTGCTGTGCTTGGCAGGAATTTTGTTTGTCACAATGAACTGGCATTATCGCAGAGTGTAAGAGTCCTTTCGTGTTCTATTAAGCAGGCAGTCATTTGAAATCTGCTTCGGCATGGCCCATGTTTTTATGCTGTCATCTTGAGCAGCGACATCAACATGTTTACCTTCTTGTGACTTGTGTCTTTTCGCTGTGTTGCAGACACCAGAGGAAACTGAAAGCCATTGTTGCAGGATCGACAGGTGAGAAAAAGCGTCGCTGAGGGGACGCTCCCGCCAGCTGTTAACGTCAGGATGTGGTTTTTACCTTCCGTCACTTAACAGTGCAAGCCTATTTACTGTAGCGAGGTTGTTTTTCTTTAAATGATCTGTCCTCTACCACCCAGGGAACCAAGGTTTAATGGACATCCTGGACATGCCTAACACTAACAAGTACTCATTTGAGGGGTGAGATATTATTTGTGTTTTCACTGCATTGTTATTCCACAAGAATCGTTTACTCACAAATTTCCCCTCAGTATTTTATTTTGTAGTATTGAGTTATTAGTTTCAAAGCTTTCTTTTAACTTTAAGGCATCTTAGTATCAATGCCATCATCAGCAAATATAGCAAAAAGTGTATTTCCCAAAATATCAAATACCTCACTATTCACCTCAGTCACCCAAAATATTGTCACTTCTTATGCTCCTTTTGTATTTTGTCAATTATTTTGCATGTATTGTTCACCTCTACAGGGCTAATCCAGTGTGGCTGGACCCATTCTGTCGAAACCTAGAGCTGGCCACACAGGCTGACCACGAGGACGACCTGCCCGAGAACCTGAGTGAGATAACCGACCTGTGGAACAGCCCTGCTCGTACCCATGTCAGTACCAGCAGCAGCCTCCGCTCATTTGCATTTCACAATCATCACTCTCGGGATTACACAAATTGGTATCTGTCGGGCGAGCTATTTTTAAGTACGGACGTGTATGTCTGTGTCTGTGTGTGTCTGTGTCTGTGTGTGTGTGTGTGTGTGTGTGTGTGTGTCATCTCCACAGGGCACATTCGGTCGAGAGCCACAAGCGAAACCTGA
>JAOXYL010000039.1:5647247-5658512 GCA_028564955.1 Terapon puta | reverse complement strand
TTATATTTCAAAGCTAAGAGAGAATCGAGGGAATCTGAATTGTATTCTGAAGTGTGTGTGTGTGTGTGTGTGTGTGTGTGTGTGTGTCAGTAGTATTTGGGGCGCACACTGTGTTTCCTCCCAGCAGACAGCAGCTTGTCTCATCCCCTCCTCGCCTTTCTAACCGAACATCATCACAAGCTCCACTGAAAAACAAAATAAAATTGAAGAGATTTTTTTGTTTCGTTTTTTGTTTGTTTTTTTATTGTTTCTTTTGGGGGAGAAAGAGAGGATAGGAGCTTGAAACAAAAGAATACCTGACGTGTTTGGCTCAGCTACCAGCAGCCGACGGAGTCGCTCCAAACCTACACCTTCCTACCTGCCTACCTACCGGCGAGGGGACTGCCTGCATCCGATAAGGGATCTAGTCGACAAAATCAAGTGTGGAGGGAGGGGGTGTGGAGAGAAGGAGTCGAATTGGAGAGAGGGTAAAAGGGAGAAGAGACACCGAGGGAGGGGAAAAGGTCAGGGACACGGGGGGGTTTATCGCACTGCCAGAAATAAGGAGAGTGTCTACACAAACGGTTTGGCAGACGAAACCAAGCAGACGAAGTGAAATAAACCAGCAACCCCCTTCTCCACCACTGACATTTTTTTGCGCGAGGACTACTGTGGATTTTTTTTTTTAAAAAAGAAACATTTACGACTCAATCCAGAGACATTTTTTGCGCTCTGGTGAAGCCCGGTCAACACGGGGCTGAATTTTGGACCGTGCGTAATTTGGAGAGTTTATTGCCACGCTGCGTCAGGATGCGCGTCTGTCCGCTGCTGCTCTTCCTCTGTCTGCTGTGCGCCGGACGCGCTCAAAAGTTCTCCGCTCTCACGGTAGGAAGAGCCGCACAGCTCCCAGAAACGCGTGTCGTCCACGTCTATGTGTAAAATACTGTTTTAAAGCGAAGGATGCGACCTGTGCGTAATATCTGCGAGGACCGAGAGAGGCACACTGGTTATTAGTTATTAAGTTAAGTTATTAAGTTCCTCATCCTCGATGTCTTTTCTTGTGGGGTCGTCCTCTAGTTAGAAAAAAACTTCTTTTGACAGTAATTAATAAAAGTAGAAGTATATTTTAAATTAATCCTCACAGCGCGGTTACCACACATTTTAAACTCTCAAAGGAGAATTTTACTGTTTTAATACATTTTAAACCTCCCAGACATTCAGACTGAATTTAAGGTGGGATGCAAAACTTAGCAGATTATCAAGTTAAGAGGTTTGCAGGGGGGGAAATGCTCTCTGTGTTCTCCGTGAGTAGTGAAAACTGTTCAGTGTGTCTGAGGTGGCAGAGCCGCTGACTGTCTGTGAGCAGCTCCCCTGCGCTTCGCCTTTCCTGCCCTTTTTTTTGTAACCTGCCTGCCAGCTCTCTCTTCTCGCCTCCCTTCTCTCTGTCCTGTTCGCTCTTGTTGTGCCAGCGGCTGTGTGGAGCTGACTCTGCCAGTGTCGGCAGGTCTGCCGCGCCAAAGCACATGGCACTGATGACAGCAGCATCCTGGTTCACTTCACCATGAAGCTGCATCTTTAAAAAAAAAAAAAAAAAAAGCAACCGAGGAAAGAAAAAAAAAATCATGGCCACGATCAAGTGCAGGTATCGTGCTGAAGGAGGAATAATGGAGAGCGGAATGTGCGCTGTCAGGGGCTTCAGCCCTTGATTTAGAGGTTGATGTGACAGCCGCCTCCCCCGGCACCGTTATTTATGGTCCGGGTGAAGATGCCTTAATATCCAATTGGAAACAAATGGCCGTGAGTCGTTAACCCGCAGGTGAGGGGTCGGAGATCCTTTCTCCCTGACGGCACTGTGGAGTTGTGGAATGTGGGAGGAAGTGTGGCACTGAGCAGATGCTCCCGCTGAATTTTCACCATGATACCTGGATTCACACACACACACACACACACACACACACACACACACACACAGTATAGATAATATTAAGAGTGTTTCCTCACTGAGGTGTCATGCCTGGGGATATTTACCCAGCAGCTGATGTAAAGGTTACACAGATACAGTCGTGTGGTGTGTTTGGATGTTACACAGCATCCACTATGCTCTGGATGTGACTAAGAATGAGAAACTTTTCTATTCCAGCGTATGTTTCAGAGGTAACTGTGTCTGTGTCAGACCTCCCCACTGTGGCTCATTAGACCGTCTGTATTGGAATAGCACATGGAGCGCTGGAGTTGCGCTTTTACAGGACTTTATGAGTGATTAATGGCTTATTGTTTAAATGACACAGGAGAGCTTGCCGTTGGTTTCAAGAAAATGTCTCCGTGTGATATTTTGTGCATATTTGAGGTCAAACAGGCAGTTAAATATATGGGCCATTTGCCCAGGTTATTCATGAGGCAGACTTTTTCCATGGTTCATGGAAGTATGAAATAGTGTGTGAAAAGATGAGGAAGCATTGAACATCGGCTGCCACTTTGTGAAACCAGGAGAGAGCAATTTTAGTATAACATATGGGCTCCATTGACCTTATCCTTTCATAAAATTGTGCACCTGCCCAGAGAGATTTTTTTTGCCACATGACTATCAATGACCTTTCACACCGACTCTCTTTCTTTTTAACATCTTTTCACAGCAATTAGATGCCTTTTCCTTTGATTGAGTTAGTAGCCTGGTTAAAGGCTGTCACTTTCTTCCCTTTCCACCATGCTGGAAACTAATGATCCCCTTTGCATCCTAGCGTCCACGCAGGAAACTCCCGCCAAGGCCGTTTAACACGTTTGCCTCGGCTCTCAGCTGGGGCCCCCATTGACCCTGCGAGGCCGTGGTGTGAGGGGCCTCTCAGGGCGCTGGAAGCGGGGGCCTCCCAGCCCAGAAGGCCCTTATCAGCCTACAATGTGCTCTCTGCTGGAGGCTCGCCTCCTCCATACTCCATTCAGTCCCACAATGCCGCAGAGCCAGAAGGAGGTAATAGGATTTGATTTGTATGCTGGTTGGTCTTGGAAAAAAAAAAAAATTTCCTTACACTCCGCCCGTCTCGCCCTCTCCCGTCTGTCTCTTGTTCCTTTGCCAACCTCTTGTATTATTTGAGCAGATGCAAAAAGCATCTTCCAACAGAGATCATGCAAAGAAAAAAAAAGAGATCCTGAAAGGAAAGAGCAAAATAAAGAGAAAGAAAAACAGAGATGGTGAGAGCCAACCGTCTGGGAGTAGAGAACAAATAAATGGATTTGAGTCACAATATGTGTTCTGTCTTGTATGAGTTTCCTTTTATGATAAATCGGGGTGGAAGCTTGTGCTGCGTGTAGCTGAGGCGGAGGCCATCCATCACTCTCCACCGCATTGCTGTGCATGACGACGGTGCCGGCTCGGAGAGGCAGGAATGAGACATCAGGGGAGTGACGGGGCTCCGTGTCGGCCTCGCCCATCCATCACCGCGGTCCCAGCACACACGGATCTGCAGCAGACAGCTAACCACCATTAGGTGTACGCAGGAGGAAGAGGTCCTCAACGCGCCATCAGTCTCCGACGCTTCCTCCTCTCGCTGGCCTCCACGTCTTATTCGTTCTCCTCCTTCGGCGTGGCCAACTGTGGTTTTGAAATAAACACTCGGATATCTGAAAGTGAATCTGGGTGGCTGATTTCATGGGTGGCTGATTTCATGGCTAACTGTGTGTTTTCCATGCTGTGCTCTTGGAGCTTTATCGTGAACTTGCCGGCGCTTGGCTCTCCGCTGTGTGCTGTACAGTGGACATCTAGCAGGCTGCTGGGCCGCTGAATAACTCTGTTTGGGCTGTCAGTCCGCTGGCTGATACCGATAATGCTGGTGCAGTGTGAGCACCGGGGTGGCCGGCGTGGGCCGTGGTGAGGCTGGCGGTCCACCACCAAGCATGGCTGGATGCCCTCAGACACTATCGGAGCAGTCACAGGCTTTGGACGGTTGCGGTCTTTAAAGCGGAAAAAAAAAAAAAAACATCCTCAGACTAGGCTGTCACGCCTGCTGGACTTTATGTGAAGGGGAGAGCTGTGAGAGACAGAGCGGAGGGTGAGAGGAGGTCAACGCTGCGGAGGGATGTCCTAACTTGTGTGGGAGGACAGGGGGAAGAGGAGGGAGGGTACCGACGGGAGACTGTCATTTAGAAAAGCTCAGAGACACTAACAAGGAGGGGCAGGGAGATGTTAGACCCCCACTTTATACACAAAGGAGAACGAAGCAGCTGTAGAGAGAGAACTGGAAGACCCCACTCAAGTAACACTATTGTTCTGTAATTATCATTATGTGTGGTTCTATCATATTATAACCACACACACCAAATTATAACAGTAGATCATGTTGTTACAGTCGCTTAGTTAATTTGAATATGTGAGTGAAGCCTCACATTCAGTCTTTGGAAAGGCAGAGTCACAATCAGAGAGAGAACTTCTCCAAACATCATCCAAATTGTGCCAAAACAGTATAAATGTGGAACTCAACCTTTCTGGATAATGACCCCTAAAAGGGAAATAATGACTCCTTGTGATCTGACCGTTACAGCCTTAATGTGGATTAGTGTCTAAGACTGTTCAACTTGAAGGATCCGTAGACCTTGAAATATGTAGTATCTGAGGCATTCCTGGTGGTTTGGGGTTTAAAGCAGCGAGCATGAACCCCAGCATCTCTTGTACATGTTGGTCCGAGTACTTATCTCCACCCCTCTCATTTTTTGTCACTTTACCACTGTTGCTATCAAATAACAGCATAGTGTCCCAAAATATTATATAAAATGTAATATTACAGAAAGAAGACCAGAATCGAGAGAAAGGTCAGAGGAAATAAACATAATTTATGACAATAATGTTCTTTTATCATCTTGTGACCCCTCAGATTTATCTTGAGACCTCTTGGAGGGGGCGCTAACCACCAAAAATAGACAACATTCACTCTTTCTGTTACTCCCAAAGGAGGAAGAGCCATTACTCTTCATATTTCTGTCCAGAAAGATGAGGGATGAGTGTAGAGACTTGGATGTTCTCAGGAAGCAAACAGCTCTCCAGCTCTGCGGTGTCGGGATACTTTCTGTGTTCTTCTCATGACAACACATCATTTTTAAATGTGTGGGAAGACGGGGCTCGTAAAGAAAAAAAAAATTTTTTGGTTTTTGAAAAATTTCATTCAAACCCAAAGACTCGGCTTCCCTCCCTCGCGGCTCCTCTTCCGATGTGTTTGAACGGGCCTCTTCTCTCCGACCCCCCCTCCAACCCAAGGGAGATTTATGAGCAGGGTTGACAGAGTGGGCTGTGTCTCCCCCCCGGCCCAAGGCGACGCTCCCCTCCCTGCCAGCCCTCTTCCAGGTGCATGCAGCCCTGCAGCCCTGCTCATCCGAACCTAGGGGGGGGGGGTCTGCCACCAAACCTCACCTCTCACTTCATTTGTAAGATGTCAGACACAACAAATTTTTTTTATTGGCGATCATCCCACCCTTTCCTCGGATGTCTTTTTTTTTTTTTCTCGCTCTGCATCTTGCCATGCCCTGTCTTTTGATAACTCGTAACAGGTTTTATGGCTTACCTTTAAGTGAGTGCTTTGATTCTCCGCTTTGTGTCGCAGATTGAAGGCGTGTGTGTGCGAGGGAGAAAGTTTCTGTCTGTCTGCTGTGAATCGTTGACAGGGAGAGCTTTCAGATGGATTTCGGATACACGTGCATCCACTGAAAACCGGACGAAAAAAAAAGGCTAAATGAAAAATGACAGCGTTTCATAAGTGCAAATATTTTCATTATATGAGAAGACAAAAGGAGGTATTTATCTTTGGATATGACTGACTGAAAACAGCACCTGCATAGGCATGGGTAGAGAGTTTGTTTTTTTCCACTCAGCCCAGGTCATTATTCCACCAAACTGAATGAATCACGCGAACTTCATGAAAACCCGACACTCGCACTGTAGCAGCACAAAGCTCCCTGACATTTAGTTTATTCAGCCTCTCTATCATTCACTGTCTTTTCATTCATTGTAGCAGTCACAGCTTGTTGCCACCCCTCCTCACCGCCACCGCCGCCCCATTGTATGGCCTGGCGAGGGGGTTTCATACCACGGTGGCAGATACAATGGTGGCATTGACACAGGTGATCTGATGCGTTCAGCCAGGAGTCTCCGTCCTTGTTCCTCCTTTCATGGCTGAGTAAAACATCCTCAGGAGCGATTCCAGGTGAATGCCCGTGCAGGTGTTGGCACGGGCAAACAAAAGAGGACGCGTCACTCAAATCTTCAGTGCTTTTAGACTGAGACAAAGCTCAGCTGCACCCTGACAGGCTTGTAGTGACACTGCCTCATCTTGTGTATGTGTTGTACTGTTTATCACTGATTTCTGCTGTATTTATGAAAGGTTGCTGCTCCAGCTTATGAACCTCTGATAAAGCGTTTTTTAAAAGAGAACTAAATATTTGTGTGTCTTTCACGACTGACTCAGTTTAGCGAGCTGTTTTTATTAAACGCACTTGCACCCACACAAGCTCCACCCCCGCCCCCCCACCATGGTTTGGTGCAGAGCTCACTGATTCCCACAAATGGCTCGTTTCACTAATGTTTTATCTGCTCATCTCCTGCTTTTTCGCTTCTGCAGTTCCTGCGGGTGGATCAGGATAAGGAGTGCAACATGGAATGCACGGGGACTCCTCGCAAGCCCCTGTGCGCCTCGGACGGCAGGACCTTCACATCTCGCTGCGAGTTCCTCCGAGCCAAGTGCCGCGACCCCCAGCTGGAGGTCATCCGAGGGCCATGCAAAGGTCAGGTCATGAGTCACGCTTCAGCGCCGCCTGGCGCTCTCACATGCACAGAGGGGGTCAGAGTAGAAACTTGTGGGTTAAATTCATTTCAGCATAATTGATTCTTTGAGTGCTGGGAGGACGAGTGGGGTTGACACAGTGAGAGTGGGTTCGGGGGAGGGAGGGGGGTACTTTGCTGCTGCCTGGCTGGATAATTTCACACCATTTGTACTAACGAAGCAAATGTGCATGTTTGTCAAAATACTTATTTTATTTTATTTTTCAGTGGAAATAATTTTGCTTTCTTCGCTCACTGCTTTGTTACAACAAGCGACTGTACAGCATCATGGCGCCAGTGACCTCCTCATTCATTTAAAATGGCTTCAGCGCTTTTAAATCAAATCATTATGCAGAGCAGAGGGCATTTGAATGAAATATCTTGACAAGAATTAATGGTCTCATTTTCATCAGACTAGATGTAAAGCTGTATGTATGTGACCGATGGAAGCCTGGAGATGAAAAGCAAAAGGGAAAGGAGAGGCACTGGGTCAGGCAGCTCACAGACTCCCTCATTGTTAGTCGTTGTTGGAAGGAAGCACCCATACACCCCAATGCTGCTGCCCCGAACCCTCTCACCCCCGCCCCACTCACTAACTCTATACTGCTAGTTCATCGCTCTACAGACTGGGGACAATGCCCCATTCTTAAACACATTACAATATTAGATCGCTAATGCAGGGAGTGTGAGCGAAAGGGTTTGCTTAAAAAGAAGTCCCGTATGATGGAAAAGCATTCCACGATTTTATGCCCGTGTTGGGTCTCTATGGCAACGTCTCTAAGCGGACATCTGGATGTGGCGGACAGCGCCGGGACACAGAATAGAGGATTCCAGCTAGGAAGCTGAAAGGGACGAGAGTCCATGAAAGTCGTATTGTATGCGTCAATAACATCGGGTCTATAAGAGTTCGGACCCCCCTCCGCTTCTGGATAGCCGGGGTGAAAGACACAGCAGCAGCAGTCGAGTCAGCAACCGAAATAAACCAGAGGACCGGTCTGGCCTAAAAGCACAGAGATGGGATTGTGTTTAAGGATGGTGAGACTGGCACCACATTTGTTTTCTATCAGATGATTCAAGTGTCCTGTCATTTTTTCCAGTCAGCTTTTTGGTCGGAGCCCCCTGGAGAAGGACGATGGTTTTGGGTTTTTCCACTGGAGCTAACTTTAGAGCTCCTCAACTTGCTGTTTCCCTCCATCCGGAACATCCAGCGTCTTACCCCCTCTCCTCGCCAGTGACAGTGACACACACACACACTAGACTGAGAGAAACCAGCGCACATTCCCCTGCATGTGTCTAATAGACAATCTAGTGTAAGCCATGCCAGCAACATGCAGCCTCCTGACCAATCTGGTGAACGTTTTTAAACCCAGCATGAGTCATTGTTTTAATGTGATTTGAACCTGCCAGCCAGACAGGCTCTGCATGGCAGCTATTGTGTCACACCGAGTTACCATCAAACCCATCGCTGCCCAACGTTTCCCCAGGGTTTGCACAGCTGGTGCTGTTGGCCAGGTGAGCTGAAGCAGCTGTGGAATGACAGGATGAGCCATGGCTTTGACAGGGAGATGTGAAAGAACTTGAGGTGCACATAGGTGAAAAGTTGCTGACCCACATTTATATCGAGAAGCAGTTAGAGGACAGCTCGGGCTGAACTGAGGAGACGGCCGAGGTTTCAGGGGAGAGTGAGACAGACTCGGAGACATTAAGGAAGGGTCAGGTTTTCCCTGTGCATCAGCCCTTTTCTTGGGTGACTGGAATGTTCTACAGGAGCAGCACGAGCTGCCTCGCTCAGTAATGGCTTTACCACCAGGCACTGTGCAGGCTTGCCTGACGTGCTCCTAATAAGACCGGGGATGTTGGTTCTATTCCCAGCCACACAACTATCTGCTGCTTCCGAAATGTCTTGAATTGTGTCCCCCTCCTCTCCCTCCTCTCCCCCCTGCATTTTTCTTTCATTCTTCATCATCTATGAGATTCAACATCTTCCACAGACTTTTTAAGTATGTTGGTTTCGTAGTTGTGCAGCATAAGAAAATAGTTGAGCTGTGGGCCTCTGTGATGTGTAGTGATTCTGTTGATTTGTGGTGCTCCTCAGATACGTCCAGATGTGTAGCAGAGAAGAAGTACACAGAGCAGCAGGCCAAGAAGCTCTTCCCGCAGGTCTTTGTGCCTGTGTGCAACCCCGATGGCACATATAGTGAGGTAAAAAAAAAAAATCACACCATCAGTAATGCTTGCTTCGAATATGAGACAAGACGTTTGACACTGGAGGCCACAGCAGAAAAAATTAACTCTTTTGCTCCATGATTCCACTGTTTGCAAGAGTTGCTCTTTTTCTCCTGCATGAATTCACATTTTATTCTTATGTAGCCTGTGCTGGCTTTGTGTTTATATACTGTTCTGATTACAGGTTCAGTGCCACAGCTACACTGGATACTGTTGGTGTGTTACCCCCAACGGTAGACCCATCAGCGGCTCAGCAGTGGCCAATAAAAAACCCCGATGCCAAGGTTGGTAAAACCCCAGCAACCTGTCTGATAATGTATACAGTCATGCATACTGAACTAACATCAGCACATTTTGTAACAAGTCTGATGTACGACGTCTCATTTGGACCAGAATGTAGTTTCTGTAATTTTGTGAAGCAATGATGATAAATTGAATTTAAGACCGCAAAGCATGACATTCCATGTTCGAGGGGGGTGTAATCCTCAGACCTGTGGGAAAGTGGTCAGTGACTGGACTGATGGCCACAGGGTTTGAGGGCCACCCGAGGACTGAGTGTTGCTCAAGGCATGAGGTTGCGGTGTAAATAAGCCTGGTAGAAAATCCCTGCTGCAGAGTTGAGCAACAAAGTTAAACTGTAAGGAATGTAAGTGTTCTTGGAGGATGGCGTCTGCCAAACAATCAAATAACCAATGCCACATGTCCTCCCTCTGCGTTTGCGTGGGGCTGCCTCGGAAGTTGCTGCTGTCTCACAAAGGAGAGCTACAGAAGCAGCAGTGGCAGCAGCAGCTGTATTGTAACTTCCAGCTGCACTTTAATCATAGCTGTGTGTATGAAGTGCAAAAAGTTCATAAAATACATCTCTATCGCCTTGCAGTATGTAAGTGACTGGAACCACTTCAAAGAAAAGAGTTTTCCACTGTGGTTCTCTCCTTATTTAAGTCTGGCTGATGTTTGTTCCTGTGCCACAAAATGAGGCAATAATTCTTGAAGTATGCCAAAGCTTTATAATTTCTTTTCATTATGAGGGAAAACATGAAAAAGGTGTGTGGTGGTAAATTTTTAATTAATTTGAAGTTGTTGCTTTTCAGGTTCAAAACAAGAGAGAGCTACCACAAGAGAACCAGGTAAAGCAGGTGAGACTTTAATTGAAGAAAAAAAATCATCCTCAGAGGCACAGTGACTCCTTTTATATGTGCATGTGTGTATCTATCTAAGCATGCATGTACATGTGTGTGTGTATTCATTTGTATCTCTGTCTGTTTGGCTGCATCTGTGTCAGAGATGTGCAGGGCGGGTTGCCTGTTAAGGCTTGCCTTTCTAATATTTTGTCAATTTAAGAGAGTACGAGCAGCCTGAAGGCTGATATAAAAGCAGTCTGTTACGGAGTAACAAGTCTAAGAAGAGAGGCTGTGGTGAGCTTTAATGCTCGCCGCCAGCGACTGCAGCGCATATAACCGCCTGCTGTCTTTACCAGGCAGCCAAACGGCCAGCAGCCAGAATGGAGGAAAACTGACTTATCATAAGCTCTTCTTCTCTAACTGTATCTTGCTTGGTCTTGTTTGTTTCAGCAACAGTGTCATGAGATACAAGGAAGTTTTCACACTTATCCTCCTCCCAACTTTCACTCTGTCATCAACATCTACCCTTTTCCAGATATAGAACCACTAAGTTTGCCCCGGCTCCACTCCAGATACTGTATATCTTTGTTTAAATGATGTGATTTGAAGGCTCACGAAGAAAAGTGTAATTTGGGTTGTCTCCGATCGATTCCTCATGTGATGGTGTCTGTGTGTGTGTGTGTGTGTGTGCGCGTGTGTGTGTGTGTATTTTTGCATGCATGTGAGTGTGCGAGAGAGAGAAAGTGCGTCTACATCCACTTGTGTTTGTCATATGGGTTATTCCTGTCAGTGTGACATTTACGTCTGTGCCCCTCTCTCTGTAAACAGTCTTGGGTATAGTGTCTGTCTGAGCCCGGCCAACTCATTACACACAGATCAAGTGGGAATGCAAAATTTGAGAGAGGCGGAGGGATGGTGGGAGAGGGAAAGAGGGAGGAAAGGAGGTGGAGGGGTGGGGGTTGTGGTTCAATCTGAACTGGTTGGATAAACAGGGTGGTGAAAAGCAGAATAAACTGTAGATTTGTGGTGTGCCAGCACCGAAAATAGCAGGGATTGCATCAATATTTTGATTCGACAGAAGCCCATCAGTGCCTAAGGATCCTGCAGCAACCATGGCTGCACTTTTATTATGAGAATATT
>JAOXYL010000039.1:5635784-5647147 GCA_028564955.1 Terapon puta | reverse complement strand
ATTTTGATTCGACAGAAGCCCATCAGTGCCTAAGGATCCTGCAGCAACCATGGCTGCACTTTTATTATGAGAATATTTGGTAATGTTAAACACCAAATGCTTTACCATAAACCCATTTCTGGTGCTTGACTTGACAAATTCATTCACATGCTGGAATCATATGCAGCTGACGACTGACAAACAGCAGTTAAACTAATGCCGTATGACCACAAATAGCGCGGGGGTTTCCTGGCAGATGCTAAAAGAGGTGTTACAGTCATGTAAAAGGCCGCAAAGTAAAGATAGGTCATTAGTGGTTTATCGTAAATCCGAATCATAAATACACTTTTTGAAATGGCATTTCCATCCGTTAAGTGAGCAGAGTAATAACATGTCTGCCTGAGTCAGTCACACCGATTGTATATATTTTTATCCACCAAGCATACTCCGCAAGCTGAATGGCTGGCATGAAAAAACCCGCGTTAAATGCGAATTCCTGATTTTGCGACGGAGAATTCATTGTTAAGGAAAAGAAGTTCAGACTCCGACCCGGTTTGCGGAGACGCCCATTAGAGATGCCCTGACTCATTCATTAACAGAGACTTGCTTTGAGCAGAATGAGTGACCCACACTGAGGTTAACCACACCTACGGCCGTGGTTTCACCCTAAGCTGCTCGAAACCTCCCTCGCTGTCTCCCTCCCGCCGCAAATCAAACAAACAAACAGGAACCAAACAAACACTGAGCTGAATTATCCCACTGTTAATTGGTTTGTCTCAGACTTGGCTGCTGTGCTCTTCACCTCCTCATGTCTCTCCCACCTTCACGCAGCTCTCATAACTCAAATGCAGGCAATGGAGGCTCGGAGAAGAACATCGGGGACAACTGGTCCTCATCCTCTCCTCATTCATTTCAACTGACCTCAATCTGTCCTCCATAGCATAATGAACTCACTTGTTGCATGAAGCGAAACCATGGGAATATATGACCACTATACTTCTGATTTTCCTCCTCTCTTCTCTTACTGTAAGTCACCTCTTTTCAGCTGTCAAGACACACATGCGCGCACACACACACACAACTCACTCTCTCTCTCATTCTCCTCACCTCTGTGTCTGCCTCCATCCTTCCTGGCCGGGCAAAGTGCAAATCTGGTGTAGTTGACTGTTCTCTAATCTAGCTTACTCTCGTAATTGTAGTCTCCTTGCAAATATTCTCCATTCTAAATGCAGATGAGACCGGCCCAGCGGTGGATCCACAGCCCGTCGATGAAGAAGGTGAGCTCTTATCTGTCGGCGACTGCGAGTGAAAAATGTTTGATACCGCGCCTGTGTTTACTGAGACGCCACCGCCTGACTCAAGAGCTTCAAAGGGTCTTTAAAAAGGAAAAGGAGCCAGCGCGGGAGGCAGTCGCAGCATCATGCTTAAAAAAGGCCACTGGAGAAAATGTGATAGTGAAAAAACATTTTGAAATTGATAAAGTGCACAACATTTCAAGAGAATTTGAACTAAAAGGATACATTTCATGTTAACGTTATTTTTTACTGAATAGCTGCTTTTGTCATCACCAGTGAAAATGAAAGGATGGTGTAGTGTAAGAGCAACACCAGTAGAAAAGTGTCACTTACTGCCATCAGATAGCTAATTAGTATTCACTTGAGCAAAGTTGTGTTCTGTTGCTTAAGAGTTCAACATTTCATTTGAAGAAGAAGAAGGATATGTTGTATTGTACTTTTCTTCTTTTACGTTTTGAAGTACATGGAACATGTTGTATTTTTACACCACTGACACCGACAGCTGCAGTTACTGGTCACCTTACATATTAAAATGTTTTATATATGTCATCTTGTCATCTTATATGTCAGAATATAATGCACTGATTTATGAGTATGTAAGCTTAGTTAAGGTTCGGCTCCACTTTGACCAGCAGTAATATCAAAATGGTATGTGTGTTACTGTATTAATAATAACGGTAATAATCCAATAATAGGGAATAAAAGGGTAAAGTTAAATCTACCTGAAGAGTTTTTGTGCTTTTGATACTTCAGTGTGATTATCTCTTAATACATCTTTGTTCTAAATCACATATTCTTACATGGTGAAATTATTACATTCACTTCCTCAAAGCTCCAAATGGCAGAGAAATCAACATCTTACATTTCCAGTTGACTAAAGATAATCCATCACTGTTAATAGGAAGCAGACTATCACACATTGTACAAGTTACATTTGAGCACTTTCATCATCCTTTTATAGTTTGAAGGAAGTAGTGTTTTATGATTTCCCGTTAATGTGATTGTTTGAGGCGACAGGAGGAGACCCACAGTCACAATTTACCCACCTCTGTTTTTGCTGCTGTAGCTCTGGCCACAGCTGTCACATGCAATTCACTTTCCACCTCCGCTGCAGCAGTTTGAGATACGATAACCTTGATGTGCATTTTATAGTCTGTGATTTTTGGAACCGCCAGTTTTGGCTCAGATAATATATGAGTGTGTTTTGAATTGGAGCTAATAAAGCTGTCTCTGTGATTTCTTTCAGACATCATTTCCCAGTACCCCACTCTGTGGACGGAGCAGGTTCGCAGCCGACAGAACAATAGAACCAGAGCGCCATGTGAGTTTCAAAGACCACTTTTACTCTAATGACTGCGATCGGGTGTTTGCAAACCTCAACTGAGAGCGCGATCTGTGTTTTTCCAACTCGTGTGAGCAATCATGGTTTGAGGCTGTTCCTGTCTTTTAAGGACAGATGGCGGGTTGTGAAGCCAATATATCTTGGTGTTGGAGTGCGTCAGGCTTTGAGGATCTGCCTCTCTGTGGTTCTTTGCGTCGCAGGCGGCGCATCTGTAATTATCAGCACATGGCACAAACACAGGATCTCCTATTCTTCAGGCCGGTCCGCTCTGCTCTCCCCTTACGCACACACACACGTTTATCTTGTTGTACAGATCAGTTGCCTCTGTGCTTTTTGGGGAAATATGTTGCTTTCTGCATAAAACAAAGCCATTTTGAGGCCAGCCTGGAGATGAGATCCCTGTGTGCATGTGTGCGTTTGTGTGTGAATCCCATTATCATAATTTACAACCAATAAAAGAAAGCCTGAGAAATGCAGCATTGATGGTTTTGATTACCATGTGCTCTTTGGGGTATTGGGGTGAAAAAAAAGAAACACCCGCCCCAACAAAGAGAGCCCATACGGAGGAAGTGGAGCGAAGAGAGTCGGTTGAGAAAGCGGGGAGGCATTTCATTTGGTCTCTTTTGTGTGGGTAAAGATCTCTAATGAAAATAAACAAAGAAAAGGGATATCCATAATCCCGCAGTAGCTTCCGAGCCTTCGGGCGAGCGGCGAAGAGAGGGAGAGATGGCGATGAAAGCCCTCATGGCCAGAACGGCTTTGCTTTCATCCTGGAGTTTAATGCTCAAATCTCTGTTGGAGAGCTGCACGGCAGAGAGGAAGGCCGCCGCACGGAGAAAAGTCTGATTAGATCCTGCTGAGGCTCTGCAAAACCCGTATTTCTCCCATCCAGGCCGCCGTGTTCCCTGTACGTCCGGATGATAGGAAGGAACACGCAGCATCGCATTTTTCCCTGGGAATTTTGAGCATGTAAACATATAGATCCCTGGTACTTTACAGTACTCTTCCGTGGTGTGTCAGTGTGTGGGTGTGTGAAGGCCCCGACTGACCGCTGCTCTGCTTTTGTCTAGTCTGTTTCTCCCTCTGTCACACACATCCACAGAGGGCAGCTGAGTGTCCAAATATTTACTTAACTTGGGGCATAGGGAGCTGTACTTAGTCATTAGCCCGTTAATGTCCGTAAACAGTGCCACGGGGGGCTGATATAGCAGTCTACACACACTGTCTCCGAGCGTTCACCCGCCACCCCTTTGTCTTCTTCAGCGCTTCAACCTCCTCCTCCACCTCTCCGAGGATGTCTCAGCAACACTTAAGAGCTCCAGCGAGAGAGGAGCATGTGCATTCGTCTTTTAAATAGGATTTAATTCAAACATACCATGTACTGTATAGATAAAAAATGTGTGAGCCAAATCCAGTAAGGAGCGACTCTTATTCTTCACTTTAAACAAACCCTCTGCTTCACGTTGAGCGTGTGTGTGTGTGTGTGCGTCTGGGTGTATTTGCCAAGTCACACGAACTAGACCACCTAAGCGAGGGCTGTCTTTGCGGACGCCGCGTGTTTGTTTGTGTGACCGATCCCCCGACGCCTCTGCTGATTCCTGCGTAACCTCTGACCCCTCTTTCCAGCCTCGTCGTGCGACCAGGAGCAGCAGTCCGCCCAGGAGGAGGCGAGGCAACACAAGAACGACGCCGTATTCGTACCAGACTGCGCCCAGGGAGGACTGTACAAGCCGGTCCAATGCCACCCCTCCACCGGCTACTGCTGGTGCGTGCTGGTGGACACCGGACGGCCCATACCTGGGACTTCCACCAGGTGGGAGAGACTTCACCCGTAGAAAACTTGCGTTACACAGCCGTTCGGGGGCTTATCTATGGTAGTTTCTCCCTAATCCACAAAGATTCTTGGAATTTATTGCTCAGCGCTTTCTGGCAAACAAACCAGACAGTTGTTACACAAAGCAGGTGAGTGATCATAGCCGCCATTACACAGCAGAGTGGCAGCCCAACTGGATGACCCCGCATCGTGCCCTTTGTTGGCAAATATCCTCAGCGCTGAAATGTCCTAGAACAATATTGAGCAGTATCTGTCCTCACGTCTGAACATCTGCATTTCAGCTACCATGCAAACTTTATAGAAGCTCCTCTATTTGGACGAGATTGTCAGAAATAAAGCAACGTTTGGCAAATAAAAAGGATTTTGTCTATTTGAGACTCCAAAAAAAAAAAAAAAAAAAGCTCACAAGTCTGACACAAATGCGCAGACAGACATCTCCATTGCAGATGACTCAGAGTTGCTCAGTGGTCTGGTGAGCGGCAGGTCAGGGGTCAGTCAGGCTGGCAGAGCGGGGCACTGGTACGCTCTTGTTGAGCAGCGAGGCTGGGTATCAGATTAACAAGGCTTTGGGCAGAGTGCCAGACAGCACATTAGCACACATATGGAAGCGTGGATTTTCCCCCTTCTCTCGCCTTGTCCCAGGCCAGCTTTTTGGCCCAGTCGCACAGCAGCGATCGGGGCTCCGCCGGCTCTCCGAGGGAGGCCGTGAAAGCTTCCTTGTGTCCCACGCTCTCTGTCTGCCTGTCTGCCTCTCCCCCTCTATCTCTCCTCTTCTCACCCTCCCTCCCCCCTCTCTGTCCTCATACCAGCCCCAAATCCCTCCCCTCTTTTTGGATGTGTTTCACAGCCTCTGGTTTGCCACAAAACAATTATTTGAATCCCTAAGATTTAACTGTACGGGGGTAATTGGAAAACATGGGATTCCTCTCTGATTTTACAATGAGGATAATTTCACTCTTATAAACAATCCCTTCCACCCATTTCACTCTGAATGAGCTGCCATTTTCTCACATGGTGTGTTCTCCATCATAGGTATGAGCAGCCAAAGTGCGATGGCAATGCCAGGGCCCACCCAACTAAACCTAAGGACCATTACAGAAGCAGACATCTCCAAGGTAGGTCTCCAAAGGCTGGGCCCAGTCTCTGTTTTTCCTCTCTGTTCAGACCACAGAGTGAGGTTCTTCAGCCGGCAGCCTCCAACTGCGGCTGTGCTTCCAAGGTTGTGATAACAGTGGGAGTGTGTGTGTGTGTGTGTGTGTGTGTGTGTTTGTTGACATCATTAGTGCTGTTGGTCAAGGAAATGCTTGATAGAGTTGAGGATTGCCAGATACCGCCCCTCTCTGGTCAATAAGCAAGCAGACAGAGATGGATAGGGGGGCGGATTAATCTTCGACTGACAGTGGAGATGGAGGATAGTGGGATGATAGCGCAGAGGAGAAACAGCAGGCAAGAGCGGTAGAGATAATGGATAATAGGATGCCACAGACAGGTAGTGATAGAAAGACTGACAACAGTGGAGATAACTAAACTGAGAGCCGGGGGAGGTGTTTGTGGGTGGTGCTCATGGGGTGAGCTTAGCCACAGGTGAGACTGCGTTAGTGAAGATGGATAAAATGATGATGTAATCTCTTGTCACAGACCTAGAAGATTCAAGAAAAATGACACAATCAGTCATTTTAGCAAATGCCCCAAAACAATACATTTGCATTCGAATGACAAAGGAGTAAGTCGGCACGGTTGGACGGATCAACAAAACATTCGATTTTGACGCAGCAAACCGCTGTTTACTTCACATGTGCCACCAACAATCGAATCTGGTTTCTCTTAACCACGGCCACAATCAATCCCTAACCTAAACAAAGACTTTATTTCAACAAAAACTACTTTCACCAACCACAAACCCTTGAACATAATGATGTCACATCAACTGCTAGTGACAAGGTATGTTGATGTTGATGCTGATGTTGGGTGTCAGATCACAAAACGTTTTCATCCGTGGGTGTCATGCAGCCACATAAACTTAAACTTCTCACATTTTGATAGGACAAGTAACCTCCAGAGGAACCAAACATTCATCACCATTGAAATCTGCTCTCACAATGGTGCACTGAATGTTGAATCCCACTTGATCATAAGTTTGAGGCATGTGGCCAATTGTTTAGTGGTGCAGGTAACGCTCCATAAACACTATATAAGGGCAGTTTTAGTGTGGTGTGTAAATACTCTGGCACAAACCAAACTGAATAAAAAAGGCCATAAGAAGATCTTTCAGTTTCAGTGAAAGTGACATAGTGTTAAATAAATTTAAACAAAGTCAAACATAACCACTGGAGTAGTGGTTATGTCATTGTTTTACTTGTCTCTTCTTATGTGCTTTATGTACTTTATGTATGTGTTTTTAATGTATTTTATATACAATTACCTATCAGGGACTGCTGATGAATGATTAATAAATCTGGCACTGTTACACGATGGACTTAAGTGCTCATGTTAATAATGTGCATTGTCCTCTCCTAAATGAAATAAAGATAAAGTAATTGTATGCAGTATCAACAAATCTTAACTAAAATCAATAGGTTAATAGTATTATTTGCCAACTCTAAAGCATAGTATAGTAATCTAGATGTGATTATATGATAACAATGCATTTGTTATATTCCTCTGATTTTAAACATATGTATCCTTGAGTAGTATCCTTAGTTTGTATCCTTGAGCTAGAAAAATAATGTGCAGACTGTGTGTGCAAAATGTTATCTTCTTTGCAAGAGTGCTCTCAACCACTCATAAAGATTTCTATTACCTAGGAGATGAGCAAAAATAAGAAAACACTGGTGTTTCCTGGTGTTTGGTCTTTGTATATTACTAAAGCTCAATGTCCTCAGTGTCCTTTTGGTGGGCAGTTACAAATTATGCATTTTGTCATTTTAGTTTAGCTGAGTTAGTTTAGTTTAGTTAGGAAAGCTGTCTTGAATATAAAAGACACCAGGAGATATGATGATTGTTCTCAATTCTGTAATATAAAACTAAATGGTAAAATGTTTAAAAAATGTTCTGCCTTTTAAAGGAAATCTTCCCTTCTTGTAGTATGGTCAACATTCCACCTACTGATCTAATTATCAAGGCTCAGGGTCGTGAGTACTCCACTCAGCTTTACAGTGGACACCACATGCTGTGATAAAATGAATCATTCAACCAGTTTTTAACAGCTGTATTTTAATGCAGTTATGATAATAACATATATTAATGTGAAAGTGAAAATAACAATTGAAACTCTCAAACTGTAAAAATGCCATGTCATTTGTCTGAGCTGTTTCCAGTTAAAATATTTGACATATTTTACTTAACGTAGTTTTGCCCAAGATAGTAGTTTCCAAAGTGGATGTAGTGCATTCACCTTTACATCCATCATCCATTTAAAAGATACAATATGATCAATATAATCAGTAAAGTGCAGCAACTGCATGACTTGTCTTCATCATAAAACCAATAATAGGCGTGGAGTTAAGCAGAGTTATAACTCTCAGGTGCTGCATACAACCAAATTACAGTTTCAAACTGAAAGGTGCTTGGCAAATTTGCTGTTTTTTTTTGGTGGTTTGGTAAACATGTTAATAATCCAGCAGAATATGAACAGAGCTGCCACTGTTCCCGTCCCATCCACATCTGTTTATGTAACAGTGTGCCGGGCCAGAGCTGTGCTCACTGCTCGCAGGTGCTGCATTTAGCAGCAGAGCAGCACTGTCTGCTCCGGCATCTTGTACAGTGTGTATAAAACAGTGGGATAGACAGTCACAGATGAATGCTCCTTATACCAGCAAATGTTACTAACCTTTCTGTTCACTGGCACTGGTGGTGTATATTATTGCTAAGATATTGAGCAGAAATAATTACAGTGTGTAACTGTCAGCAGAAAGTGTGAGGTGGCGATGGGGTGGGAAAACAGCCACAACTATCCCCTGAGAAAGACCTCAAGCCCAACCAAACACCTCCTAAACACGTAGTGGTAGGACGGAAAACAATGTACTTATTCAGCCATGCAATCGCCTAACACAGACCCTCACACATTCTGAACCTGTCAAAAAACCTGTACCGTATCAGCCAGGTCTCCAATTATAAAATACACCGGGACACCGTCAAAAAAAACACAGCATCTTGTTTTCTTTATGAGCAATTGCGTCAATGCCTGAAAACCCTGTTACTGTACGAACCAGGGATAATTATAAATGTTGCCTTCACATTGCTGCAGCCCATTTGCTGTTGAAGCGCTGGTGTTGAGAGGTTTATGGGGCGAGATGCGAGAAAGGAGAACTTTGCCCTGAAAGGGGCAGGAGAGGAAAGCGGAGTATTTGGCTAGCTCTCTCCCCAGAGCGGGATCATTGAATAGCATTGGGGCAGCCATCGGGAGCTGCGGCTGTGAGTGCTGACAGGGTTCTGCCCCATGTGGCTCCATAGAAAAACACTGCTTCTTATTGACAGTAACACACAGGCACACACATGCAAACATGCACTTACTAGCCAACTTTTTACAGGCAGCAGATATATGGAGGCGTATGAATAGTGGTGGAGATCTTAGCTTTTCGACAAGAAAAAAATTTAATCATCTGAGGCTTTCTCAACTTGATTCCATCCCGCATCTGTCAGACTTGGGCGCTGCATAATTATAATCATTATGGAATAAGACAGCAGTCGTTTACTGCTGCAGCCCTGAACCCAACGGAAAATGGCCAGACAATTTCCTTTGAATGACAGCAGGAACATTTGTGTCCTGCCCCTCAGCTAAATGGTGTCCAGACAGACAGAAGCTGATCTGTCCCGCCCCCACAAGAGAAAAAACCTTGCTGCCAAGAGGAAGGGACTGGAGCCTTACCTGATGGCTTCCCATTTGAATGAACTGCAGACACGCTTGGATTCCTGCAGCATTACGGAGAGGACATATGCTCTCCATGAAAAACACTAAGCCTCTAACAAGTCCAAATGCATCCCACAAATCTCTCTTCAGTCAGAAGCCAGATAAAAACACTTTGCCTTCTGTGGGTGCAATTGTGTGACTGTCTAGACTAATTTACCACAAGAGGCTCCACAAGGCACCGGTTTGGCCATTAACAGGTGGGTCAGATATTTTACTGGGCTAGGGCCAGGGAGGGTCTACTAAAACTTAAGTGCAAGTCTGTTCAGCATGTAAAGGAGACTGTGGAACAGTTTGGACACGTGAATGTTTCAGCCCTCGGCTGGGTGTGCAGCCTGCTAAAGCCCTGCGCTACTCGGGGAGAGGTGGAGTGCAGGCTGGGCGCTAGGTGTTTACGCCAATGCTGGTCGCCACCTGTTAGAGAGGAGCGAAGCATGCTATTATCTCCAGCACAGGAGAATCTGGCCCCGCAGGCCTGGGCCATAAAAAGAGGAACAAACTGTGGAGAATTTCTTCTTCTCCACAGGCAGAATAGCAGAGGGAAGCCGGACTGTGAGAAAGCAGAGGAGAGCCCAGAGAGGAATCTAGGAATCTCTCAGGCCTCCGTAGCCTTCAGCTCTTCCAGAACAGCCTTGGCCTCCTCACTCTTAAAACTATATGGCCTAACAGACAATTACTATCATTAGGGTCATTCCAAACCTGTTGTCCTTCATTGTAATTTTTTCCCATCATTCTGCGCGTAATTATGCTTCTCTGTTGGTTTTAGCTGAGTTGTTAATGATAGATTTTACCATATGAGTTTATGAGCTAATTATATCAGTCTCTGCTCTGGCTGACATTTCAAATAATAATCCCACCTCACGCCGAACATCAGGTGCTGAGCTGCGTCAGCCTTTGAATGCATACCTTTTAAATCAGACATCCCTTGCACAAAATCCTGAGTAACAGTGTGTCTGTCAGGACTGTATTTGGTCCCCTTGATGTCTCAGGTGTAGTCTCGGGTGCTGTATGGGGCCTCTTGTTCATACACACAATATCCAGTCACATCTTCTGTGCTCCAGCTGTCAAAACCACTCAGGGGCCTCTGGAATGATTGGCAGGTACCCTCTTCCTCCTCTAGGTAAGGGGAGGTCTGACACTTTATTGGAGGGAGTAAAAGACAACTCTTGAGATTCTTGTTTGGGTTTATTTCCACCTCTGCTGACTTTATGTGCTGTTCACGTTAAAACTACACCGCCTGTTACATGACGTCCCTCCCCAAACATTTATTAGGCCACCTATGACGGCAGCATTCCATATTGTTGTACTGCTTTTGACTGGGGGATCATTTTTCTGCGTTTGCTGACATATAGATACACTTACTCTCAGAAGAACTGCATAATGCCCACTTGCACACACTCATTTAGTGTCTGTGGTATATTTTCCAGGCTGTCCCGGGGCAAAGAAAACAGAGTTCCTGACAAGTGTTCTTGATGCACTGTCGACAGACATGGTGCACGCCGTCACAGATCCAGCATCCGCCGGAAGGTATGACATTCAGAAGTGGATTTGTTCGTCATATATTCATTGATGAACATCAGTGGGTTCAGTCATTCGATGGTGAAAATGTATTATCTACTACAGCTGTTGTTGGTTGGATCCATGGCAACTGACTTAACTGCAGTGAGTTATTTTTGACCGGTGGATGAAATGATGGACGGGCAAGTTTTAACTGATGAACCGATAAACTCACATCTGTCATTTAGGATGGCCGAGCCCGACCCCAGCCACACCCTGGAGGAGAGAGTGGTTCACTGGTATTTCAGTCAGCTGGACAAAAACTCCAGTGGGGACATTGGCAAGAAGGAGATCAAGCCCTTCAAACGCTTCCTGCGCAAGAAGTCCAAGCCGAAGAAGTGTGTGAAGAAGTTTGTCGAGTACTGCGACATCAGCAACGACAAGGCGCTGTCTCTGCAGGAGCTGATGGGTTGCCTCGGGGTGACCAAAGAGGAGGGTGAGCTGATTGAT
>JAOXYL010000039.1:5614301-5635684 GCA_028564955.1 Terapon puta | reverse complement strand
TTTTTTTTCTGGAAACACAGAAAAGCATTTATTTAACCAACTCATGGAGCCAACAGTAATTACCTTGCCACCTACAGCTAATTTAATCCGCTAGCAACAGTTGTCACTTCAGCTGCCAAAACTGACGGTCGCTGGCGAGAAACAAGAAGTCTGCTCTTGTCTGCTCATGTCTGAAATCAAGGACGCATTGTTTGAAAAATGACTAAGCATTTCGTATGGTAAATCTGCCACTGCCATCCCTATGACTTGCATACTGTGCTCGACTGGACACCTCGTAGCAACACCAAGGGCACTTTTTATTAGAGAGTCATTGGTAGAGGCCCAGAGCTGGCTGACCTGCAGTGTCCCGCAAATTATGGTTGCTGAGGTTTCTATCACTTTTTGTCTCACAGGAGCCAAACCAGGAGAAGGCTTATCTCCCGGTAGACTAGTAAGTAAACTACTGCTCCTGTACTAGTGAAAGAAATAGCTGTGAGAGATAACACAGTATTACAGTGAGACTATAAATGTGCCACCAATTTCAAGTTTCAGGTAAAGTTATTTAAAAAGTCCAAAGAAACAAGTTTCAAATTGATGTCACTTTAATTTCCTCTCCCCAGAATCCCTCGAAGAAGCAAGGTTAAACCAGCAGCTGAGATTTCCCCTCCCGCATGGAGAATCTGCCCTCACCAATCGGCAATAATGGAAACCATAGTATTTGCACTTTGTACTTTAAAAAAAATGTAAATTCACTTTGTAGAAATAAGGTATTTAAACAGACTGCTGAATCTGTGAATGATGTAGTTAGCTTTTTATGTCCTGACAAACAAAAATTATTTAACACATACAATGTATGTGTCCTTTGTGTGTCTAAAAAGTATACTTTTCAAAGTTGTAAAAGTTTTCATGTTTGATGTTCCATTTTGTGCCCCTTCCCCATAGTGTACTTTTCCTCTCTCGTTGATGATGTTAAAGCGAATATATGGATGGTTTGCTACACGACTACAGTAATTTAGACCATAGCATCTCTCATGTACTGACCTATAGCATCTCTTCTTGAGCTTTGTACAGCAGTTTGCAAGAATGTTTTAAACATACATCATAAAAACGTCCTACATGTTCACATGTATTCATGTTTATTAGAAATAAAGAACTCTTTTATATGTTTGGTCCTCTGTGGGTCTGCCAGTCTTAATGCATCAAAGACGGTTAATTGAATGAATTCCTTTGTGTCTCTCTAATCTAATTAGTCTTCTATATTTTTCTTCTCATTATATAGATATTGTAATGTCTTTGCCGTTGTGTATTTTCTTGCTGTGTCTTTAATAAAACACCTTGTTGACACAGTCTTTAAGAGCCAAGTATTAGTCATACATAGCAAAGGTCGTGTATCATCCCATTTTCAGACAGCTTGCCAATTCCCCTGAGGCAACATTTTAGAATTGGAAAAACGGATGGTGCTTATTTCTGTTCTCGTCACGGGTTTCCCACGTAGACTGAAGACAGATAAATGGACCAATCTCGGCTTTGTGTGGCATGAGTGCCCATTAAAAGGGCGTTATATGAGCCAGTGTGTGTGTGCGAACACGTGTATTTGCATAAGGTATACTTACATGTAAACAGTAAATGTACACTTGAACAGTCGGTGAGGGTTGAATGGATTCTTTCTTGAAGAACAGCATTCGGCTCAGGGCAGCCTTGACACGTTACACTACTGTACATTGTTCCTGCCTGATTATGTTGGAGCTAATAAGTGGGAAACTGTGTCTTTTCACACTAAGTCCCCTATAGGGCTGAGCAACTGACCTCAGACTGACCTGCTCACTCAGGCTTAGCCTCTAATTTATGATTAACACATCGGTCTCCTTTCTGTGGTATAATCCAGCCCAATGGTCTGGATTTAACACCTTAGGGGAACACAGAGGAGAGATTATGACTGTCTGCTCAAAAATGGTGGATTAGAGATGGATAACCTATGGCCTTCTTAAGCACTTTCCCCATCCACAGCGAATGAAAAGTTAAATCTGTCCTTAATAGGACTTGTTGTCCCCTCCCCCAAAACATTAAAAAAACTGTTCTTAATTTTACCACCAACAAAGCTCTTCTGTGCAGCTAGAAACTTTTTATGCTCTTTATTTGCTTGCTAAAACACAGTCTTCTAATTATAAGCTCACAATTCAGCTCCATCTTTTTGCAACATTCCCTAATTTTCACCCATGTTCCTGGCCTAAATCCCCTTTTCTGAAGGCGGTGTTAGCACCATGCCCAGAACAACATTTGCTTTTCCCAAACAGCCATGTAATGTGTTAATGTGGCCATGCTGGTTACAGGTGTAGCAGTGCAGAAGCTACACCTTGCCTCCGCTCTCCTCTTCCAACAAACTCACCCGCTCCAGCCTCCACCCAACACAATGCTAAAGCCTTGTCATATGTGATTCTTACTCCCCTGTGCTGAGATGCACGTAAACACCTTTTACGATTTGGCTGGGTGTCAAGGCATGGTTTTCCAAATATGCTCCCCTGATGGTTTGGACCGCTGCCTGAACTGATGGAGTAGCTGCAGAAAAGCATCCAAACCTTTTGGCCCGCTTACCAGGACCGTCTCACGATTGGCGAGGTCCCCCCCCCCTCTCCTGCTCCTCAGTCCTGCTTCCTCACTTCTCTTGCTCACACATGCACAAACACACTCCCTGAGCACAGAGATACCATTGAGTGGGATTTGTGGGCACAGTTTGTGTGCTTTAATGGGCAAGAGGAGGCACCCGATCTCACCACTGGCAGGCCCCGCAGGCTGTGGACTCATGAAGAAATTACTGTCAAAAGCCATCAGGGCTTTAATAGCATCTGGCCCAGCCGCGGCTTCCCCCTGGCCCTCAGAGGGGTTCTGGTCTGTGGGTAAACAGTGTGAGGACGGCCTGCACCCTGGGACCCTCTCTCACTCTCTTACTGCTTCCCCTGGTGTGGCCCAAACACCCCAGCAGCCCAGCCAGTGCCGCAGGACACCGCCAGTCATTACACTTGAGAAAATGAATTGCTAGAGGAGGTGTGACTTTTTAATGGATGGGGTGAAAAAGAAAACCAGGCGCTGTTAAGTGTTGTATGAGACTTGGCACGCTCACACAAGGAGACTTTTCACAAACTTTATCTCCCCTCATAAGGATTTTATTTGTTATGCGCAAGCAATCATTTGACAGTTTGGGAAATGTACACATTTACTTTCTTGATAGATAGATAGATGACTGACACAGCTCACGTGTCTGGAGAAGAAATATACAGCCAGCTGACAGTTATTTAACATCATGACTGGAAACGGGTTGACAGCATGTCAGGCTCTAAACAAAGGTAACAAATTATTAACATGAACAAAAAGATTACAAAAATTAGATGATATATTGTATCTTGATTGATAATCGGTACAAAGCCAAGTAGAGTAAAAAACATCAGGTTGTGCTTTTACAGGTGTCATGCCATTGTTCCAACATCCCTCAGTCTGAAAAATGACCCTTTTGTTTGACATCCCATTATGACAAAAACAAAGTACCATTGCTTGTACGCCCCGTTTAAAATACAAACTTCCTGCAGTTATCACTAATTCTAAGTGTTTTTACAGAAATGGGCCATTAGAGCAATGGGAGTTTGTTTTCGGGTAAAATGTGTGTTCGATCCAATGGGACATTTTCTACTGGGTTGTTATAATAATGGACCATCATAACATCGGGCAGTCTTAATTTTACTGGGGTTGATGTGGGAATTACTTCTTGGCCGTGCAACCAGCAGAGGAAGTTACTGATTTCTGCTAAGAAATAGTTCTTTACATAACTTGCAACATCCACAACTTTTTAAGTTCACTTATTATTATTTTCATCCTATCATATATCAAAGCGGTATCAATTTTTTCATTTAAGTATTGAAAAAAAACAAACAAATAGGCCAATTTCCCACAAAGCTGAACTATTCTTTTAAAACAAAGACAGCTAAATTGTTTTTCACACCACATTTTGTGTGATCAGCTAATGGTAACAGCCAAAAATGTCTGAGCAACCCTGTGCACCCTTTAAACCCTGCTGTGACTGCTGTTGTTGTCCAGACTGCTGCACAGTCCTATCAGCGTTCCTTTGCTTTAGATGGACACAAACAGCATTACTTGCCGCCTGCCAAACAGCCAACCGAGCAAGATAAAATGTTACGCTCGAGATAGAGTGTCTGCGGCGTCGAGGGAAAGCCGAGGGGAACGTCGTCTTCTGCTCTCGTTCAGCGAATTGTGCAGCTTTCCTCAGTTATGTGTTCCAGCTGAACGGGGGTGGCTGCCAAGTTCAGGATCTGGCCTGACATCAGAATTTCCCGGGGTGATAAAGAGACTCTTGTTTGAATCACAGTTAATAGACAGTGGGGGAGAAAAAATGGTGATACTGCGAGAGTGATATGGGCAATTAGAGGAGTGAAGTCTCCAGTAGACAAGGCACAGAGTCATGTATGCACGCATGACCTTCACACCTACAAACCTACAAACACTCGCTAATTGCTTAGAGACACAAACTCACAGAATGGAGGGCAGATTTTTAAAATGTACATTTCAAACGCATCATGATACAATAATTATGAAACAGACAAATCCTCTGAACAAACTGACAAACTCTTCAGAGAGTTAAAGCGATGTCGCTTGTGTCGCCCTTTCCCTCCAAAATGAACTTGCAGATCTGGACATAACAATATTTGCTTTCATTCTTGAATATTTGGGGGGATTAAAACTACTGGGCCTGGGAGCTGGAGGGCGGGTGTGCATGTGGGGGGTACTCCTCCTTTAATCTCATTCTCACAGCGTCTACCTTTGACGTAGCGGTATCCCATTTGAGCCTGACCAGGGCTGAGAGGGAGAGCCGCGAGGACAGGGGCAACGGCGAGAGAGAGACAGAGGGAGGCAATGAGGGGTGCTGGAGGTAGTGAGGGAGCGAGGGAAGGGGATTGGGTGGGTGGGGGGTTGGCGGGGGGGGGCCTGTCGGGTCTAAACTCAAGGGATTAACGGGGTGACTTCTCCTCTGGAATGTTCCACTGACAGCCAAGACCCGCCCACCCACAGCTGCCTGCTACAGACAGGTGCACGGCCGAGGCGAGGCGGGCGGTGGGTGGATGGGTGAGAGAGACGGGGTGGTGGAGGTGGCGAGGAGGAAAACAGACTTCCATACGTAGCCGAGGACTGACAAGTATATCAATAAACAATTCTGGCCAAAGATCCTCTCTGGAGCGTTTCAAAGCAAACCGGTCCATCAACCTCAGCCGCGGCGTGGAGAGATTACGCCGCCTGAAAACAGCAATCTGTCCCACTTGCTGATTGTGGAATGGTTATTACACAATTCAAAACAACTCTGGGGGGTTTGCACGCTTCCCAAACAGGCCATCAGAGTTTAAAACGCACATACACCGTCCCAGGCAGTGTTAAGAGTCAGCTGAATCTGCGGTCCGGTGAATGTGGAAAACCAACACTGAGCCTCCCTGAACAAGCAAGCCGAACTACTAACAGGGCAGCCTCGCACACAGACCGCTCCTGTTGATCTTCGCACCAGAACAATGCCTGTGTATCTCAGTCCAGTCATTTAATTCGGCGTGCTGTATACAAAGCAGACACGGCAGCATTTGGTAACACGCACAACAGGAGGC
This sequence comes from Terapon puta, assembly GCA_028564955.1. Classification (NCBI taxonomy): domain Eukaryota; kingdom Metazoa; phylum Chordata; class Actinopteri; order Centrarchiformes; family Terapontidae; genus Terapon; species Terapon puta. The sequence continues at coordinate 5,630,051 of JAOXYL010000039.1, read as the reverse complement.
GAATTCATTTGTCCTGCCATAATTCATGTTTGGGGAATGTACACGAGCTTGCCCATGCTTGCACCGCTGTGTTAAGTATTACTTTGCAGAAATGGAAGACAAAGGATTAATTTTCTGCTCTATTATTTCTACGCTGCATTAATTCCATATCGGTAACTGCACCTCAGTCTCAGCAACATCCTCAGGTTGTGTCAAGTAGCAACAAAGGACAATAAACATTGCTGCTGAGCTACAACAATCCCATGTTCCAAAGGCGAAGGGGGGGAAAAAATCCCTCACACGTTTCCCTTTGAAGCCGGTGGGATTCCTGTAGGTAGTGTGAGCGTGATTGTGCCCCTAAGATGTTTGATTGATAGAGGGTCTGTGAAATCCGACTCTTTGTTTTGCTCTCATTTTGGTGACCTGCCCTGCCACGTCTCCCCTGTTTTGTGAAGCAGGTAGTCTATCCAAACATCAGGTAACACTGGGGCAGAACGCCCCGCTCAGGTGGCGGGCCTCGAGTCTCGGAGAGGTCGGAGGTGATAAACGGGGGTCATTCTGGCATCCAGGTGGATGCTCTGGAGGAACGTCTTGGACTTTGGTTACTGAGTTACCAGCAGCAAAGAAAAGAAAAAACAACCCCAAAACAAACACAGGTGAGGTGTAAAATGTAACATTAATGTGATGTTAGCTGTAAGCTTCAGTTGCTGTAAATGAATACATGTCTGTCTGTCCACTTTGGTCCAGACTGAAATATCTTTGCAACTATTGGATGGATTGTTGGCTCCAGAGGATAAAACCTGATGAGTTTGGTGAACTACTTGTCCAACCCCCTAAACCTTCACCTTGATGCCAGGCCAAAGTTTTCAATTATGCAAAATATCTCAACATACCAGCATCATCGAGCACGTGGATTAGCGCAAACTTTTCTACCTAAATTCCTGGTCCCCGGAGGACGGAGACATTCATGGTTTCCTGATGCTGAATCCTAATGACTAACTCCCTGTCTGTTTTTCCTGTGGCATTATGCGGTTGACATTTGTTCCTCGGCAGTAGTTCAGTTTTAATAGTAATTTGCATGTGTAACTAAGCCACTAGCACCACTGTAGACTCTTTTATATATACTTTTATATACAATACTTATATTAACACTAATAAATAGTTCCTAGTGTTATTCTTTTAGCTTAATGATTTAGTTTTTTTTCATGTTTTCTTTTAAATATTTCATTTTGTTTTATTTTTCTGTGGATGAATTATTGTTGTATCAAACAACAGGAAATGAAAGCATCTCCACGACTGGATCGGATTCAGCCTGCTTCCCCTTAAGAATTCAGATTAAGTATTCAGTATTCTGAAACCGAGGCCACTTCAGATCTATGGTGCCTTACAGTCTTTGCAATTATACAGGATGGATTTTCAGTTGGCCGCAGTAGTGAGGAAGATGGTGTTGACAAAGCAGGTGTGTCTCTGCCACCCCCCCAATCCAGGCTGTTTTGGGCAGATCTACCAGGCATGTGTGCAGACCACCAGGCAAGGCTTTGTACTTTCCCTGGAAGAGTCTGACTGCTGAGCTCCGGCTTTAAACAAGTCCGGTGCGAAGCAGACACTCACCACATAACTCTCCTTCAGTCGCTCGCTGCAAATAACCGGAGTAACACAGGGGTAGATTAATAGATCACTAAATCACAGACTCACAAACAAGTCAGATGCAATAGGAAAGCAACTTGAGAGGCCAACAGTAAACACATCTCATGATTCTTTCCGCCATTAATCCTGCAGACTCTGACTAACGTCGAACTAACATCTGTAATTGAAGTATGGTGCCCTCTATTGAAAGACTCCCTTATAAATGTTGCATTTTTGTTGAGCTCAAGTCAGCTCCTACTAGGGCAAAATTTACCCAAACTCAAGCTTGTCACATGAATCCTAAATGTTATATTTATGAGTAAGACAGTGAACAAATCTCCTCCTCCTCCCCCTCCTCCTTCCTGCCTGCCTGTCTCTGCATATGGTTCTCATGCCGCTCTAATCTTTCTCCGTCGTTTCTCTGTGGTGAATAAGGTGATTTAATGATTTATTAGATCTGCCGAATCCAGCAAAGCTACAAATCATGAAGGCCTTGTGGTCACATTGTTCAAACGTGGGGAGCAGTCAGCCGCTGTAATCCGTGCTGAAATGCCCCTGAAAGGCGCTCTTGTTGCCGCTCTCCCTCCCCCCTCCACCGGCTGGAAAACGTTAGAAGTTAGGTTATGTGAATGTCCAGTGTCAGGGGGGCTGCTTAAATGGCATTAGTTTTGAATGTCTGTATCAGAGCAAAGGTCTGCCATTCTCCTGACACTGTCTCAGATCTGGGTGCTGCAGGCCTGACAGCAGGGCTGAGGTTAGACGAAGAAACGCCTAACAGTGCTGGGAATGTTACCTTCAATATAATGCATAATTCAGAGTAGTTCATGGACGAGATTTAGAGTTTTTCGCAGTTTCCGCTCTGCTAACGAAAAACTAAGTTAACTAGCTCCTTATAAGAGCTTGATATAACATGCAAACATGAAAGTACTGTAACCATCCTCAAATAACTCTCGATATGAAGAATAATGCCAATCTATTGTTTTGCATTTAGCTTTTTGTATTTTTCAAATTGCAGATGATTTTCTATTCAAAATACATCTAAGTGTGGTGTATGCAACAAAGGATAGAGTAAGGGAGAAAGTTAAAAAAAAACTGGAAAGAAGGGTTTGTCACACTTTGCTGTTTTATTGCCAACAAATTATGATATATGGTGTATATAACTGAATATTATAGAAAACTTTTAACTATTCTTGTTGGTGCACAGATTTAAATCTGAAGAATTGGTTTCACACATTTCTTGTCGTCCATTAGTTCACTAATCTTGCTCCTGCCCACTGTCAGACTCAGAGGTGTGGCCAGGTGATGAAACCCCCCTTTAAAGGTGGACAGGGGATGTCAACATATGGGAAAGCATGTTATGACAAATTAGACAAGGCGATTGTGGCACTATCATGGCTTGATGATTACACACAAAGCTTTTCTTTGAGAGCTCTTTTTTTTCTTCCCTTGGCCTGGGATTCAGTCACATCCTTTCAAAGCAGGTCCTGGGGAGCCACCGACACCCACGACCCACAATTACACATTACCCTCCACTCCCATCGCTCCCATGCCCCACCACCACCATCCTTATCAAAGGCTTAGCGTGATCTGTGGACAGATGAAGGGGAAAATGTGATTTTGGAGAGAGAAAAAAAAATGAGGAAAAGAAAAAAATGTGAGAAGCCAGTGAAGTGTAAGGGAACTGAGAATAGCATAGATGGAATCAGGCCATTATGCTTCAAACGAAAAAGCCTGTTTCAACCCATACTTCTGCACATTTGGAGCACAGCACTAAGTTCAGAGAAAACCTAGTGTCAAAGTGGAATATGCGCCACAGTTTAATTGAAACTGAATATGTTTTAACCCCTTCCTTATACTTCCGTTCTACCGAAGGTGACCCAAAATTAAGTGCAATTACAAAAAAGTCAGGGGCTTTTTAAGGTTGTTGGTGTCTGAGCTGACAAAGAGAAACACACCAAAAAAAAAGTGTGGGTTGGGGGGAAGGACAGGTTGATGAGGCTGATGGCGAGGATGAAAGATGTGTTGTTGAAGGAGACAGCATCCGAGGTGTCAAAGCAAACAGGACTGAGCAGAGGGGCCACAGGTGTGCAGTCTGCTCGCCTGACTACAGACAGGCTGCGGCACAGACAGCCCTAAGCGCCCAGCATGCATACCATAATACAGCCGTGTGCCCTGCAGGACTGTCTCTGACTGGCCTCTTCCATCCACCTGGATCGGCTGTACAAAAAAAAAAAAAAAACAAGAAACAAAAAAAACTTTTTTTTTAAACCAACAAACCCTTGGTGTGACATTCAACACAAAACTAATGCATTACAACACAGACAAAAATGTGAGGGACCCTTTTCCATTAACATTCAAATGTTTGCATCTCGTAAATATAAAGACGTATGACCGGTATGCATGTTTTGCATTATTGAGCCCCTAACTCAGAAACAGGTCATAACTTTTTTTAGTCTTCTCATCATCGTGCAAGTTCTGTTGTTGGGGAGTTTTCCTATGTGTAGCAGTAAATCTTTCAGCTGATTTATTAAATATGTCATCCTTACGAGACTTAGCTGCTGTTTGCATTGTTGGAGAGACAAAATACAAATAGTCTGTTCCTGTGGAAAGAACAACAATAAGTCACCATTTGATCCTCACGTGTCCTTTTCTCCTTCCTGAGGCTTTCATTGTCTGATTTTTTGCGTTCCTGCCCTCAACAATGATTTCTCTCCGTCTCTCTCTCTCTCTCTCTCTCTCTCTCTCTCTCACACACTCCCTCTTTTTCTCACCACCACACTGCCCCCCCCTCAAACTCACCAACCTCCCCCTCCGAGGATAAGCTGTGGTTGGGCCCTGACATCCCAAGTAATTTACTAAGTCAACACAGAGTGAAGAGGGCCCGTGTGCTGCAGAGAAAGCCCCTCTATGCAACAGCCGCGGTCCCTGAGGAGACATGGCACACCACAGCACAAGGCTGCCATGCTGGGAATCACTGAAAAAAAAGTAAAAAGTATTAATACAAAATATGTATGTAAATACAAAGTAAAGACATAATAAATATATAGTAATTTATATGTTTAAAATATTTACTAAGCAACACAAACGATCATTTAATCAAACATTTGATACGAGACCTTATTTGCGTTAATTTAGGCACATTTTCATCATATCCACGGAAACATATTAGTTACTGTGATGCATCGTTGTGGGATGCTGCTAACATTATGAGGCTCATGCTACCTGTGAATGTAGTGAATGCACACAGTGTGTGGGTACAATAATTAATCTACAGACTTCTCACCATCGTCTTACTGAGCTGCTCGGCTTCACCAATCCAACATTTTCCTTGGTCTTGTACTAGTGAATTAATTGGACATCCTTGCCATTTTCTTTTCTTTTTTTTTTTGTTTTATTGTGTTTCTTCTGTTAATCCCACTCATTCATCTGCTGTAGAGTAAAAAAAACAAACAAACAAGGATTGAGATTTGGTGTAGTTACTCTTGTTTTATATATCACCATTTAACCTTGAAGGTGATAAGTTTTATCCACCTGCAATATATATATATATATATGTATATATATATATATATATATATATATATATATATATGTATGTATGTATATATATGTATATGCTTGTTCAGGTGCAGCACGCCACTCTCACTGCAGACTGCTCCTTGTAAAGGGGCCTTGGTAATCACTGTGTTTGCTTACCCATTAGGCCGCTCTTCAGATGTGAGGGCTACATGGGCCCGTTCACTCCCCGAGGAGAGCTTTTCACTCCTCTCCAAAATGCATTATGAAGAATTAGCCACATAAACACCTGCAAATTAGGCATAGGACACACACCAGAAACAAATCCCGGACTATGCTCATTCATCAGTGAGCATCTCTATGATTCACTGTAGAGCAGAACAGCTCTAAGTAACTTTAACTCACCCTAAAGCTAGGCAATGAAAATTGCTCTCATACAGCTGCTCGGCATGCAACAGTGGTGTTTGTACTGGGAGGCTCCCAGTTGTGAATTACATGAATTAGTATGTGTAGCAAGAAGCGACTGAAAAAGGAGCATGCATGCTCAGCAATACATTTCCTTAGATAAATAAATGTTGGGGGGAAAAAACGGCTGCTTGTCTGAGTCTGAATGGCTTTGGGTTGATTTGGCCCCAATTTGTCTTCTGTGTCAGAAGCGAACAAAGAGACATGTTTTGAAAAAAGGAGCAAAACTCATGCAGGTGTTTACTCTTGATGATTTTTTTTAATCCACTCAAGTTTGTCTACAATGTCAGTGAGGCGAGCACGGACGCTCAAGCACCCTCTGATGTGCATCGTCCACCGTGGGCAATCCCTGCGGTTGTTCACAAGAGGTGGATTAGGGAGATAGAGGCATCTAGGGAGGTGACGGAGCTTTCAACAATGAGGGCCCTGAGAATTTACTGCCTGGCTCACCGTGGACAGAAGAATGGGCTGCTTCTCTAGCAGAGAGCGAGCTTTATGCAATGACGGACGATGAGTCAAGAGGAACCCCATCCTGAACTCAGCGCGGAATGTTTCATTTACAGTCACCCACATGGACATCCCGGTCTGCACCTCGTCTGCCAAGACGCAAGAAGGATGGGGATTTCAAACAATGCAGATAATTCAGATCTCAAACTTCCCCCCACTGCACAAAAGGTCTGCATACGCTCAGATAGGCAGAGAGGCACTACCCACTCTCTCTCACTTTGTCTTCCCTTCCCACACTCTCAGTACCTCTCTGTTATCTCACTGTCTCCGTCTCTATCTTCTGCCAGGCATTTGTCATCTTTAAATGATTCCACCAAAAGAATTTCCAGGCAGAAAAACACTGCATGACAATGTTTTTACAGAAATTATTAAAGCCAAGCAGTGTAAGCAAGCAGGATTTTCAGCCACAAACCCTTCCTTGTGGGTGTATTTTGTTTAGACCCTGCACCATACAGCTTCTCAGCCTCTGAGACAATATTTTGACTGAGGTAATTACAGTATATGAAATGTAATCATTATAGATGTCAATAAAATCAGGTGTGACGCTCACAGTTGGCACCTGAAGATGAAATTGCGATGTTGCCATGCTGGGATTGAACCCAGCAGAATGATGGCTTATCTTTATAAAAACATCATAACGTAGGTTATGTTGCAACTCTGATGAATGTCTGGCAAACGCCAGCTGAAATCAAAACCATGAAAGAGGCATCGACCCAGGTGTGCTTTTCCACGCTCAAGTTCAAAAACTCTTCACTTAATCCATCCGGTTCGAGATGTAGGTTTTATGAGTCGGTACAGACAGTACACTGGGTCCAAGCCATCTCAAGGTGTGTATTTGTTTTGACCCCCCAAAAAATACCAACATTAACAAAATGTGGGCCTACATGATGGTTGTTTTTACCATCATGTGGGCTGAGTAAAACCCCGTAGTGTTCAGAGTTGGTCATTGCTGGGAAGGCTCCTGACCGGGATAGGTCATGTACGAGCCATGATCATCAATCACAAACAGCGGGGACTGCGCAGCGACGAGCTGGCGAAAGGAGCTGACGGCTTGACATGACTTGGCCTTCGGTGCCTCATCGAATTCCAAGCCATCGCTGACTGAGAGGATTACTTGCATAATCTAATATTTGGTGGCACAAGAAAGCATTCATGCCTCATTTTGCTAAGTTTTCATTGGCTTTTTATATGTGATTTAGTTATGTGTAGTTCCCCATCTCACTTCCAAACCTGATATTTTCCTTTGCATATCATTAATACTTTTATATTAGAATTAAAATTCATCAAGAGAATCCAAATTTAACTCTTCATAGAACCTATAGAGACCTAACTTGTGGAGTTTATTCACTCTCCAGGCAACACATGCCCCTATTCCCCTATGCAAAGCCCCTATTCCATACCGCCGATTGTAGTTGTGGATATCTCTTCTGTGCACATAAACTCACTTTTAAAAAAACGCTTGAATCTCTGTCTGTTTGAGCCAAGTCAGTGTAACTGAGTGATGTAACCCTGAGTGTTTGGCAGGAAGGTAACTTTAGTGAAGGACCTGTAAAACAGAGTTTAAACTGTGGTGCAAATCTTTTGAGTTCTGTCAAATGTGAAGAAGTCTGACCAGGACATGTGTTATTTAGGTCTGAAACACCAAAGCTCACAAATATCAGGGAACCAAGCTGTAGTTTACTCACTTTATCACTTTATAACTTTTGACGAGTTGTAACAAGATCAACACATTCTTGGAACTGGCAATCACGAGTGTTGCCTTTAATGGTATTACAGGCAGTTGGTAATGATGAGATCAATACCCATACTTCTGATTACACTAAATATTTGCCAAGCTTTCTTGTATCTTCTTGCAGTTGATTGAGAGATGAGCAGTCACGATAAAGGCCTGGCACCCTGGCATTTTCATCTCCGTCTCATCGCGGCGATGACACTATCAGTGATTCATCCTGCAGAGCTGAGCCGTGAGAGTAATCTTTTATTCTTTACCCATGCCATCGTCTCTTGTGCAGACCAGGGGGGAAGGAGTTGTTCCGCCACGACCCACAGCGGTGAGTTTACATAGCTGAGATACCCAAAGAGATACCCAGGCCTCTCACTGTGCACATCCCCGTCACACAGAGAGCTGATAGGGACTAATCAGTAAATGGCGGTTTTAACTGGCAGAGGGATCAGACATGAGGTGGACCTCACAGGATCTCCACCATGTCCACTATGAGGGACAGATTCTATCACAACAAAACCTTCCGCTGTGTGAAGGCGCCGTTTAACTAAACCTTTTTATCGTACAGTTTTGCAACAGTTAACATTTGTGTGAGTTAAAACATTGACTCTTGTTCATATAAACTGTTTCATTGCTTTTATATTTTAGTTACTCCTTCACGCACAGTAATACATCAAAGACTCTGTGAGGCTCAATCTGTGCACTTCTTGAAATGTTGAGGATCCACAGCAATCCATCCTATGACTGCTGAGACAAACTTTCATTGAGCACATCATGGCGACACTAAGTCAGCAAACTGCCAAAGTCAGTAGGTCTCTGGAGACCATGAAGGTCTGTGCTTCGCAGCAATTCATTTAATACAGAAACCCACAGTAATTGCAAAAGATGTACAGTAATGGCCAGTCAAGAAGGCAAGCAAAATTTACTGAATAGTTTACTTTTTTCACAGATGCATGGATTTTGATAGTTTTCAATGTCAACTCAATCAGCAGAAAATACCACAATTTCATACAAACGTTGGATGCAGCTGGTTATAAGACCTTGTACAATCTTTTTTTAACAAATAACCCAAACACTCTCCAAAAATTTTATTTCAAGTATTTTCACTTTCTGATGGAATAAGCTAAGAATAAGAATAAGAATTTGGACTTAAACTTCACAACTTAATGTTTTGTGCTCCGAGGATCAATGCCCCTCAATGTCTGAGCAGTAAATAAGAGTCCACAGCAAGCAGCTAGTTAGCATAGGTTAGCACTGAAAACAAAGGGAAACAGTTAGCCTAGCTTCGCCCAAACTTAACTAAATGTGGTCACCAGCACCTCACAGTAGTTCCCTAAAGAAAATGACATATGTTGTTTGTTGGATACATATAAAAAATGAGAGTCATTCAATGGATATGACATTTTAGTTAGCTAACTGTAGAGGTGTTGTTGTGTAGATAATTGGCTGTTAGCAAAACCAGCTTTATATTTACTGTACGGACAGAGTGGTATTAATATTTCTATCAGTATGAAAATAACTAAATGAATATGAGATTCAGTCTTTTAAGAGTAATAATATGTTTTCATTTTACATCGCTTTACATTTGCAGGACAAATAAGAAAACATGTTTCACTGATTTGTTAATTAAGTCTTTATCAAAATAATCATTTGTATTCACTTACATTCAGCTAATTGTATAGTGACTTTTGGCTGCCTGATAAATCAGGAGCAGTTATGGTCTGTAAACATGTGTGAAACAAAATGCAGCTGATGTTTCACAAATTAACAGAGCCAACATGTGGCTGTTGTGGGACGCTGTTAGCGGCGGTGCACAGGGGTTTCCACGCGGCGCAGAGAGGTGACAGGGTTTCTATGGTTGGCTCACCACACAGACCTGCTCTGTCCCAGCCCCGCGGAGCGTCAGGCTCCCTGCGTCAGACCTGGTCTTGGAGAGAAGGGCTATATTATGGGGCCTTGGCCCCTGCCTCTCCCCTGTAGTTCACAACTTTTTCACCACAAGAAAATGTCAGGGACGGAGTTTTTTATTTCACCCCAAAATTTCCCTTTCTAATCATGCGTCTCAGCTCTTGGCACAAGCAGCTGGGAAACTCACCACCCAGCCGTGTCCAGAAACACGTCTGCGCTATCAGCCACTCCATCAAAATGTATTTGCCCTCCAAACACAGCGATAAATTCATTCAGAGCCGGGGCACTGATTTAAATAGTCGTCTGGCTGTACCTTTTCAAATACCTGCCCTGATACGTGATACTGGGAGGATTTACATAAGTGCTTTGTGGGCCTTGTCAGGAGAGCTCTAAGACCAATAAAGGCAGCAGAGACCTCTTACCACCCCTACACATGACATCAACCAGCAACCAGGAATGGCCTTGATTTTTTAACAAACTTCCATAAACATAATACAAGCTGAGCCTCCAGACCAGGATTTAAGACATCCAACAGATAAAACTTCCCACCAACTACCTCTGACATTTTACAAATGGCTCCATGTGCTCCGCAGCCTGACCTTTGTCTTTCTCTATATAAGGTGTCATGCACTGGTCAAAGGAGGATATCACTGAGTATAAAACAAAACTTTAACAGTCTGCACATACAGTTTAGAGCTCTCATTCTCCAAATATGTGAGGAGCAATGCTGAGGAATTTGCAAACATTTGCTGCACATTATCTTGTTACAAACACTCCTAATCCTCACTCTCTCCGTGATAGGAGGGAAAGATAATTGCTTCTCCTCAGGGAGAGATCCATAGCAATTGTTTCTCTTATTGTACCGAGCCGTGCTTGCCAGATTCATCGTACCTCAAATGACAGATTAACTTGTTGATTTGATGTTTGGGAGTTAGAATAAAATAAAAGTCTTGGGAACGAAAATGCTTTGGAGTGATCCTGTCCTCCCTGTATGGGCCCCTGTGAATGTCTGCTCATAATTTTAATGACACGCAAAGTTACAAAGGTTGTGGGGGAACACCTCAAAAACAAAAGGTACATTTTTCAGTGGACTTCTGCTCTATGATGGCTCTGGGAAAGCTGCCCTCAAATCTTTGTTTGTGCAAAATCAAACTTTAATCTGGTGCTTTTGATAGATGTAGCCTTTTATTTCAAATGTTTATGGAAATACCCAACAACAGTCTTGTGTGGTCCTGTGTCTAATGAAACACACTCACGTACGCCTCCCCTAGCCATCAGATCACTGGCCAAGACTCAGTGTTCACCGTGGAGTGCGGTTTCTGGAGGGGCGAGCACATGGTGGGCACGGGGCAGAACAAGTGGGTTTTCCTCCTTCCCAGGGACCGTCACATCTGTGAACGTGGGCGCTAGGGGGCTTCCAGTCGCAGCTCACGGATCCTCAGGCCAGCTGTGTTGGTGCTGTCAGCCTCATCCCCCTCCGGTCCATCTCCTCTGGGCCACATGAGCTCCCATGGAGGGCTTCAGGAGGATTAGCACACCAGAGGAGGGGATGATGGGTTCAGGAGCAAGTGTTCAGGGGTCAGCCTGGGGTTTTACATTTGATCTCCTCCCGAGTACAAATTAATGTGCTCTGATGTATTATTTTGATTGAACCGGCTTACGCTGATATGAGCCTCAGTTCATCGACCTATCAAGTGTAATTTACTCACACCCAAGCCCTCAATGGGGATTCTGCTTGTCTGAGGGGCACAGGATCACCTGAGTCTGGTGTTTTCCTGCTAAGCTGCAGGTTGTTTTGGTTTGGGCTGACGGAGGGGGCTGGGGCTGGTGGTCACAAACCCACATAGCACATCGAGTTGTCATCAGCGCTGAGCAGCAGCGCACAAGCGAGACCTCACCCCCACTCTGTCGCTGAATAAGAAAAGGAGGAGTGGGGCCGCGGCGTTCGCGATAGATGAATAACAATTCTGTCCGGACAGAATGCCACCCTGAGGGCATGGGCCATCCTGTCACAGGTGGGAAAACTTCAGGTGACTCTGCAAATAAAGAGGCCTCTTAAAAACTGCACACCTGCACGGAGAGAGAGAGAGAGAGAGAGAGAGAGAGAGAAAGAGAGAGAGCAGCATTTCAGAGCTCAGCCTGTATAGCCTGTGGTGATATTCCTCTGAACCCGAATCTTCAGGACTAAATATCTCGGCACAAGCTCATCTCATGAAGATTTGATGTCAGAATCAGATGCTGATCAGACATGAGGGAAGTTTAGACAAGAGAGTTTGGTTCTCCCGAGTCTGACTGTGTTGCAACTGTGAGCATTGTGATGGCTTAGTGGATGTCTAAAGCCACGTCTGCTGGTGTTCCTGTGTGCAAGAAGAAACTTGCTCCGTCAAAATAGCTGCCCTTCTAAAGGAGGAGAGGAGATTTAGCTGTTGCAGCCTAACCAGGCTTTTATGTCTCTGCCACCATCTTGATAAACATATGTAAACAGTGCGCAGCGGGACAAAGGACACAACAACTGACATTGTGCTGCAGTTCTCTATGACAGCAGAGCGTCCCTTCACTGGATGGTGTTCACTGATGCTGGATCGGACAACAGACTTCCTCTCTACGTGAGCATCCGTTTGTGCGTGAGGGTGGATAAGGGACTGTTTATTGTGAATTCTTTCCTTTACACTTCTGCCTTTAAAGGGCTTAGTTCTGGGGTTTCGCTATGGCACAACAGCAACATGTCGTTTTGGTTTTCATATGAGTTATATTCTGCCATATTACAATGTATACAAAATTTGCAAAATCACACACAACAAAAAACAAAGACTTCCAAAAACAAAAGACACAGATTCAATAGAGTGCGTGAAATTGCGTGAAATACAAACAAGAACATTTGAGGTAAACACGTCTACGCGTTCAGCAATGATATAAAAAAGTCATGACAGTGTTTGTAAGTCATACATTTGTTGTTAATGGGCCAAAAAGTGTCACAAAAGTTTTTGGAAACACTGAGATGAGGAGGATGATGCCAAGGAAGTTGTGGTAAACAAGACTAAGAGTTCAGTTTCGGCATGCTCTTTCAGGCTTTACTCAGATAACGTTAAGGTCAGCATGCTTACATGCTCTAAATCACAACGCTAATGTCATCCTTACCATTGTAATTTAGCATGTGAGCACCTGAAGCCATTGAGAAAGTTAGGTCATTTGTTTTTAAGTCAAAGTATCGGAAAAACTAAGCACGAATGTGAATGTGGTGCTAAAGAAAAGTCGATCGCCAACTTCATCCTCTGGACACTGTAGATGTCCTGCACCAAATTTAATCCCAATCCACCCATTTGTCATTGAGATATTTCAGTCTGGACCAAAGCAGCGCGCTGACTGTCTGACCTTCATTGCAATCCCCGGAGCCACACAGTTGGTGTGGCTAAAAACAGAAACAATCCTGTCTTCAGAACTGCAGCACTTTATGCACAATTTCACAAAACATCGCCTTGGGCAGCTCCATCGAACCACAGTTGTGTTACCCAAAAATATGCTGACTCAACCACTGTAGCACAATGAACATCATTGACCAAAAGAAGAAATGTCAGTACCCGTCAGTGCGTTCTTTGTGCACACATGCTGAAACTCTTGCTCAACTCTGTTGTCCAAATGTAAAGTACCACCTTTCCAGCTACAAAAAAAAAAAAAAAACGTCTGGTTTGCTCTGTTGTTCAGGCAGAAACAGAGCAGGGATGACAGCTCGCAAAACCGCAACGCAATATTGTCAGTCTAAAACTATTTCATCAATTAAATCGGATCAACATCAGACTAATAGCCTTCCTCATATTAAGAGATGTGGAATTCAGTTTATTCCCTGCTCAGCAGAAGTAGCATGCGTCCCCTGAGCTCTGCAGACAGGGTCAACTAAGTACAATGTCCGAGTCTTACGCAGCTCAGACGTGCGTCTCCCCGCCTGTGAAATGATACAGGCCATTTGAGACTCCCCATGATAAGTCTCTCTTGTATGGACTTTGACACTTTTACATCCATGGCTGAAATGTAGCCCTCCCCAGGTAAATGATGCCTTTCATACTTGTGTCTAGTTAATTCTGTTTTTCTCCTTCGGAGTCTCACACAGACACATATACTCATATAAGTCATCTCTGATTTCTATAAAATACTTCTGGGTGAAGCAGGTGTAAACATATAAATATGATAAGTTCACATCACATTCATGGCAATTGTGCGTGGCACACTGTGCCCCTTTGACAAATCCCCTTGAGCTTATGTGGGGGGAAAAAAAGACATTTTCCAAACAGCTCCCCCAGCTTGTCACACAAGAGGTATAGACCATCCCCTGCTTTAAATTCTCCCTGGGAACTTGGCTGAAAGTAGCACACTGCATTCATAGGTAAGGCAACGCTAAATCAGTTAATTTAGACAGATGTCTTTATGATTTGCAGGAGTACAGCATGGAAGCCAGTCTCCCTCACTTGCTGAATAAACAAAAATTTGTTCAGCTCAAATAAAATTTGATGAGGAGATAATTTTGCGAGCGTACAGCATAAAGGTCTCTCTCATGTGCAGGGGCACTGCACTCTGAGGGCAAATCCACTGGAAGTCAGGAGAGGTGGTTCGGCACACGACGGACAAGATGATGGAGGGAGATATGGCTGATCTGGTCCACCATTGGGGACAGGCCTCCACGTGCCCACATAGCAGTCAAAAGCCCTTCTTGTCTCTTTAAAAATTTTCTGATTGGTCTTTTTAAACTCACAGGTCTCAAATGTCCACATGAGCACATTACAGTCTGACTGATGTACCAGAGGAAACCAGTTTATTAGTGGTTTGGTGAGCGACCCAGTGTGCCGTTTAACACAGTTGAATATCTCAATTCGATTAAGTAAAACAACCTACAAGAGAATTCCGACAACATTAGACAGTTTGTTCAACATTTTTTGGCTTGAGCAACTCTCAATCAAAGCTAAAACCCACAGGAACAAGCCTCTAATCTGGGACTTCATCAGGAGATAAATCCTGGAGCTGCTCCACTGACAATGAATTGGAAACTGCCATGGTGGATCGTGCTGTGACTGTCTGGCCTTTTGCTCTGAAGTGGGTTTGACAGCAACTGTACGGTGCTATGAAGCAGAGCATATCTCAAATACCTTGTAAAACCCTGGGAACTGTTATGAGCAGAGTAGCTATCAGTCAAAGGCACGGACTGGGTGTGTTTCTTGGATGCAGCTGGATGCAAATGGATTTCGTCGGAAGTGCTCAAAAACAACAAATGGGAAATCTGCTTTCTCTTTCAGGACGTTAAAGCCAAGTCCAAGAGCCAGCCAGCCTACTGCAATTCTCGGCATGTCTCATGGGTGAGATACAGTTGGAGCTTTCTGAGAATGGAAATCACTTGGGACACTGAAAATAAATCTAAGGTTTCAAAACACCCAAAACCATGGAGATGAATCCACCAGAGGCCTTTCTTTTTTAGAGGATATATCTATTTAAGGCAGATAAAGAACAGATGCATTACATTGCTTGTAAAAGTCACTTAAATGAGAATAAAATCTAATTCCATAATCTCCCTCAGTAATTTAGGAGCAGGGATCTATGCAAAAATGTACGTTTCTCTGTGTGGGGTTCAGTCATTCTCCCATTCTGGCTTTGTAGGCCAGAGGTGGCAAAGAGAGAGTGTCTCTGTTGTCAGACACCAGAGGCCACTTTGATCCATGAAATTCCCTATCTTTGCTTTGTTGATGACAGAAAATCTGGGAAAGGGATTTTCAATCAGAGGACCTGCATGGGAATCCCCTGACGGGCAACAACGCACACGTGCACACACACACATACAAATATGCGAAAATACAAAATCCCCCGGAAATAGCTCAAAATCAACAAGTGTCTCATGCAAGCGAGCAGTGTCTTATGTATGATATCAGATTTTCCTCCTTTGAAGTCATAAGCTCATAATGCCTACATGTGAAATGGTTGTTTTTTTTCCATGTACACAGGGCTGACAACAGATTCACTCCCCGGCTCTTCCTCTCATACATGCA